>OU452249.1:19714036-20315382 GCA_911728495.1 Furcula furcula | reverse complement strand
AACCAGACATCTGATACTAATACTTATATGCTTTTTTTTTGTAAATACATTCTTAAATAGTGTTACATATAAGATTTGTAGGTGGGCTGCTCTTAGAATAAAACATATGTTGTGGTACAATTATGTTCTGTTTATTGTCAAAATCACAAACTGTTCCCTACTTAAGTCTTAAACCTTATATTTAATTATTATTAAAAGTAATACACTGTATTAGGCCCAGTGCCATACACTATGCGACGCTTATGCAACCCTACTTGAAAATAGCCAGCTTATATTACTTATTCACTCAGCGGTGGGAGCTATGGTCGTGGGTGGTTGGGAATAAAGCTGTTATAGTCGTACCTTTATATTATGGTTAATGTGTTCTGTACTTTAGATTGTCTATGCCTGCTATGAAGATCGACTCTATGAATATAGACTATGGAAAAAAGGTGGAATCTTGTACACGCTTGTAAATTAATAATAAAGTGATTGATATTGATTAATAGTGAGTTTATTAGGTATAAACCAAATAAGTGTTCTGTGGTACAAACATAACAGATTGGCGACGAAGATGAACAGAACGTTCTCACGTGCACGAGCATGATAACCTCCACGCGTACCTACTTACAAAAATGTGTTCCATTTAACCTCAATTCCGGATGTCCAGGGGCCTCATAATACCTGTGTTGATAGCCCGCTACACAAAATTCCTTTTCCCTATCTCTCCCATACAAATCCATCATAAACGCAATGGAGGGAGAACTATCGAAAGTGCTAGCACAAATGTTGGAAACCATGCGTGGCATGCAAGAACAACAAGCAAACATGCAAGCAGCATTGTTACATAAAAAGGATTCACCACCGATAACCGGTATTAATCTTCAACAATACGACGAAATAAACGAATCTTTTGACAGTTACATACAAAGGTTACAAAATTATATTACCTTAAAAGGCGTAAATGATGCTACAATGAAACTACAAATTTTCTTAAACTGTATCGGCCCAAAACACTATCAAATTTTAAAAAACTTGACTGCCCCGGAAACTCCAGAAACAAAAACATACGAAGAGCTTATAAAAATTCTAAAAACCCACATTGCACCAGAACCTGGAGAAGTGGCACAACAGCACAAGTTCTGTCAAAGAACCCAACAGGATCACGAATCCATAGCCAACTATGTAGCAGCATTAAAAGAAATTGGAGGAAAGTGCAATTTCATATGCTCAAATTGTGAACATACAACTTTTGAAACACATCTACGTGTTCAATTTATACGGGGCCTGCGAAGCGCAGAGATAAAAGAGAGGCTACTACAAGAATCTCCAAATACAAAATTTGATGACATAATAAAAATAGCTATGGCAATTGAGACTTCAAAATCAGACAGCAAAGAAATGGAATATGATAATAAGCCTAACATAAATAAAATTACAGTGAAGAAAAATACATCCAATAATTACAATACCCATAAGAATAGTACATACAATGAAAATAAATATGCTAAATACAATGATAAAGACGAAAAGAAAATAAATTGCTACAGATGTGGAAAGGATAATCATAAGGCTTACCAATGTAAATTAAAGGACAAATTATTTTGTCAGAACTGTCATACAAAGGGACATTTGAAGTCCGTCTGTTTTAAACAACAAAAACAACTAGAAGTTGAAAATACTAGTTTATATGAAGATTATGAAGTAAGTGAAAATGAAGAAATATATGAAATACATACAATACCTACAGAATGTTCTAACTCACAAAATGATAAATTTAATATTACATTACAATTGAATGGTAAATCACTTACATGGGAACTAGATACGGGTGCAGCAGTAACCACATGCTCAGCGGAATATTTTAAAAAATGGTTTGGGAACCTGAAGCTACAAGATACAAGAATAAAATTAAAGACTTATACAGGAGAACTCATCCATCCATTGGGAGCTTGCAACATAAATATTAAATACAATAATAGAGAAATACAAGGAAGATTAATAGTTATTAACAGAAAGGTGGACCCAGTTGTAGGAAGAGAATGGATAAGAAAATTAAATATACATTTAGGAGTACACAAACTAGCCACTGAAGAGAATGACATGGAAGAAAAAGAGTTTCAAGAAAGTTTACAAAAATTATTAAGGGAATATGAATGCCTGTTTTCAGAAGAAATTGGAGAAATAAGAGATTATAAAGCATCTTTCAAATTAAAAGAAAATTCTACACCGGTGTTCTTAAAACCAAGACCTGTACCATTCGCACTACGAGAACAAGTAGATAAAGAAATTGATAGATTGGAAGAAGCTGGAATTTTGGAAAAAGTGACATACTCAAAATGGGGGACACCAGTGGTACCAGTGGTAAAACCAAATGGCAAAGTACGGTTATGCGCTGATTACAGATCTACTTTAAACAAAAATTTACAAAATGACCATTATCCTATACCAAGAGTGGAAGAAATATTCACTAAATTAAGTGGCGGTAAATATTTTTGTACTCTGGATATAAACCAAGCATATCTTCATATGAAGACAGATGAATCAACTGCTGAAATGCAAGCTATCAGTACCTGCAAAGGAACGTATAAAGTAAACCGTTTGATGTTTGGTGTTAAAATAGCTCCAAATTTATGGCAACGGTACATGGATCAGACACTACAGGGGTTGACAGGTACAGCCTGTTTCTTCGATGATATAGCTTTGACAGGATGCACATACATTGAGTTGCTACAAAGAATCAGGACAGTATTTCAAAGGCTAAAAGAATGTGGATTACATCTAAATAAAAAGAAATGTCAATTTTTTAAAAGGTCAGTTACATACCTTGGCCATATAATAAATGAAAAGGGACTACATCCAACTCAAGATAAAATCAATGACATCAAAAATAGTCAACGTCCTACAGATGTGTCCTCCCTACGAACATTTCTTGGAATGATTAATTATTATCAACAATTTATCCCAAACCTTGCCTCCAAGTTAAATCCACTTTATAATCTCCTTCAGAAAAATACAAAATTCATATGGTCTAAGGAATGTGAAGATATATTTGTCAAATTAAAAGAAGAAATCTGTGGAGATAAAGTACTTACACCATTTCATACCAACTTACCAATAACTTTGGCTACAGATGCATCACCAACCGGGTTTGGAGCGGTTTTGTCACATGTCATGCCAGACAAGACGGAAAGGCCAATAGCCTTTGCTTCTAGATCATTAACAAAAGCAGAAAAAAATTACAGCCAGCTTGATAAAGAAGCAGCAGCTTTAATCTGGGGATTAAAAAAATTTTTTCAATACTGCTATGGAAGAAAAATTATACTAATAATTGACAACCAACCTCTATCTCGAATACTACACCCAGAGAAAGCAATTCCGTCAACTACAGCAGTAAGGCTAGTACATTATGCAAATTTTCTGGCTGGATTTGATTATGAAATTAAATTGAGAAAAACTACTGAACATGCCAATGCAGACTATTTTTCAAGGCTACCACATACAACTGGAAATACAGAAATAATGACTGACGATGATATATTCTACTTAAATCAGATTGCAACAATACCCATTTCATTGAAGAGTATTAAAGAAGCAACAGCTAAAGACCCAGAACTACAACAGTTATATCGAGATATTCAATCAGGAAGTGGAAATCTAACAAACTTACATGAGTTTTCCCTGCAAAATAACTGCATTTTTTATGGAATACGAATAGTCATACCTAAAAAACTACAAGCAGCTATATTAGAAGAACTGCACACAGCACATACCGGCGTGGTTAAAATGAAAGCTCTGGCTCGGAGTTATGTCTGGTGGAAGAATATTGACTCTGATATTGAGAATATGGTAAAACAATGTAAACCATGCTGCTTATTACAAAGGAATCCTACTAAGGTACCGGTGCACAGTTGGGAATATCCCAAAGAACCATGGAGCAGAATTCACATAGACTATGCTGGGCCATTCATGAATACATATTTTTTAATAGTTGTAGACGCATACACAAAATGGCTTGAAGTAATCCCTACTTCTAGTATTACAGCAACGGCAACAATTAATATTCTAAAGAAATTATTTACTACCTTCGGCTTTCCTATTACGATTGTATCTGATAATGGCAGACAGTTCCGATCAGAAGAAATGCAACGATTTTTAAAGGAAAATGGAATACATGCAAAATTTACAGCACCATTTCATCCATCAACAAATGGACAAGCAGAAAGATATGTACAAACTCTAAAACACAAACTAAAAGCAATGGCAAGTGAGCGAAGTACACTTCAAGAAAAATTATCAAAATTCCTGATGATGTACAGGAAGACACCCAACATCACCACAGGAATAAGCCCAGCAGAAATGATGTTCAAAAGACTATACAGAACGAGAATTGACTTAGTGAAAAGAGACATAGCAGATGAAATGAACAATAAAAAAGAAGATGAAATAAGCACCAGACAATTCCAGGTGGGAGAACCGGTACAAATACGATTATACGACAATCAAAAATGGAAATTTGGAATTATTGTAAGGAAAAAAGGCAAGCTACATTATGAGGTGAATATAGATGGAAAGATACATGTAAGACATATTGATCAAATTATAAAAAGTTCTGAGATTCATGAAAACACTCAGCCTATACATAAGAATCCAAAAATTATTAGGAGTCATACTCTGACAACTGAAAAGATTCAAACATCTCCAGCGACTGAAACTGCAGATCATTCAACACCTTCCAGAACTGATACCAATCAAGATGACCTGTCAAAAGAACTCGGAAATACACCAGAACCAGTAAGAAGTGAACCTACAAATACAGAAGCTGCACCAGGAACTCCAGTTATGAAACAACCACCTATGGAAAGCATGATACGTCGAAGCACCCGAGTGAGAAAACCACCAAATAGACTGGACTTGTAATTTACAACGTTGGGGAGTGTTATAGTCGTACCTTTATATTATGGTTAATGTGTTCTGTACTTTAGATTGTCTATGCCTGCTATGAAGATCGACTCTATGAATATAGACTATGGAAAAAAGGTGGAATCTTGTACACGCTTGTAAATTAATAATAAAGTGATTGATATTGATTAATAGTGAGTTTATTAGGTATAAACCAAATAAGTGTTCTGTGGTACAAACATAACAAAAGCCAATACCGTTAAAAGTTTTAGAGTTACTCCTTCCAGTATTAAAGTAAACGAAAGTATTAGAACCGTGTGGGGAAGCCTTAATAATTAATACAAAAGGGGGGCGCCAGGGACTGTTTCAGTCCCAAATCCGGAGGTGACGAGGCGATGTACACTCGACGCTTCGGTTAAAACAGTACTCCACAAGTACCAGTTAAATTTAACCGGTTAAATACCGGTATTTCCAAAATGTTAAATAAAAATATACCCAGTTAATAAAAAAAAACTAGGTTAATAAAAAAACCGTTGTAAATAAAATAAACAACGTGGTAATAAAAAAACGTAATAATAAAAAAAACCGTTATAATAAAAAAACCGTTGAAATAAAAAAAAACCGTCTGGCCTGCCTCTCGGCTAGGCGCACTCGGTGTCCGTACAGCCGTCCCGGGGTTCTTACGGACTCGAAGGCACCGGTCACGACCTGGTTCGTGGCGTCGAGACGGGCCCTCGGAGTTCACTCAGTTTTTGGGGATGGTATTTGGCGTGGCTGTTCGGTAGGCCGGTCCGCGCTCCTAACACTCGAGCATCGGAATTCTGAAGAACGAACGGATCACTGTGTCTCGGTGTAGTCTAGGTGTCTAGGCGGTGATTCGTGCTCAAATGAGCTGCCTGGGGTTCCACCCCTCCAATCCTACCTCAAAAACGAATAATACCACCTAGTGGCGATTAGCCCAAATAAGGGTAAAATTAAAGTCCAATACTCCTCACAATGCATTTCATTACAACAATTAAGATCCTCAAACTACTGCAACTTGGCGTTGGTCAACAAAGTTGACATCAATCAGACTCACAACATTGATAAATCACTGGAATTCACAATTCCCAGTGAATTAATTACGATAAAAACATTTATCTGGGGAAAATTATCCGGTCATTGACTGGAGAAATTAGTTTTAGTACCATTGCCACACTTAGTCCAAAGACAAACATCACAAATCCACAGATTAAATATAATTCGGCTAAATCGAAGTATCTAGAAAACACTTCATATAAAAAAAATTGTTAGACTTCCGTTAATTTGGTCAATCTTAATTGATTTTCACTAGAGAGTGATTATAAGTTAAATATACCTTGTAAATTAGTTTTAATGGACTGCAAATAAAGTTTTACTTAAGTTTTATTTACTTTATTGTCTGTGAACTCGACGTAATTTTGTTCGGGACTGTCAGATGGCGTTACTGAGCCCTTTCGAGTTTGACATTTGAATTATTAGACCATGACGGAATGTAAACAAACAATCTTTGGAAAAGAATTTAAATTACTGTACAAGGTGTTAAAATTAGTTTATTACTTAACAAATAGAGTGAAGTGAATTGCAATTACAGTGACAATGTTACTAGAACCAAGGAAAGTTGTAAGAAATGATCAAAGGTAAGGTACGCTGCATTTTGCATCGTAACAGTACCTCCCCAACCACCAGAGATTTGACCGACTTAGGCAAATCTCGACGCTGGCCCTCCAGCGTAATACCTGCCAAAATACCACCAAACAAGACCTCTCATTAAAAACAGTAGGTACACCACTCCAAACTAGTGTAGCTTAGCTACATAAATTATTAATCCACATAATCCTTCAACTAACGTGCACCA
The DNA here is from genome assembly GCA_911728495.1 of Furcula furcula. Lineage (NCBI taxonomy): Eukaryota > Metazoa > Arthropoda > Insecta > Lepidoptera > Notodontidae > Furcula > Furcula furcula. The sequence continues at coordinate 20,308,625 of OU452249.1, read as the reverse complement.
ACAGCAATAGATTACTGAAAGAAAAAGTAAGAGGACACAATGCAAACCTGTGTACGATTAACATGTAATAATGGTACCTGATAAAAATATACTAATAAATTATAAAATATAAGTGGATGTTTTAATTTTCAATATAATATATAGGATTTTAGTCACACTTCACGTATAGAGTAACAAACCGCTCTATTAGGCGACATTGTAGTAGGCTTTTAGTGTCGGGTCTACAAGTCCGCCCGTGTTTTAAGGCTTATTTTTAATTATCCATGTGGCCTATCTGTTTGTGATGAGATACTAATACATATACATAAAAACCAGGGTTAAATATACAGTTAACATTCAACTACAGTGTTCACCGACCGCACTGTTATTTCCCGCCATTGACAGGGGTGATAAGGCTTATTTTTAAATAAATGTAACTGAGTACTGCCAAAGTAAGTCTAATCAATTTACAAACATTGAAGAGACGAACCCAAATAAATTGTGGAGATAAATATATTTAAGTGATAACATCTAAGTTAAGCCAGAACAAACAACCAAATCGTACACTGGTATCCATGTAATTCCCTATAAAAAAATACTCCAGCTAGCAATCAACCCTACTTAGACCTAATTGGTTAAACCCAAACATGGTGAAAAAAAAAAATTTGTTTTAAAACGAAAAAAAAAACAACAAACAAACAAGTCAGGCCTTCAACGACAAACAACAAACACAAATAGTGTGTACAAAAACAAAAAACAACAAAAACAAAACAAAAACACCCTCAACCAAATTAAAAGAAAAAAAAAACTAAATACTACTGGTACGACCCCTTTAACAAATCCAACTATCGCTTTCCAATACAGTAGCCTACAATCCCGCCAAACGGCCTCCAGCCTCAGGACAATCAAGATGCTGCCTAACCAGCAGTCCGGAGTTTGTTGGTAATCTACCCCTTAAAACAAATCCAAATACATATCTTATTTCCATCATAGCAGCCTACACTCCCGCCAAACGGCCTCCAGCCTCAGGACAATTCAAATGCTGCCTATCCAGCAGTCCGGAGTTTGTTGGTTCAACTCTAAAACGATGTAAACTAACACCCAGCACGATTGCAAACTAATTTAAAAGAGATTTCCCTACCAACCCAATAGTCCTGCACGGAGGCATATACAGCCACAAATGCGGAGGAGAAGGAAGGAAAAAAAAAATTAGGCTTACTGCCCTCTAAACCAACAACACACAACCAACAAACCGAAATATCGAAAGCCTATAAACTTTTAAAAGAAATCTCCCTACCTACTCAATAGTCCAGACGGAGGCATATACAGCCACTCATGCGGAGGAGGAGGAAGGAGAAAATAATGTCCAGCGACCCCAAGGCATATACAGCCCTCTAAAGCCACTCAGACACAACCACAAACCACAACATCCAATGCCTATAAACTTCGATATTCCTGTTACCCCAAAAAGAAAAATAATAATTCTCCAAACCTACACAGTAGTCCAACACGGAGGCATATACAGCCACAAATGCGGAGGTGAAGGAAAGAGAACGTTATTTAAATGTTTCAATGACGAGCACTGCGATTGTGTGTATTAGTAAGCGCGACCTTATTAAAATAAATTGGGTGTTTCATTAAGTCAAGTGTGAAAAACACGTTAAAATATAAGCTGGCTTTCACAATAAGTTTAACATCAGTTTGTTATTTAAAATCCGCAAGTATCACAGTTATAAAAAAATAATAATTTCAGTAGTCAATAAAATGTTAAAAAAAAATTGGTAACATAAAATTGTCATATTCAAATATTTAAAAAAAAATTGTAAAAATTGAGCACCTGTATATAAAAATAATAAATGTTAAAAATGTAAATATATAAAAAAAAAACAAACAACAACATACACAAAAGTGTCAGAATTCCGTGCTATGGCACGCGAGACGGTTTTTTTACTTATATCTAAAATTCACCCACGGTTCTGGAAGGAGATTAAAAACTGGCTTTTAAGTTACAGCAATTGATGTAACCTCTATTCCCAACAAAAACACACGTTGAGTGCGCCACTGTTACATATAAGATTTGTAGGTGGGCTGCTCTTAGAATAAAACATATGTTGTGGTACAATTATGTTCTGTTTATTGTCAAAATCACAAACTGTTCCCTACTTAAGTCTTAAACCTTATATTTAATTATTATTAAAAGTAATACACTGTATTAGGCCCAGTGCCATACACTATGCGACGCTTATGCAACCCTACTTGAAAATAGCCAGCTTATATTACTTATTCACTCAGCGGTGGGAGCTATGGTCGTGGGTGGTTGGGAATAAAGCCAATACCGTTAAAAGTTTTAGAGTTACTCCTTCCAGTATTAAAGTAAACGAAAGTATTAGAACCGTGTGGGGAAGCCTTAATAATTAATACAAAAGGGGGGCGCCAGGGACTGTTTCAGTCCCAAATCCGGAGGTGACGAGGCGATGTACACTCGACGCTTCGGTTAAAACAGTACTCCACAAGTACCAGTTAAATTTAACCGGTTAAATACCGGTATTTCCAAAATGTTAAATAAAAATATACCCAGTTAATAAAAAAAAACTAGGTTAATAAAAAAACCGTTGTAAATAAAATAAACAACGTGGTAATAAAAAAACGTAATAATAAAAAAAACCGTTATAATAAAAAAACCGTTGAAATAAAAAAAAACCGTCTGGCCTGCCTCTCGGCTAGGCGCACTCGGTGTCCGTACAGCCGTCCCGGGGTTCTTACGGACTCGAAGGCACCGGTCACGACCTGGTTCGTGGCGTCGAGACGGGCCCTCGGAGTTCACTCAGTTTTTGGGGATGGTATTTGGCGTGGCTGTACGGTAGGCCGGTCCGCGCTCCTAACACTCGAGCATCGGAATTCTGAAGAACGAACGGATCACTGTGTCTCGGTGTAGTCTAGGTGTCTAGGCGGTGATTCGTGCTCAAATGAGCTGCCTGGGGTTCCACCCCTCCAATCCTACCTCAAAAACGAATAATACCACCTAGTGGCGATTAGCCCAAATAAGGGTAAAATTAAAGTCCAATACTCCTCACAATGCATTTCATTACAACAATTAAGATCCTCAAACTACTGCAACTTGGCGTTGGTCAACAAAGTTGACATCAATCAGACTCACAACATTGATAAATCACTGGAATTCACAATTCCCAGTGAATTAATTACGATAAAAACATTTATCTGGGGAAAATTATCCGGTCATTGACTGGAGAAATTAGTTTTAGTACCATTGCCACACTTAGTCCAAAGACAAACATCACAAATCCACAGATTAAATATAATTCGGCTAAATCGAAGTATCTAGAAAACACTTCATATAAAAAAAATTGTTAGACTTCCGTTAATTTGGTCAATCTTAATTGATTTTCACTAGAGAGTGATTATAAGTTAAATATACCTTGTAAATTAGTTTTAATGGACTGCAAATAAAGTTTTACTTAAGTTTTATTTACTTTATTGTCTGTGAACTCGACGTAATTTTGTTCGGGACTGTCAGATGGCGTTACTGAGCCCTTTCGAGTTTGACATTTGAATTATTAGACCATGACGGAATGTAAACAAACAATCTTTGGAAAAGAATTTAAATTACTGTACAAGGTGTTAAAATTAGTTTATTACTTAACAAATAGAGTGAAGTGAATTGCAATTACAGTGACAATGTTACTAGAACCAAGGAAAGTTGTAAGAAATGATCAAAGGTAAGGTACGCTGCATTTTGCATCGTAACAGTACCTCCCCAACCACCAGAGATTTGACCGACTTAGGCAAATCTCGACGCTGGCCCTCCAGCGTAATACCTGCCAAAATACCACCAAACAAGACCTCTCATTAAAAACAGTAGGTACACCACTCCAAACTAGTGTAGCTTAGCTACATAAATTATTAATCCACATAATCCTTCAACTAACGTGCACCAACAGCAATAGATTACTGAAAGAAAAAGTAAGAGGACACAATGCAAACCTGTGTACGATTAACATGTAATAATGGTACCTGATAAAAATATACTAATAAATTATAAAATATAAGTGGATGTTTTAATTTTCAATATAATATATAGGATTTTAGTCACACTTCACGTATAGAGTAACAAACCGCTCTATTAGGCGACATTGTAGTAGGCTTTTAGTGTCGGGTCTACAAGTCCGCCCGTGTTTTAAGGCTTATTTTTAATTATCCATGTGGCCTATCTGTTTGTGATGAGATACTAATACATATACATAAAAACCAGGGTTAAATATACAGTTAACATTCAACTACAGTGTTCACCGACCGCACTGTTATTTCCCGCCATTGACAGGGGTGATAAGGCTTATTTTTAAATAAATGTAACTGAGTACTGCCAAAGTAAGTCTAATCAATTTACAAACATTGAAGAGACGAACCCAAATAAATTGTGGAGATAAATATATTTAAGTGATAACATCTAAGTTAAGCCAGAACAAACAACCAAATCGTACACTGGTATCCATGTAATTCCCTATAAAAAAATACTCCAGCTAGCAATCAACCCTACTTAGACCTAATTGGTTAAACCCAAACATGGTGAAAAAAAAAAATTTGTTTTAAAACGAAAAAAAAAACAACAAACAAACAAGTCAGGCCTTCAACGACAAACAACAAACACAAATAGTGTGTACAAAAACAAAAAACAACAAAAACAAAACAAAAACACCCTCAACCAAATTAAAAGAAAAAAAAAACTAAATACTACTGGTACGACCCCTTTAACAAATCCAACTATCGCTTTCCAATACAGTAGCCTACAATCCCGCCAAACGGCCTCCAGCCTCAGGACAATCAAGATGCTGCCTAACCAGCAGTCCGGAGTTTGTTGGTAATCTACCCCTTAAAACAAATCCAAATACATATCTTATTTCCATCATAGCAGCCTACACTCCCGCCAAACGGCCTCCAGCCTCAGGACAATTCAAATGCTGCCTATCCAGCAGTCCGGAGTTTGTTGGTTCAACTCTAAAACGATGTAAACTAACACCCAGCACGATTGCAAACTAATTTAAAAGAGATTTCCCTACCAACCCAATAGTCCTGCACGGAGGCATATACAGCCACAAATGCGGAGGAGAAGGAAGGAAAAAAAAAATTAGGCTTACTGCCCTCTAAACCAACAACACACAACCAACAAACCGAAATATCGAAAGCCTATAAACTTTTAAAAGAAATCTCCCTACCTACTCAATAGTCCAGACGGAGGCATATACAGCCACTCATGCGGAGGAGGAGGAAGGAGAAAATAATGTCCAGCGACCCCAAGGCATATACAGCCCTCTAAAGCCACTCAGACACAACCACAAACCACAACATCCAATGCCTATAAACTTCGATATTCCTGTTACCCCAAAAAGAAAAATAATAATTCTCCAAACCTACACAGTAGTCCAACACGGAGGCATATACAGCCACAAATGCGGAGGTGAAGGAAAGAGAACGTTATTTAAATGTTTCAATGACGAGCACTGCGATTGTGTGTATTAGTAAGCGCGACCTTATTAAAATAAATTGGGTGTTTCATTAAGTCAAGTGTGAAAAACACGTTAAAATATAAGCTGGCTTTCACAATAAGTTTAACATCAGTTTGTTATTTAAAATCCGCAAGTATCACAGTTATAAAAAAATAATAATTTCAGTAGTCAATAAAATGTTAAAAAAAAATTGGTAATATAAAATTGTCATATTCAAATATTTAAAAAAAAATTGTAAAAATTGAGCACCTGTATATAAAAATAATAAATGTTAAAAATGTAAATATATAAAAAAAAAACAAACAACAACATACACAAAAGTGTCAGAATTCCGTGCTATGGCACGCGAGACGGTTTTTTTACTTATATCTAAAATTCACCCACGGTTCTGGAAGGAGATTAAAAACTGGCTTTTAAGTTACAGCAATTGATGTAACCTCTATTCCCAACAAAAACACACGTTGAGTGCGCCACTGTTACATATAAGATTTGTAGGTGGGCTGCTCTTAGAATAAAACATATGTTGTGGTACAATTATGTTCTGTTTATTGTCAAAATCACAAACTGTTCCCTACTTAAGTCTTAAACCTTATATTTAATTATTATTAAAAGTAATACACTGTATTAGGCCCAGTGCCATACACTATGCGACGCTTATGCAACCCTACTTGAAAATAGCCAGCTTATATTACTTATTCACTCAGCGGTGGGAGCTATGGTCGTGGGTGGTTGGGAATAAAGCCAATACCGTTAAAAGTTTTAGAGTTACTCCTTCCAGTATTAAAGTAAACGAAAGTATTAGAACCGTGTGGGGAAGCCTTAATAATTAATACAAAAGGGGGGCGCCAGGGACTGTTTCAGTCCCAAATCCGGAGGTGACGAGGCGATGTACACTCGACGCTTCGGTTAAAACAGTACTCCACAAGTACCAGTTAAATTTAACCGGTTAAATACCGGTATTTCCAAAATGTTAAATAAAAATATACCCAGTTAATAAAAAAAAACTAGGTTAATAAAAAAACCGTTGTAAATAAAATAAACAACGTGGTAATAAAAAAACGTAATAATAAAAAAAACCGTTATAATAAAAAAACCGTTGAAATAAAAAAAAACCGTCTGGCCTGCCTCTCGGCTAGGCGCACTCGGTGTCCGTACAGCCGTCCCGGGGTTCTTACGGACTCGAAGGCACCGGTCACGACCTGGTTCGTGGCGTCGAGACGGGCCCTCGGAGTTCACTCAGTTTTTGGGGATGGTATTTGGCGTGGCTGTACGGTAGGCCGGTCCGCGCTCCTAACACTCGAGCATCGGAATTCTGAAGAACGAACGGATCACTGTGTCTCGGTGTAGTCTAGGTGTCTAGGCGGTGATTCGTGCTCAAATGAGCTGCCTGGGGTTCCACCCCTCCAATCCTACCTCAAAAACGAATAATACCACCTAGTGGCGATTAGCCCAAATAAGGGTAAAATTAAAGTCCAATACTCCTCACAATGCATTTCATTACAACAATTAAGATCCTCAAACTACTGCAACTTGGCGTTGGTCAACAAAGTTGACATCAATCAGACTCACAACATTGATAAATCACTGGAATTCACAATTCCCAGTGAATTAATTACGATAAAAACATTTATCTGGGGAAAATTATCCGGTCATTGACTGGAGAAATTAGTTTTAGTACCATTGCCACACTTAGTCCAAAGACAAACATCACAAATCCACAGATTAAATATAATTCGGCTAAATCGAAGTATCTAGAAAACACTTCATATAAAAAAAATTGTTAGACTTCCGTTAATTTGGTCAATCTTAATTGATTTTCACTAGAGAGTGATTATAAGTTAAATATACCTTGTAAATTAGTTTTAATGGACTGCAAATAAAGTTTTACTTAAGTTTTATTTACTTTATTGTCTGTGAACTCGACGTAATTTTGTTCGGGACTGTCAGATGGCGTTACTGAGCCCTTTCGAGTTTGACATTTGAATTATTAGACCATGACGGAATGTAAACAAACAATCTTTGGAAAAGAATTTAAATTACTGTACAAGGTGTTAAAATTAGTTTATTACTTAACAAATAGAGTGAAGTGAATTGCAATTACAGTGACAATGTTACTAGAACCAAGGAAAGTTGTAAGAAATGATCAAAGGTAAGGTACGCTGCATTTTGCATCGTAACAATAGATAAATACCACCCAGACACCTGGTGGGAATCGAAGCTACAACCTATTAGGTAGTGGCCAAGGTGTCTGACCACTAGAGCTACAGGCCCGTCACAACATAAAACATTATCATGACTGTCTTGAATCTGGGTGTTAATTATCTATGTGTGTATTATATTTAAAGTATAGATTTATTAAACTGTGTGAATTTTCCCAGGATATTGTGATATTATTTTAAATTATATATCATCGCCATTGTATTTATCCATCTCTAGGTGGGTCAAGTTCATATGATAATCAATTGGGTATTTGATTTTTATTTATTTATTTATTTATAAATTTATGTACACACAAACATGGTTAGAGAAGTATTAGGAGAATACAGGTACAAAGGCAGAGCTTATTTCTATAGAAATCTCTTCCAGCACGCCCAGGAGAGAAACGGTGAAAGAAAGAGACAGGGCGCAGTGTGTATAAAAATACATATTTAAATAATAAGATGAAAAAATAAAACAGAGCTACAATCAATATAATAAATACATAATTAAATAAAAATAAATACCTATGTATACATATATATATTATATATATAAATAACTAAATATATACCAATAATATAAACAAATATGAAAGCATTGTATTTATAGGAAAATAGACAGACTACAAAACAGAGGAAAGATAGTGCTCTTTAACGCGATTCTTAAATATGGATAAAGATTGACAGCCACGTATATCATGAGGCAAAGAGTTCCACAGTCTAACTGCATGCACGGTGAAGGAGTTAGAGTAGAAGCCAGTGCGATGCTGAGGAACTTTTAAAAGGGTACGAAGATGGGATCTACAAAGAACGTCAGGTGAATAAGCAAAGGAGAAACGTTCTTGTAGATAGGAAGGGGATTTGGGATTATGTAAAATGTTGAAGAGAAGACAAAGTATGCGAGTGTTCCTGCGAAGACGAATTGGGAGCCACTTGAGCTTCTTGCGAAATTGAGAGACGTGATCATACTTTTTGAGACCGAATATAAAACGTATACATAGATTTTGCAAACGCTCAAGCTTGTTTAGGAGCTCCTCTGTGGCATCCAAATAACAGGCATCAGCGTAGTCGATAATGGGTTGAATTAGGAATTGGGCAAGAGTAATTTTAGTATCTAAGGGCAGGAACTTTTGAAGATGTTTTAAAGAGTGAAAGGAAAAGTGGACTTTTTTGCTAACTTCCGATACATGAGATGACCAGGAAAGATGAGAGTCGAAAATAACACCGAGATTTTTAGCAGTTTCAGTAAAAGCAATGTGTGAGCCATTAAGTAACAAAGGAGGAAGGGCTGATAAAGCAATGCCCCTCCGTAACTGTCGGCTACTAATTATCATGGCTTGGGATTTGCTAGGGTTGATAGTGAGGCCAAACGCTTTAGCCCAACGACTAACACACTCAAGGTCACGGTTCATGGCGTTGATAGCCTGAACAGCGTCGTCTTTAGAGAAATGACAGTAAAGTTGCAAATCGTCTGCGTAGAGATGGTAATTGGAAGAAATTACCTGGGTAACAGAGTTAATAAAAATTGAAAAAAGCAAAGGAGAGATTTTTTGTGATAAATGGGAAGATCATACTTCTATAAGTTTTATAATAAAACTATTTAAGATTTCATTGTTTTCCTTTCATTTAATTTATGAAGTTTGTTAGAGAGATTTCATCCTTATAATTGACCCTAACGATCGATGCAATAAAAGTACAGGGTGCAACTTTTAGAGATTTTAGTCGGTTCGATTACCGGGTGCCGCAAGCGAATTTTTAAAAATCTTTGAATGCAGTTTTCTTTCTTTTAAAAAATAACGGAATGTTTTCTTTGAGTAAAATTTTCTATCTACAGTATTAAGAGTACTTTCCCTTCAGGTGGCATTACAAAATTCCACCCTGTATATATATATATATTTCTATGTATGTTCGCGTATAACTCTGGCAATTATGAACCAATTTGAAAAAATCTTTCTTCCATCCATTCTTTAATCTGTTAAGTAATTGGGTCCCATAAAAAAATTTTTGCTTACGAGTAAGTAGACCCTGAAATAAAATATTAAAAAAATAAAAATGAACCGACTTCAATATCACTGAAAAGTATAAAATAATTTAAATATTATTGAAGTTGGTGTTAGCTTACCGGCTGTGTATATTTGGCACCAACTTCAATCATATTTAAATTATTTTATACTTTTCAGTGATATTGAAGTCGGTTCAATTTTTTTTTAAACATTTTATTTTATACTTTTTAGTGATATTTTCATATTTAAGATTGACCCATCGAAGACCGTAAAATGATCTAGGTAGGTTATGATCACATTATCGTCTACATAGTTTTACATAATTCATGTTTCTTCAGAAAAAAATATCCGGTCGTAATGAAATTTGCATGGAATCATCATAGTAGTTTACTCTCTCGAATAAAAAAAGAATCATCGAAATCGGTTCATAATTGTCAGAGCAATGTAATGGAGAACATCAGTTTTATGGTTTTTACCAGATAAATTCCTCCACATCGTTCATGGTCCTCCAGGAAGTTCTTATCCGGTTGTGATAAAATTCATACAGATTCATAACAGTGATTTCATCTTTGGAATAAAAATAATCATTGAAAATGGTAAATATTTGCCAGAGTTATGACCATTTGTGTCTTTAAAAAGCGACATAAAGTCATCTATATAGGCTTTCCTACAGCTTTCCTGCGCAGTCACCATTCTTGTTTTTTCAGGAACTACTTATTACTAAGCAATATTTTTTTTATGGGACCCAATCAATGGATTGAAGAATGGATGGAAGAAAGATTTTTTCAAATCGGTTCATAATTGCCAGAGTTATGCGCGAACATACATAAAAAAAGAAAAAAATATATATACAGACGAATTGAGAACCTCCTCCTTTTTGAAGTCGGTTAAAAACAAGAATGATGACTGCGCAGAAAAACTGCAAGAATGCGTATAAGATGACTTTATGTCGGTTTTTAAGGACAAAAATGGTCATAACTTTGGCAAATATTTACCAATTTCAATGATTCTTTTTTTATTCGAAAGAAGAAACGACTGTAATGAATCTGTATAAATTTTATCACAACCGGATAAGAACTTCCTGGAGGACCATGAATGATGTGGATGGAGGAATTTATCTGGTAAAAACCACAAAACTGATGTTCTCCATTACATTACTCTGACAAATATGAACCGATTTCGATGATTCTTTTTTATTCGAGAGAGTAAACTAATATGATGATTTCATGCAAATTTCATTACGACCGGATAATTTTTTTCTGAAGAAACATGAATTATGTAAAAATATATGTAGACGATACTATGTAGACGATAATCTATTGTCCGGTGAAGCTGTAATGGCCATCTGCGGCCAACAGCGTCTATCATTCCCAAAAAAAAGACGATAATGTGAGCATAACCTACCTAGATCATTTTACCGTCTTTGATGGTTCAATCTTTAGGTATGAAAATATCACTAAAAAGTTTTAAATAAATACTTTTAAATTTAAAAAAAAAAGTATTTATTAGCAATAAATTTTCAATATTATTGTCTAGTCAAGTGTAATAGCCGTTGACGCTGTACTGTTATTAAATAACTTTAACATTATGACGTCACGACTATGGTGACCAATCATGGCGCGTTTATAGTCACGTGCAATTTCATCAATTTTTAATTATTTATAATTAATTGATTTTTTTTTAGTTTTTTGTTTTAAATATCAATATTATTAATAATAAAGTTTTAAAATACACAAAAAAATTTTTTTTTTTTTTTCATATCCCTAATTGTATTATATTATATGTAAAAATTGTAATGTTGTAACCAACTGATAATAATGACAATTAAGCAAGTCATATAGGTACACGTAAAGTATTTTCATATCTTCATATACATAAGTGGATTCTTTATTTATGTAAAAAATTTGAGGAGTCATCAAAGATTGAGTTATGAGATAAAATAATTTATTTTGGTAGGCTAGCCAAAAACTTACCACCTGTTATGTTGCTTCAACTGAGAAGATCCAGCAAGAAAGTGAAGTTCAAATTCACGTTCGTTGCCCACGGCTCCCTTGGTTCATTAGAATTGCATACTGGTGGCTTAGAACTCGCCACGCGAGTCCTAATTATTTATCACGTTTCTCGTCACGCGAGTTCCGGAAAATTATAGTCGTGGCCATACGTACTTAAGAAAATCATAGCGCGGCAACGAACGTTAAGTGAGGTGGTTAATGCTTATAGTTTTTTATATTATCCTAATTACCTTAGTGTGTATAAGTACTAAGAGCTAAGGCTTGCAGTAATATAGTAATAAATTACTAGTTTAAAAAACTAAAAATACACGCTTTTATAAGGACTACTGCCCTAAAAAGCAATAAATAATTTATCGAAACCGTTCTTTCTTTCTACCCCGTGCTAGTAATTTATGGATTATATTTATGTGTAAAGGCGTGGGGCGCCTTCTCTCTGTAAATGATTACAAATTATTGTCATGTGAATACAAATACTTAGCGTCCTTGAAATTTGACAGAAATGTTAAGCTGTTATTCAGAAAAGGCGCCCCACGCTTTTACACATAAATATAATCCATAAATTACTAGCACGGGGTAGAAAGAAAGAACGGTTTCGATAAATTATTTATTGCTTTTTAGGGCAGTAGTCCTTATAAAAGCGTGTATTTTTAGTTTTTTAAACTAGTAATTTATTTTATACTTTTTAGTCTTAGAAATATTCACCTAAACTACGGATAAAATTCGCTCAAGTATTGATTTGTTCGTTGCTTGAATCGTAGGCAGGTTGTGGCAAAACATATTTTTACTAAACTAGGTATTACGCGTAGGTATCTGATTGAGTTTAAGAAAGCACTACGTATTTACCCTTTAAACAGTCGAAAGTACGCTAAAAGTCAATAGCTTCACAAGTAGTATTCAAGGGTTCCGTTACCAACCTTCCGGGTCTATCAACAGGTCCACGTTATTAGGTAAAGTGAATATAACTCCTTTATACAAATCAAATGAGTCCAAGCTCGATGGGTTTACTAGTAATCATTCCAGGGTTCCGTCAACCACCTTTCATTTCCATCATCAACCCTGATTATTGGGCAAAGTAAATAGAACTTTTTAAGACGAATCAAATGAGCCCAAACTCATCGAGTTTACTAGTAGCCGTTCCAGGGTTCCGTCACCCACCTTCCTGTTCCATCATCAGGTTCTGATTATTGGGCAAAGTGAATAGAACTCTTTAATACAAATTAAATGAGTCCAAACTCGATGTGTTTACTAGTAGCCTTTGCAGGGTTCCATCACCCACATTCCAGTTCCATCATCAGACCCTCAGTAATGGTCAAAGTGAAAAGACCTCTTTAAAACAAATCAAATGAGCCCACACTCGATGTGTTTACTAGTAGCCAATCCAGGGTTCCGTCACCCACCTTCCTGTTCCATCATCAGGTCCTAAATAATGGTTAATGTGAAAAGAACTAATTAAAACAAATCAAATGAACCAAAACTCGATGTGTTTACTAGTAGCCATTCAAGGGTTCCGTCACCCACCTTCCAGTTCCATCATCAGGCCCTCAGTAATGGTCAAAGTGAAAAGACCTCTTTAAAACAAATCAAATGAGCCCACACTCGATGTGTTTACTAGTAGCCAATCCAGGGTTCCGTCACCCACCTTCCTGTTCCATCATCAGGTCCTAAATAATGGTTAATGTGAAAAGAACTAATTAAAACAAATCAAATGAACCAAAACTCGATGTGTTTACAAGTAGCCATTCCAGGGTTCCGTTACCCACCTTCCTGTTCCATCATCAGGTCCTCATGAATGGTCAAAGTGAAAAGAACTCTTTAAAACAAATCAAATTAACCAAAACTCGATGTGTTTACTAGTAGCCATTCCAGGGTTCCTTTACCCACCTTCCTGTTCCATCAGCAGGTCCTCATTAATGGTCAAAGTGAAAAGAACTCTTTATAACAAATCAAATGAACCCAAATTCGATTAGTTTACTAGTAGCCATCCAAGGGTTCTCTTATCCACCTTCGAGCCCCAGCATCAGATCAGCTCAATGATACCATATTATTGTATTGTCACCGGTCCTTGATACATGTGCAAAATTTCAAATGTTTTGGACGTATAGAAGTGGGTCAAAATTGCATCGCAAGATTCCGTTACCATCATACATACATAGTTACATACATACATACAGGTCAAGCTAATAAAAGCGTGTTAAAAAAATTGCAGGTTTACCAATTGGACAACACATCCACTTATCAGTTAAGATTGATGATGACCTCGTCATCAGGGCGTACACTCCTGTGTCCAGTGATGAAGAGAAGGGATACGTCGATATTGTTATTAAGGTAATTTATATTATACCTAAATATGCCAAGGTGTATATGCACTATATTATCTGACGTTAGTCTATACAAAGTGTTAATAAAATCCTGTCCGATAGCTGAGGGTATTATTTAGTGTCGCAATCAATCATACATATGTAACTCATTTGTTGAATATCACAAATATTTTTCCTGATTTCTACTAGCAATGCGAATATTCCCCATACAGATCGGACAGGGGTTTTTGGACACCTGTACTAGCTTTTTTTTTTTGGGAATGATAGACGCTGTTGGCCGCAGATGGCCATTACAGCTTCACCGGACAATAGGAGGCGAGCGCTTAAAGCACTAGCCTTAACGGCAGAAGTAGCGACGAGCTCAAGGGCATCTCAGAGAGGCACGGCCTCGGCTTGGGCTGTCGCTTGAGAGGCCCGCCCCCACTGAGAAGAACCGGCAAGAAACTCAGTGGGGTGATGCACGTCGTTTAGGTCGCATGCGTACGACCCTTCCAGTCACGGTCGCCACTTATGTGGCATCGTTTATTTTTGAGACGTACACGCCCACATAACCACCTGTAGAAGCGTAAGTACGTTCATAGACGCGCATTGATCTCGACAACTCGAAAGTCGATTACAAAAAATTAGGCCACAAACATAGATATCAGCCTTGTCTGGTACAAATACATTTGCACTGCACTATAACAGTAAATCTTAAATCTTATCTTATATATATATATAATATAAAAGAGTATAGGTCTACCAGACAGAATCTCATGGCAAATGGGGAAATAAGAATTTGTTGTGTGCAATACTAGGGAAATTGGATTAAACGGTCTTGATACTGTTTGATTTTTATTTCTCTATAATATTAATGAACATGAAGTATATTAGGTATGTGAATGAAAACTGTTGTTATACATCGGGTTAAGAACCCGATGGAAAAATAAATTAATTTTATATTACTTTATGTGCTAATTTATTATATATCATTTAAATCATAAGAATAACTTCACACTTCATTCAGAACTAGAAAACGATTCCAAGAACTCCACTTGCATTTCTTGTTCTTCATCAGATGATGAAGATAAAGAGGTATTTACTATAAATCGCTCTTCCAGCATTTCAATTATTCTATCTGGCTTGATAAAATCATTTTCAACTTTCTTTACATGTTCACAACATTTTCGCCATTCCTCTGCACCAATTTGTGAGAAAGCACTTGCAGGCCTATTTACATTTTTATCAGCAACTTTTTGCTTAATTATACCCCAAATCATTTCTATGGGATTCAAAGTGCAATGATAAGGTGGGAGTCTTAAAACTTCGTGACCGTGCGATTTTAATACTTCATCTATCTCATATCTGGGTGCAGACATGTTTGGTTTCACTACTTCAAGAAGTTGACATTTACGCCAAAGATCATCATAATGTACATCGTTTGCACGAAGCCATTCTTTTATGACAGCGATACGATTAGCTTGTCACGTAACGGTAAATGTCACGTAACGGTACGTTTAGAGTAGGGTAGAGAGAACCCGGAGACCGCTACTAAGATAGGTAAGTAACTAAGGGGGAAGTAGCAATAAAGAATGAGAACTCAGGACTTACAATATAACTATAATTACAGATAAAAACGTTACAGTTCTTTAACGACAGTTACGTAGTTCGTTTCACCAGGTCGGGAACGCGGACACTTATTGGCGTAAGATCACGTAACTTGCTTGCAAAGATTCCTGGGCGCAGGGAAGCCTGGCGGCGTGCCAGATGGCACGACCGCAGCCAGGCCGTTGGACGCCGGCAGGCTTAGCACCGGCCACGACACTCAACCAGCAGGCTGGCCGATGGAAAAGGGGTGCGGGCGTCAGCACGCCACAGCAGCAGCACCCGTAGACATGTGGCCTCTGGCGTAGATAATGGCCGATTCCGGTTCAAGACCTGGTTAAGCTCGGCCTCCGGTCTTGCGACTCTAGGCTGTAGACCTTAGGCTTTCACTCGTCTCCAGGCTCCAGACCAAGCCTTCCGATCCAAGACTTCAGACCTCCATTTTCAGACTGACGTTTAATTTTCCTCTCTCCACTTGACAGCTCCTTGTCTAAATTTAAATTTTAAAAATAAATTAAAAATAAATACAAATGTTTATAGAAATGATGAGGTATGACAATGGAGGTTGATATATTATGAATGAAATGAGGTGATACACTACAAGCTTGTGTGGGCGGTTTGTTCATCCTTACGGAATGATAACTAGCATTATCCATAATAATTAGTGAAGGCCTTGTCAGATTTGGAATTAGCTTCTCTGTCACCCATTTTGTAAAATTCTCCTTATTCATATCGTGGTGCTATCACCACTATTCAGCAGATACACTTTTTGACCTGTACACCAGAGAACAATTTGGTACAAAGCCATTTTCTCCACCAGCGTTAACAATGATCCACCTCGCTCCAAGTGAAATACTTTTAGATGGACCTGCAATATCTTTGCTTTGCCAGCACTTGTTCACAGAACATGAACCGTGAATGTAAGTCTCATCTAAATAAATCACATCCAATTTATTATGCTCTTCAGCTTCGCGGTTTTCCTTTATACGCTTCAAAAACTTGAATCTTTGTAGTTTTATGTCATCTCTCTCCATCAAAATGGTCCTTTTTGATTGGCATTTAACATATTCAAAACCAATCTCCTTAAGGATAAGTCTGTAAAAAAATAGTAAAATATATCATATTACTCAAAAGATAGCTTAGTCATTCATCATCATCATCATCATCGAGTGACAGTTAGAGGGGTTATTACTTAATATTTTTCTTACCTCAAAGATTCTCTCCCTCCGTTGAAATCAATATCTTGTCGAAGAATTTGTAACAGTATAATTACTGTTGGAATTTCCTTCCGAATTGTATAGAATTCATTTACTTTATTTCTAATCAATTCTAAATCGAAACTGTCCAAGTAGATTTTCTTCTTCCCCTCTCTCCTCTTTTTACCAGGCGTGGAAAATACACCATCATTTGATGTACCCTCACTTACGATTCGCCGTATAGTAGTACTGGAAACCCCTATAAAGAAGCTACAATTATGTAAGAATAATATAAAATAAACCAAAAGTATCTTAACAACTCAGCCCAACTTACCGGTCAACTCTACGACGCGCTTTAAAATCAACGTTTGAGTTTGATTTACGCCTTCTTCTTCCCTTATTTTACGATACACATTGAAAACAATATTTCTCGCTTGAGATCGAAGTGGCTTTTTCGACATTTTCACAAAAAGAAACTAATTGTCTTGAAGATATCAAAATAACAAAATCTTAGCAGCGGTCAGCAGTGACAAATCACGTACTTTGATTTGACAGGTGACAATTGACATTGCCATATTAAAATCACATTTTTTTATTATTTTTTTATGCCATGAGATTCTGGTAGACCTATATACAAAAATCCACTCATCTCGAAATCTCAGAAACTACAAGTGCTAGGAGTCTCAAACTTTGCATGGGGGTTCCTTTTAGGACGTAGGTGCTCACTAAGACGGGATTTTGCGAAATTCAACCTCTAAGGGGGTGAAAG
This sequence comes from Furcula furcula, assembly GCA_911728495.1. Classification (NCBI taxonomy): domain Eukaryota; kingdom Metazoa; phylum Arthropoda; class Insecta; order Lepidoptera; family Notodontidae; genus Furcula; species Furcula furcula. Next base: position 20,291,044 of record OU452249.1, on the reverse strand, counting down.
AGGGGGGCAAAGTTTGTATGGGAGAACGCGATTCCTTGGTCGTATTGTCTTGAAATTTTGCACAGACAATCGTTAATTAATTGAATTTGTATTTCATATTTTTTTTAATTTATCCCTTAACAGGGTAAAAAAGGAGTATTATTACTCAACCGATGGCGGTACAAATATACAAGAATAACATAGGGTAATACGACAGATAAAATAAGAGCTCCTTGGGCAAGTGGTTACGGAAGCGTCCTCTAAGCACGGACTGTCCGGGTTCGCTACCCGTAAACTATGTATTTTTAAACTTTATTTTTGATATTTTTATTTATATTAAGATTTGATGTTTTAAATATTTAACTCATATTGACTCCTGCACTTTTTATCTCTAATATATTTTTTATATTCAATACTTTTTAACCGACTTCAAAAAGGAGGAGGTTCTCAATTCGTCTGTATATATTTTTTTTATATAGGTATACATTTTTTTTATATATATTTTTTTATGTATAACTCTGGCAATTATGAACCGATTTAAAAAATCTTTTTTCCATCCATTCTTCAATCCATTGATTGGGTCCCATAAAAAAATTATTGCTTAGTACTAAGTAGTTCCTGAAAAAACAAGAATGGTGACTGCGCAGGAAAGCCTATATAGATGACTTTATGTCGCTTTTTAAAGACAAAAATGGTCATAACTCTGGCAAATATTTACCAATTTCAATGATTCTTTTTTTATTCGAAAGAAGAAATCACTGTTATGAATCTGTATGAATTTTATCACAACCGGATAAGAACTTCCTGGAGGACCATGAACGATGTGGAGGAATTTATCTGGTAAAAACCATAAAACTGATGTTACTGTCCATTACATTGCTCTGACAATAATAATTATGAACCGATTTCGATGATTCTTTTTTTATTCGAGAGAGTAAACTACTATGATGATTCCATGCAAATTTCATTACGACCGGATATTTTTTTCTGAAGAAACATGAATTATGTAAAACTGTGTAGACGATAATGTGATCAAAACCTACCTACTAATCATTTTACGGTCTTCGATGGTTCAATCATTATATATGAAAATATCATTTAAAATAAAATCTTTTTTTTTTAAATTGAACCGCCTTCAATATCACTGAAAAGTATAAACGAATTTAAATATTATTGAAGTTGGTGCCAAATATACACAGCCGGTAAGCTAACACCAACTTCAAAAATATTTAAATTATTTTATACTTTTCAGTGATATTGAAGTCGGTTCAATTTTTTTTTTAAAAGATTTTATTTTAAATTTAAAATCATGCATACGTGGCTAGCTTCTATCTAATGTTATTGTAATAGTGGAAACTTTATTGATTTTTGTACTATTGGATCTTATATTAGTTGTTTGTTTGTTTCCCATTAAAATAAAAATAAATTAATGAAAATATATTTCCAAAATGTCTGTTTGGGTAGGAATACAATATGTATGATATAAAAGCCAAACCTTTTTTGAAATTAGTCTGTTAGTCAGGGTTTTTTTCTACAGGTTGACTGGTGTTGTTCCCTATCGACGTATCTTTACATAGTGTGAAACAAAGTCGCTATCCGAGTCTGTCTATATCCGATAGCACCTCCTAAACCACGCAGCGGTTTCCACCATCGGTTAGATAATTTTTTATTGAAGGTTTATGTAAAAAAACTAAATAAGTTTTATGGGACTGAGCAGACATATAACAAGAATATGATTAAGTAATTCGAGTAATAGAACAAGAGTAGCCGTGGTCTGGAGGTTACGGAAGCGTCTTCTAAGCACAGCAGGGTCCGGGTCAAATCTTTCTTTGGGATTGTTTTTGTGTACTTTTAAACTTTTTATTTTTGATAATTTTTACTATTTTTTTATTTTTCACTGAAGGTTTATATATTAACTGAATTCATTTAGAAGTGTTATATATGTAAATAAATTTAATTAGCTTACGTTGACTAAACCTAAAGAGGTACATACTTAACAATCGTGTACTAGAGAAGTTCATTCTATATATAATTGTATCATTCCATATAATATAAGTTAAATCTGGGATATAATATGCTTGCCCCCGGCGGCGGACTCAAAGGCCAGGCACTGAGGGACACCTGGTGCAGATTCCACCAGTTGTGCCAGACCTTGTCGAAGGCCTTGGCAACATCGAAGAATAGGGCGCCTGTGTAGACGGGCTTGGGCTGATTGAGCCCGGTCAGGATGTGCTCCGTGAGGCGGTGCACCTGGTGGACGCAAGAGTGTCTGGTTCGAAAGCCAAACTGCTCGTCGATAAGGATTGTAGTACTTACTAATTTCGTAGATGAATGTGATAATATTGGCTTGTTACACACCAGTAGGGCAGTAGACATCAGTTCTCCGTTCCTGCTCACCCGACGGTTGACCACAGACTGTCCACCCCACCACCCGTGCGCCCAAGACAATACCCTACTACCATAGATTATAAATTATACAAACACTTCATCCCTTCCTTATTTTAATTTATTTATTATTCATTTTAAGTAAGATGGTGAGATGTTTCACCTTCATAGTAATCAAATAAAGCAATAACTAGTAGGTACTATAAATGAATAGTTAATCATACTGTTTTTCTCCATCGACTTCATTGTTAATCTTCCATTCACCTTCAACCTTTTTTAGGTGTATAACGTTCCTTCTAAGTTTCTGTGCTGTTTCTTCATTCCTTACTACTGTATCTGCCCCATCCGCTTGTTCAACAACATGAGGTGTTGATTTGAAATTAGCCGCCAGCTTATTTCCTTTTTCCATATCTTTTATATATACTTTATCTCTTTCTGATATTGTGGATTCCTCAGCCCCTCGCTTCCTGCTTCCATATTCCTTTCCTCTTTCTTTCTGTATAGTATCCCTATCTCTAACTTCTGAGTCGTCAATTAAGTGATCACTGTTTAATACTAAAGGAATTTTATCCCTGTTCTGTCTACCAAAAAATAATTCAGCAGGTGACTTTCCTGTTACTGAATGTGGTGTTGAATTGTACATCATTAAGTACTCCCACAGACCTTCCTTCAAGTCTTTTTTATTTATTTGACAGATTTTTAGCCTTTTCAAAATATCGCGATTCTGCCTCTCAACCTCACCATTCGCCTGTGGCTAGTAGGGGATGGTATTAAACAGTCTTATATTACACTGACGGCAATATTCTTTAAATTCCTCACTGACAGATTGACGGCCACTATCTACAGTCATTGATGTGGGGAAGCCGAGCCGACTAAAAATTTCTTTCAGAAGTTTTATTATTTGTGTACTAGTAATCGATTCGGTGAATTTGATTTCTTTGTATCTGCTATAATAATCTACAACTACAAGCAAGTAGTCGTTGCTTGGCAATGGTCCAAGTAGATCCATAGCTGTGTCTACCCAGGGGGCTGTAGGCAGTTAACGGCGTTTCATGGGAACTGGTGGGCCAGGCATACCAACAAGGGTGCATCCTTTACATTGTTTTACTATGCTCTTTGCATCCTTATCAATTCGTGGCCACCAGACCTTTGTCCTCAATCGGCTCTTCATGGCCACTATTCCTGAGTGGCCCTCATGTGCTGCGTAAAGTACGTCCCTTCTTAATTCTTTTGGAATAACAATCCTACTTCCTCGTAAAAGAATGTGGTCATAAAAACCAAGTTCATTTTCAAATACTTTGTATCCTTTCACTGACTCTTCCCATTCATTACTGTAGATCCCCCTTTTAACGTTTTTAATTTCAAGATCCTTTTCTGAGCTCTTCATTATAACGTGTAAAGGTATAGCCACGGGGCAAGCCTGTTCTACAATTTGATGTACATAATCATCTATTTTACCAGTTGGAACGCTACGATAATCACAAAGGCGTGATAAACGGTCGGCGACATTTACCTTTCCTGGTTTGTATTTGATATCAAACCGATATGTTTGCAGTCTTAGCACCCAGCGTTCAACTCGAGCATATGGTCGAGACTTTGGGCCAAATAAAAATTCTAGTGGCTTGTGATCCGTGATTAGCTCAAACTTCTTACCGAACAGGAATATATTGAAATGTTCCACGGCGGGTGATTTTCTCTTAAGATTGCAGTATTGGCACGTCGCATGGCTACACATAAGCGTATATCGTCATTGTCTTCTAGTATGGGAACCACAGGAGAAATCCATGAAGAAGGCCCTCTTACCTCTTCAATAATGTCACTTTCAAGTAATTCCTGTAACTTCTGGTCGACTTTCTTTTCAATGGGAATTGGTATCCGTCTATAAGGTTGTTATACGGGCTTGCATTTCTCGTCAATAGGAATTTCAATGAGTATATCCTTAAATTTTGGAAATGGTTTGAGTGTTTTCACGACTGCATTTCCTTCAATACCTAATTTTAAAACTCCCAATTGAGTGGCAGTTTCCTTGCCCAATAAATCCCGAGAACCTCCATTGATAACAAATACTGTAGCGCGCTCTAAACGGTTATTTACTTCAATCGTAGTTTCAAAAGTTCCCTTCACATACAAAGGTGTTTTACTACCATATGGATATAAAGTTGTGTTAGTTCCTTTCTTTTGATTGGAAACTTCAATCCTTCTCTGCTTCAAACTCTCCCATGTTTTGTCCGTATTTAGATTCAATTTACATCCAGAATCTATGAGTAAGTCCACTTTAACTCTACCCATTTCACATTGAATTGTAGCGTCATCGTTCATATTGAATACGTAATGGGTATTTTCTTCTGATGATTTTTCGGTCACTCTTATCGAATTTACATTATTACTACTCTTGTTTCGTCTTAACTTAGAATTTCCTTCTTGATGTCCTTCAAATCTTCGTTTTTGTGTTCTTGTTCTACATAAACCCTTGAAATGGCCTACTTTTTCGCAAGAATGACACTTTTTACGTTTAGCAGGGCATTCTTTATTGGGTCAAGTGTGTGTGTTGTACCCGCACCGACAACATTTACTCGTTTCCAAATTACTTGTTCTATTCTTATTATTTATACTTTCCTTTGATAGATTTGGTTTCTAAGGCTGTTTCCAGACGGTATTTATCTCATTTGGAGCAGTTTTACTTCTATATGCTTCTAATTGATGCCCTACTATCTCCGTCGTATTAGCTTCACCTATAATTTTGTCCAAAGTAACATCATCCCCTAATGTCAATATATATTCCTTGCGAAGGTCCGAAGAAATACATTTTTCTACAACTTGATCGATCAAGTGTTGTTCAGGATTTGTAAATTTACATTTAGCTGCTTGATCCCTCACAACAAACTTTTCAAATTTCTCGCCTTCTTCCTATTTAAATTGACGGAATATATGTCTTTCATAGATTTTGTTTTGTTTTGGGAGAAAATACTCGTGAAGTTTTTCAATAGCTGTTTTGAAAACGTTGACATTTTGAGACGCCTCAATGTAAGCTCCAGACAAATTGTATACAATATCCTGCAACCCTAATCCACCCAAAAGCAGCAAAGTTGCCCGTATTTTTTCTTCTCCTGAGATTCCGGTAGCTTCTAAGTATAATTGAAAGGATCTCTTCCATCCTTCCCAACGCAAAGCCACTGTAGCATTATCACCATCTAAGTCAAGCTTTTCGAGAGGTGGAAGAAAGTTCGCCATTTCTCGAGGAAAATAAGGACGACCTGTGACAATAGTCTAACTTTGTTTCACACGGTCTTACATGGTTACTATTCATGAAGGTCTATAGCCACCATTCACACCTCAAGCATAGCTTTTAATGTTAAAGTTTTCAATTTCATGAGGGTGTATACTACCCAACCCAAACACTTATAGTTCTCAATTTCATGACTATACTACCCGTACACAAATAGGTATAGTTCTCAATTTCATGAGGGTATTTACTACCCGACACCTTACACGTATAGTTCTCAATTTCATGAGGGTCTATACTACCCGACACCTTACACGTATAGTTCTCAATTTCATGAGGGTCTATACTACCCGACACCTTACACGTATAGTTCTCAATTTCATGAGGGTCTATACTACCTGACACCTTACACGTATAGTTCTCAATTTCATGAGGGTCTATACTACCCGACACCTTACACGTATAGTTCTCAATTTCATGAGGGTCTATACTACCCGACACCTTACACGTATAGTTCTCAATTTCATGAGGGTCTATACTACCCGACTCCTTATACGTATAGTTCTCAATTTCATGAGGGTCTATACTACCCGATACCTTACACGTATAGTTCTCAATTTCATGAGGGTCTATACTACCCGACACCTTATACGTATAGTTCTCAATTTCATGAGGGTCTATACTACCCGACACCTTACACGTATAGTTCTCAATTTCATGAGGGTCTATACTACCCGACACCTTATACGTATAGTTCTCAATTTCATGAGGGTCTATACTACCCGACACCTTATACGTATAGTTTTCAATTTCATGAGGGTCTATACTACCCGACACAAACAAGTATAGTTTTCAATTTCATGAGGGTCTATACCACCCGATACATTTTTTTTAGTAAGTTATATTTACTTTAGTCTGGTTTAGTTTATAAGCATAAACATTTTATTATAATAATAGGTTCAATAGAGTTTGGGTACAGGACGACCGGAATCAGTAATAATTATTATGTTTCAATACTTGATTCTTTTTCATATCTGCCATGCAGGGTAGAACCATGGTAGAACTAGGTGACTTGTCAAAGAAGTATTTATTTATACATCAAACGAGGTTAAAAAAACAAGTGGAATTTATATCAACTGCTATAGGTCTGAAAGAATTATATTTATTAAGATAATCCACAGCATTATTATTCTATTCTATTCATTACGAAACGCATAGGTAATCCTTCTTTTATCGGAAATGTTTTATAAAAATAAAAATATTAAAAGTTAAATCAAGTACGTCAAGTTATTATAACCTTTTTAGGCTGTATGGGCTAGAAGCCCCATCCCAATTAGAAAAGGAAAAAAAATGTCTGCATGTTAGGTAATTGGTACTTTTGGCTGTATGTCTTTTTCCTTCCCAAGCCTAACTGGAGTAAACTAATTTAAAAAAATTAGGCAGTATGTAACATGTACCTTTTTAGGCTGTATGGCTGTATGGCCTATGATGTAACCTAAAGGGAGAAAAAAAACTTTACGCATGGTGTGTTTTACAACAAAGTCAATTAGAATGATATCAATTTGACTTTATTTTATTAGTTATCCATCCATTAAGCAACGTGGATACAATTCCACATCAAAGCATGCGGTAATAAAGTATAAAGATGAGTTTTATTATGTTCTAGATATTATCATATATGCCCGTTACCGTGCTCAGCTTAAAATATTATAATGAAATTATTTAGTTAGATACATTTTGCACTGACCATTTTACTCGTCGCCAGTTGTAGTACTTACTAATTTCGTAGATGAATGTGATAATATTGGCTTGTTACACACCAGTAGGGCAGTAGACATCAGTTCTCCGTTCCTGCTCACCCGACGGTTGACCACAGACTGTCCACCCCACCACCCGTGCGCCCAAGACAATACCCTACTACCATAGATTATAAATTATACAAACACTACAAGGATATTATTAGAGATGACAAAGTCTTTGAGTCTCGCTAGAAGCAAGCGCTAATAGAGTTTGCCGAGAAATTTTAGGAGACTGATAGGCCGGTACTCACAGGGCTGCTGCGAGGCTTACCCGGCTTAGGAATACCTACTACATCTGCGTCTTTCCACTCGGCAGGAAAGACGCAGTGGGACATGGCAGCGTTGAAGATAGTCACTAAAAGACATATCAGGTGGACAGGGAGAACCTTAAGGACGCGATTGGAGATGCCGTCGGAGCCCGGTGCTTTCTTAGGCTTAAGGCCTTTGATCAGATCTTCCACTTCGGTCTGCGTGACCGGGGAGAGGGATTCGGTGAGAGGGAGTGAGGACCTGCGCTCTACTTCCCTATCCACAAGGTCGAGGTGCGTTGGATCGACGGGAGCGGAACTGGGTGTGCACTGACTCTCTAGAGAGTCAGCGAGAACCTCAGCCTTTTCGTCGTCCTCGAACGCGGGTGGGTTGCCTGAAGGGCGGGTCAAGGGGGGTATGGTTGCTACCGTGTCGGACTTGAGGGATCTCGCGAGCCGCCAGTAAGCCTGGTGTGACGCCGAGATCTCCTCGAGAAACCCTCCCCATCGAGCCTCCCTGAGTTCCGCGATGCTGCGCTTCACGTCCCTCTGCAAAGCACGCATGCGGGCCCGGTTGGCATCGATGGGGTAGGAGTCGTACGCGAGAATAGCCGCGCTTTTAGCGCGGACTAATTCCTTAATGTCATCGGGCAGCTGGCGGGCATCCTTAATGGCAACAGTCAGAAGACTGGCTGATGGCCGATTTAAGATGATCGGTGAAAGCACCGATCGCTTGGTCGGTGTCCTGAGGGGACGAGGTTTGCGCCGGGAAGCGGGCAAGATTAGGAGAGTCGGCATCGGCTAAACAGGTGTTTAGCTGATGCCAGTCCAGAACGGTCCTAGTGACCGGCTGGGAAGTGGGCGGGACCTAGTTCCATTAGAACCGGTCGGTGGTCTGAGTGTAGCTCATGGAGAACCTCTAAAGATCGCAACCGGAGGGTCACACCCTTCAGGAGGGCCATGTCTTAGACATCGGGGCGGTGGTTGATATTATTGGGATAATGGGTGTCACGTAACGGATAGTTTAGGGTAGAGTGAGTCGTCACGTTACGATATAAGTGTGAGCATAGGTGTAGAGGTCAGGTAGAGCAAACCCGGAGACCACTACGACGTCAGGTAGGTACCTAAGGGGAAAGTAGCAGTTAAAGGAATGAGAACACAGGACTTCCAGTTACACTATTATATATTTACAGTTCTCTAATAGGTTCACAGTTCATTTGAAGGAGTCGGGAACGCGGACACTTATTAACGTAAAAGATTACATAACTTGCTTGCACGTAAGGGCTCCTGGGCGCAGGGAAGCCTGCCCTAGCGCCTGCAAAAGCGAGGCGGCGTGCCTAGATGGCACAGCCGCAGCCAGGCCGTTAGACGCCGGCAGGTTCAGCACCGGCCACGAAAGTCAGCCAGCAGGCCGACCGATGCAATGGTGCGGGCGTCAGCACGCTACAACAGCAGTGCCCATGGTCTCGTGGCCTCTGGCGTAGATAGTCACCGATCCCAGCTCAGGACCAGGCTCAACTCAGCCTCTAGCCTCACGATTCCAGAGTCTCGACCCTCGACTCTCCAGCACAGCCTCTAGACTCACGTTTTATTTTTTTCTCCACACTTGACAGCTCCTTGTCTATATTTAAAATCTATCTTCTATACTATAATAAAACTCAAAGAGAACTTTTTCTGTACATTGAATATTTTTCCAAAATTTCTATGTGGGGATACAATACTATCGACATAGAGGCCAAAACAATTTTTTTTGGAATTATTGTCTGTCTGTCTGTCTGTCTGTCTGTCTGTCTGTCTGTCGTTCTGTTCGTCCAGGTATCATTTGAAAACCCGTGGATGGATTTTGATAGGACTTTCACTGATGTGTTGTGTAGAAGTCAAGGTGTAAGTTGGTATATAAAACATCACGCTATGTTTCATAGGGGCTAAGCAGTGAAACATTACTTGCACATTATTACCACGTAATTTCCTTTGTATGTGAATAGGGTAATTATAGACTGATCAGTTAATCATTAAGATATGTATTATTACGCTATATACAATAGGGACTGAGCAGACATTTAGTTTGCATAAGATATGGCATTGGCGAAGGGTCAATTTTTGTAAGGGGTAAGCCGGTCCGGTACACCCAGGACATTTTCATTAGATTTCTGTATTGTTCTAAGTACTTTGCTGATAGCAATATGACATTATATCTTTGAAAAGTTAAAATCTGTAAATCCCGAGCGGATCCAAACTAGATTATGTATGTATTACAGTCGCAACAATAAAAGATGCGGAAAACTTAAAACTTTCAGTATCGAATATCATTAGACAGTAATTTACGATGTTAGCGTGATTTACATTATGAACAGCGCCATCTATCGGTGAAATTGAACATACAATAACTATAGAACTTTAATCTATTTATTATATCAAAGAAAGTCGTGTTAGTTACACTATTTATAACTCAAGAACGGCCTAACCGATTCGGCTGAAAATTGGTGGGGAGGTAGCTTAGAACGAGTAAACGGACATAGGATACTTTTTATCCCGGTAGGTTAAGGTTAAGCAACGTTAGGTAAGGTCATTAAATAGATGGGTGAACCGATTTGTATGAAAGTGTGCCCGATAGGGTAGGTCTGAGAATAGGTCATACAGTATATTTCATACCGCTAGGTTAAGGTTAAGCTACATAAGGCAAGGTCATTAAATAGATAGGTGAACCGATATGTATGAAATTATGTGTGCATATCGGGGAGGTCTGAGAATAGGTCATAAAGTATATTTAATGCTGCTGATACCATGATTGACGAGGATATATAGAACGAGAGGAGGGTGCACGCGAGGAGAAAGAGGGAGAGGGGATTCGAGAAGGGGGCGATGGGGTGAGGGATCGGGGGAGTTAGGTGGAGTAAGGGGGGAGTGAGAAGGAGCCAGTTCGTAGAAGAGAGAGGGGGAGAGGGTTCAGAGAGGGGATAACAAGAGGGTAGGAAGAGGGGGAGTGTGACGGAAACCGAAGCGGGAGGGGGAAAGAGAGAGGAGAGAAATAATAATAATAATAATAATAAATACACTTTATTGTACACCAAAAGTTACATGTAAATTTAACAATACGTTGTAGATATCAATGTACAAAGGCGGCCTTATCGCTAAAAAGCAATCTCTTCCAGGCAACATATAATAAGAGCATATAATTAGATTTTTTTTACAAGAGAGAGAGATATGGAGAGAGATAAATCTAGGGAGGAGGGAGAAAAGGGGAGCAAAATGTAATAAAAGCGCGGGCGGAGCTGCACGGGTCAGCTAGTTTAAAATATTAATTTAAAAATAAATACAAATATTTATAAAATGATGAGGTATGACAATGGAGGTTGATATATGAGATGAGAAATGAGGTGAATATGCTACATGGGTCGGGCGCATAGGTGCGATGACGTCAAAGTCGAGAACGTAGACCAAGGTGTCGAGACATCTACCGTTGGCGGAAGTGACATTACAATTCCACCTGACAGCTTGCAGTTGTAATCGCCGGCCAGAATGACCGCGCTGTCCAGGTCAAGGAGTGACTCGACATCACTCCTGAGGAGCCGCTTGTCAGGTGGAAGATAGACAGAGGCGATAGTGACAGCCGAATGGCCGGAAAGAGAGAGGCAACAGACCGAGGCCTCTATATTAGTTAGCGCAGGGGGGTCGATAGGGATGCAGGGCCCTTCTGTAATAAATGGCAGTGCCACCTCCGAGGGAGGTGTCGCGGTCATTTCGCACAAGATGGTAGTTGGCGATATTCGGACTCCTATGAGAGGGTTTCAGGAGGGTCTCCTGCACCAGCAAGACATCAACTTGGTGACCTCGCAGGAAGTCGACAACCTGATCTCTTTGTCGGGAGAGGCCATGCGCATTGAAAAATGCGAGGGAAAGGGAGTGGGGTTTCTGCCTACTATGGTGTGAATCCATTTACGGGCCTACGTTTTTGTTCACGGGGGACACGGCGTAATAAACGTTCTCGAAATCGGCGATAGCTAAAATCCTATCGAAACCGGTCTGTGCGCACCGAAGGCGGTGCGCGAAAAGGCGTATTCCATCGATGTTAATACCATCGATAGAGCGTTGGACCAATTCAAAGTCCGAAGCGAGGCTAGACGTGTGCGCTGAAGGCGCAGGCGCGGCCGTTGGCTTGGCGGGGGCGCTCATTGCTTTAGGAGCAGCGGCGGGGCGGATGTAGGGCAGTGGCTTATTCCACGCGTTCGTAGGACGCACTGCGGGCTGGGACGCCGAGAGCGGTTGCTGTAGCGGCGCTGAGGGAGCGGGGACCCTGGGGGCCGGAAGCGGCTGCGCAAGAGGCGCTGAGGGCGCCGGGGGCTGAGTCGCTGAAGGTGTGGGAGGGTAAGACTCCAAGGGTGGAGGGGCGGAGGCCCTTGGTGCAGAGGGCACCGAGGAGCGGGGGGGAGCGCGGAGATGGTTGCGCCTCGCCACCCGGCGGTTCCTCTTTGGGGCCCTCGGGCAGCCACGATAGCTCGCAGTGTGCCCGACGGTCTTACAGAGGACGCATCCGGGAGGCTCGGTCGCGGTCTCCCTGTCGCGCTCGCACTGAGCCGTCGCGTGGTCTCCTGTGCACTTCACACAGCGAGGCCGCGCGAAGCAGTTGCAGGAGGAGTGGCCGTACAACTGGCAGTTATGACACTGCCCGGGTAGTCAACGTTTGTGGGGTGCTTCTACGACGAAGCCGGTGAGGCCGCAAACAGTCTTCAGATTGAAGATCTGTTTGTCTGCGTCTGAGTGCACCAGATGGACCTTGTACCATCTCGTACGGGCTGAGCGAGCGGTTGGGGGGGTGCATACGGTGCACTTCCAGCACCGGGAGGGACTGCGACAGAAGGTGGTCTTTGATATACTCGTTACCGAGTTGTACGGGGACTCCGCGGATTACGGCGTGGAGGATACGGTCCTCGTCGAGAGTATTGGTATGGAAACCTATTTTCTCGGCTCGGAGAAACTTAGTCAGCTCGCGGTGTTGGTCCGCAGTGGCCATGGTAACCCTAACACCGATGGCGGTGTTAACCGCCTTGGTATAGGAGATCCGACGGGCTCCCCCGAGTCGACAGGGTTGCAGCGGCCTTGCACAGGCTGCTCCCCAACCTCGGGGGGCCGAGCGAGGAAGTTCGCCGCCTCTACGCCGGAGTCGTGCAGTCCGTAGTCCTATACGGGGCGCCCATCTGGGCGCCGAGGCTGGCCATTAGACGCTGTAGAACGAAAATCTACAGCGTCCAGCGGAGGATGGCACTGCGGATTGCACGAGGATACCGAACGGTGTCCTTTGAGGCGGCGACCATACTGGCACGCTTTCCGCCCTTAGACATCCTGGCGGGCATGTATGCGAGGGTCTATGAACGGGTCCGCATCGCCCGCCAGAGTGGCGGAGGCGAGCCGGTGGCGCTCGAATCCATCAAGCGGCAGGAACGACACATCGCTCTCACGACGTCTCAGGATCAAGGTCACATTGATAATAACTATTTGAAAGGTCAAGGGTAGAAAAATAAATAGATCCCGAAAGCGAATCTAATATTTCGGTTATATTTGGAAGAGGAAATTTGTCATCTTGTATGCTGTTGTTTAATTTTCGGTAATCAATTACCAATCTCCATTTTTTATTTCCTGAATTATCCAATTTTTTAGGAACTAATAAAATTGGGCTTGACCATTCACTTTGACATGGCTCAATAATGCCTTCTCGTAACATGTTACTAATTTGTTTGTTTACCTCATTTTTTTGTATATATGGAATCCTATAAGGTTTAGTATACACCGGCTGAACATTAGGCTTTAAATTAATACGATGTTTGTAGACATTCGTTGTAGTTAATTTGTCACCCGGCAATAAAAATATATCCGAAAATTTTGCACAAATATTTTCAATCGATATTTGTTCTTCATCGTTCAAATGTTTCAAATTTAATAAACCTAATAATTTTTTCACACGATCCGCATTCGCATTTTCACATTTATTAAAAGAACATAAGTCGTATTCGCTAATATTATGTATAGTTGGCTTAATATCTTGGATTTTCACCTCACTTTCACTCGTATTTAAGATTAAAATTGGTATCATTCCATGCAAGGGTTTGACTAACACGCTAGCAATAAAAATTCCATCTTGTAGTTCGGACGAACAAACAAGGCATTCTTCAGTTAATTCAGTTTGAACGTAATGTATTGATTCCGATCTTGGCGGCAAAGTAAAACAATGCGTATTCCCTTTATCTTGTGATTTTAAAGGTAAAATTATGCATTTATCCGAGTTATTAAGTGTCAAAGTTGAACTATTAAGGTTTAAAATAGCATTATATTTCGACAGAATATCTTGCCCCAGAATAGCATGTGCCTTACAAGGTAAGGTATGGAAAACATAAAACTTATGATTACATAAATGCTCCGATGAATCATAACAACTACTAAGATTTAAATAAACATATCCTATGGCTTCTATTGTACCTCCGATCCCGTTTATCTTTATACGCTCGTTGTGTATAGGTATATTCAATTCTATAACATGTTTATATTTAATCGCACAAACGGTGGCTCTCGTGTCGATCAGAAATGAGTAGCTATATCTATCTACGTATAAATCAACGCAACAAGTACTGTCGCTTGCACAAATGAAACCATTATTCACGAAAAAATTTTAACTGCCCATCTGATGGTTTATTTTCCGTTGGTTCATTATTTAAGACACGAATATTTCCGCTTGGGCGTGACCTTTGGTATCCTCTGGAATTATTATACCTATTATTAAAATTAGGGTACCTACCTCGGTACGATGTTGACTGACCTCGTCCATAACTCTGGTATGCACGACCACGACCCCTGTAGAATGTAGTACTACGCTGGGTGGTAGTTGGTCTGCTATAATTATTATAGGCAGAAACCCCTCGGAACTGACTGACTGTACCTCTTGTACTTCCTGAAAATCTTTTATTAGTCTTAATATTCATGGCTAAAATATCCGATGACGTTGACGGCAATGCAATTTCTTCATCTATCGCTGCCTGTACCGCATCTTTTAATGAATCAAGGTTACGGGCGGCTATTATTGTGCTGAGTCGTCTATTGCGCAACCCGTCGGCAAAACGTTTAACAGCTTGTTTCTCGTTTAAAGGCTGTAAAATTTTCAAATTTTCGGTTTTGCCAGCAGCTTGTGCAATAGTCAAATCCATAAATATTTCCGTTAACTCTTTACCATAATCATTAATAGATCTATGGTCTTGTCGCAAAGTTTGTAACTTATTTTGCAATGCAACAGGACTCTTTTTGGGTAAAAGTATCGTACGCATATCGTCTAACAATGCATCTACAGATGTATAACTAGAATTAAGTTTTAACTTTGCAGCTTGCGATATGCGGCTTTTTAAAACAAAATTTATCAAATTCAATTGACATTTATGATTATTTAAAATAGAGCTGTAATAATCAATACCATCTATTAATTGTCTAGTCGTCGATTCCTCATTATTCATGACTGGTAACAAACACAAAGCTGTTTTTAAATCAAACTCCATTTTTGCTATTTTTTCACTATCCGATGTTGAACCAAATGCCTTACTACTACTACTATCGGTTATACGTATATGTGTTTTACTACAAAAATCTTTTATGTCTAAATATAATTCCTTAATTTTATCACTATAACATTGAATTAATGACAAACTTTCTCCAGTTATCTTTTCCGTTTTTATTTGATCACGAATACTAGAAATTAAAATCTTATACTTATCATACAAAACATTTCCTTCACTTAACTTTTCCGTCAGCCGATCTGGCGTTCTTTTTTCATAGGACAACTTTATTAAATTTTCTTTAATTAACCTTAATCTTTCAAATATATTCTTAAGATCATCAACCATGATATGAAATGCAATTACGCAATACAATTTACTTAGTTAGCTTAACATTAATAAAAATAGAATGTATTAAGAGTAAAAACATTAATTATACTGAATAACGTAATGGGTTCATAATAAAAAAAAACTTGCTAAACTTACAAAACTTTACGTTTGAGCGCGGGCAAAGAACTAACACTTTCCAAGTCTTTTATAGTCTGTCACTCTCTTGCTTTGGATACGAACGATACTCCCGCATCTGAAGACCTTGCGCTGGATGCACAAGCAGAACATCCGGTGTTATTTCTTACTTCTCCTCGTCGAGTAAATGACCTCCTCAAATTTTGAAGAATTATCTGCTCATTTGTCCACGTCTGGTGGCACTTCTTGTAACATTTAAAGGCTAAATATACCGCTAATATCAAAAGCAATCCCAGTATAATCATCATGACGGTACTGATTGCTGATATATGTAATTGTAGTTGTTCCGCGCCGGCCGTATTCGCTGCCCCGATGCCATTTTGGTTTATCGTCACTTCTTCACGATTTGGCGTATTCGAGTTACACATATTTCTTGAATAGAATAGTTCAAAATTATGACGCGTTTTCACAGACGGTATAATTTGCGCGTATTAGTTTACCGAATTGTAGCGCGCAGCGCAATACTTATGGTAGCGGCTTACACGCGCGCGACCAGAGCGCGACCCGACACTTCATCCCAAACATGGCAGGATCGCCATGTAAAGGTTAGAAGCTGAGATGAATAAAACGATCTGACTGCTGAATAATAACTGAGTATTTATTACCAATAAACATGCTTATATATTACGCACATATTACATAGGTAAGTATACATACATTTAGAGTACACACTACAGGCGCGAGCGTCTCCAGCCGGAGCACATAGCGCGCAAACGCGTCGTTGAGGCATTCCTGCTGCATCTCGAAGCCTGGATACAGCGACGGAGTGGACGACTCACCTATAGGCTTACGCAGATAATCGCCGGTCACGGTTGTTTCGGTGATTATCTGCATAAGATCGGACGTGAAGCGACGACGAGATGCTTCCACTGCGACCAGTCTGACTCCGCCCAACACACGCTGGAGGCTTGCCCCGCGTGGTCGTTGAAGCGTCGAGACCTGGTCGCAGTCATCGGATCGGACCTCTCCCTGGGCAGCGTAGTGTCGGCTATGCTGTCCGGGGATGCGGCGTGGGGAGCGATGGCCGCCTTCTGCGAGACTGTCATGTCCCAGAAGGAGGCCGCCGAGCGGGAACGCGAACGCGCTGATCCCGCTCGGCGACGAAGGCGCAGGCCGCGTCAAGCGGCCGCCCAACGTCTCGCTCCCCAGCCCTGAGCCCGGGGCTATAAACAACGGGCAACCTTCAGAGTCGCTGGACGCTCGGGGTGTGGGCCCCTTGAGCGTCCATTGAGTACGGCGGCGACTCCGAGGAGGACGGCGGCGGGGTTGCGACCCCCGTCCCCGTGAGCACCGTGACAGGTTTCCGGGGGGCTACAATGCGCCCCCCGGCGGCGGGCTCAAAGGCAAGGCACTGAGGGGCCCCTGGTGCAGATCCCACCGGAGAGCCCTGGGGTCTCCCCTCTCATGTGCCGATGCGACAGCCGCGGGGGTTTTAGTGGGTAAGAATCCCACATACCCCGGTCGAGCCCCACAGCTCCCGGGGATCTTTCGAAGATTTCCCACGCGTCATAAAAAAAAAAAAAAAAAGGAGATCCGACGGGTGCCCTTCGGAGTCGCTGGACGCTCGGGGTGTGGGCCCTTTGAGCGTCCATTGAGTACGGCGGCTCCGAGGAGGACGGCGGCGGGGTTGCAAACTCCTCGAGTTTGTAGGGCGGTCCATACTGCTCGTACAGTAGATAGAGGGGGACGCACGACTGGGGGGGGACACCCCAGTCGATGTGTACTGAATGACTCCCCCCACTGGGTGAACGTGGGGGAAGGGTGAGTAACCTAACGTCCTACACGTTGTTGTCTCTCGCCAATTTCAATGTGCGAGACGTGAGTAGCCCTTGCTGCTCCGGGGCAGAGACAGCAAGCCGACCAGTGGCCGACTTGGTGCCAAACAGCACCCGAAGAATAGGATCAGGAAGAGGAGGGTGGGAGGGAGACGATCAGGGTCGACTAGGGGCCACCCCCAAGGCCGGTGAACCTGATCCCGTCCGAGTTGTGCGGTTCTGGGAGGAAACGCGCGAGCGCTCGGGTCCCGCTCCGCCAAGGCAGTTGACACCGTAGGGTACCCTTGGTGACCACGTAAACCGGTGGATTTAAGGAAATCACGAATTACAACGGAAACAAGTGGATGTGCTAATTGTCGTGAAAACGACAACCGCAGATCTAAAAATATTGACGCGCAGAACACTCGCAGACGTCGTCGACGGTGCGAGAGAGATGGATAGAGACCGCAGCACGCGGGCGACTGGTGTCGACACCACGCGGCGGAATCTGGAACATAAGCACACGGATTACTCGGAAATAGCAGCACACGACCGATCGGGCTCGGGGCGCGCAACGGACTCCAATGGCATTTGAACTGAGCGTCTCTGTGCTTTAGAAGGCACGTAAAAAGTCTGTCCCAGTTGTCATATAGACGGCAGACGTTCAGCCAAGTCTTAGGGCAACTTAAACAACTCTTAGGGAAACCAGGTTCTCCACTAACAGTACATATATCTAAAAAAAACTAAATAGGTATCTACATATTTATTTTATATTCCACTGCAAACTTAAAATAACCAAGCTGTGTCTGGATTCCATCAGTTTCAAAAGTTCAAGGCCAAAAATATGAAATGATTCTATTTTCTTTGGCTCAAGCCCAAACTTATGTAGGTACAATTCTATAAGTATCTGTAGACCGTATACGTGTAACAAGCGTGTAACAATGTGTCCGGCACTTTTAATTAAGTATGAAAACATTAATATTATAAAAAAAGACGTTGTCTAGTCATCATTGCAGCGTGACACAACATTGATTCGATACCTATATCAACTGACTATAAATAATTATTAACGCTGATAAGTACGTGACCATGGGTACATTCGTAAATGTAGAAAAAAACCTAAATGATTCAATTGATTCAAACTCATATAACTTGTTTTAGTATCTATCTTAATTTATTATTCACTAGCTGTGTAGCTAGTTGTCCCGCGCAGCTCTGCCCTCGTAATTTTCTGTTCTTTTTTCGTAAGAACCTTCTACAAAGTATTAGAAGACTTCAAAAAAAGATTTAGTATCTTAATTTATTATTCATTAGCTGTGTAGCTAGTTGTTCCGCGCAGCTCTGCCCTCGTAATTTTCTGTTCTTTTTTCGTAAGAACCTTCTACAAAGTATTAGAAGACTTCAAAAAAAGATTTAGTATCTTAATTTATTATTCATTAGCTGTGTAGCTAGTTGTCCCGCGCAGCTCTGCCCTCGTAATTTTCTGTTCTTTTTTCGTAAGAACCTTCTACAAAGTATTAGAAGACTTCAAAAAAAGATTTAGTATCTTAATTTATTATTCATTAGGTGTGTAGCTAGTTTTCCCGCGCAGCTCTGCCCTCGTAATTTTCTGTTCTTTTTTCGTAAGAACCTTCTACAAAGTATTAGAAGACTTCAAAAAAAGATTTAGTATCTTAATTTATTATTCATTAGCTGTGTAGCTAGTTGTTCCGCGCAGCTCTGCCCTCGTAATTTTCTGTTCTTTTTTCGTAAGAACCTTCTACAAAGTATTAGAAGACTTCAAAAAAAGATTTAGTATCTTAATTTATTATTCATTAGCTGTGTAGCTAGTTGTCCCGCGCAGCTCTGCCCTCGTAATTTTCTGTTCTTTTTTCGTAAGAACCTTCTACAAAGTATTAGAAGACTTCAAAAAAAGATTTAGTATCTTAATTTATTATTCATTAGGTGTGTAGCTAGTTTTCCCGCGCAGCTCTGCCCTCGTAATTTTCTGTTCTTTTTTCGTAAGAACCTTCTACAAAGTATTAGAAGACTTCAAAAAAAGATTTAGTATCTTAATTTATTATTCATTAGCTGTGTAGCTAGTTGTCCCGCGCAGCTCTGCCCTCGTAATTTTCTGTTCTTTTTTCGTAAGAACCTTCTACAAAGTATTAGAAGACTTCAAAAAAAGATTTAGTATCTTAATTTATTATTCATTAGCTGTGTAGCTAGTTGTCCCGCGCAGCTCTGCCCTCGTAATTTTCAAATTTTCTGGTTTTTTTTCGCAAGAATCTTCTACCTACTAAATATTAGAAGACTTAAAAAAGATGGATGAAATCGGTTAAGTCGTTCTCAAGTTATGCCGTGACCAAGAGAATTATTTAGATTATTGATATAAATACTACCTTAAGCCGGTTTCACTGCAATCCTAACTGACGGAAATTGGCGTGGTAATCGACGCAGTGCTCACACCGCGTCGCGTCGTCGCCTGCCTCGGTTCGCATTTAGTAGGGGCGCATAGCCTGAGGAAATACCTACCTCCCAGTTGCGTGCAGTCCATATAGGCAAAAACACTACCTACCCTACGACTTCTCTGCAGGATCATAATATAGAAAATAATCTTAAGAAGCTTTAACGTCCACCCTGTTATAAACGAGTCCCACTGCTAAGTACTTCCATCCTACAGATGATTGCAACCAAATAATGCCTTAGTAGCATTGAGTGCTGAGTGAGGTTACCGGGTACCATAGGTCCTCCCTGTTGTTATCAGTAATACCCCTGTCACATAATCATTTTTCTTCTGTTGTTAATGCAGTTATGCGCTTCCATCCACTTACCTACTAATAGTGGATAATATCAAGACAAGAAGACGAATAAGAGGAAATGACGTCACAACACTTTAGGCTTGGTCGATAATACTTGCAAATTGTAATCATAAATTTTATCTGGGTTTATCGATCTAATCATTATGCAATCTTGAAACTGTCGCAAAATTGTCTCGATATTAGCGTAGTAATAATTATGTTTTGTATTCTGTTGGTGCATTGTTATTTCACTTATTGTAGCCTCCTCTCCGTGGCGGCGCACCGGGAAACAGACTACTTTGCAAACCTGAGGTCACGGGTTTAAATCCCGCGGGTATCAACAACTGTGTAGTTGTCCCATACCGGTTAGGACAATGCAGGGCATTCACCTGATTTTCTAGATAGTAAGATGATCGATGCGTCGGATGGGCATGTTAAAAGTCGTTTCTGTTCCAAACCTCTCTCCAGTCGTGTCTGTCTCCCGTGCTATAGGAAGAGCTAGTGCACTTATGTTTACGCAACCATTATTTGTGCACTATAATATAGCCCGTATATACGACTTTATAAAAGGTCAACCGCGCGCTGTTGTCGCATCGGCCAGGAGGACATTAATATTATTAACTCATGTATTACAGGTTTACTTCAAAAATGTAAACCCTAAATTCCCCGAGGGTGGTAAGATGTCTCAGCACTTGGAAAACATGAAACTGAACGAGACGATCGACGTGCGAGGACCGTCCGGTCGTCTTCAGTACGCTGGCAATGGAACCTTCCTCATCAAGAAAATGAGGAAAGACCCGCCGACTAAAGTCGTGGTAAAGAAGCTAAACATGATCGCCGGTTAGTATTACCATAAACCCTCGTGGCGCAGCGGGTGACCGCTTGCTTTGCAAACTGAAGGTCATGGGTTCGAATCCTGCGGGAAGCAAAGAACTTTGTATAACTGTTCCTTGCTTGTTAGGACAATACAGGACGATGAGGTAACTGAAAAGTAAGAAGATCCATGAGTCGGATCATGTAAAAAGTCGATTCATGACCTCTCCCTGGTCGTGCCTATCTTTTGTCTCATCGGATTGGATTGTGATTTTTGAAAAGGTGGTTGCAATAAAGCATTACCTATCTATCTATCGTGAGAGTAAAGAAAATAGAGAGTGCACTTGTGTTTAGCAAGCACACAAGTGCAAGTGCACAAGCACTATATTATATCCCGCGTAAATGGCTGATCGTATGAAAGATTGGCCGGCTGTGGCCGTATCCGTCAGGAATTCATTTAAAAGTTATTTTCTTTGTACGTTTAGTTTACGTGCTAGTATGAAATATGAAATACCTTTCCCGAGCGGTAGCTTGAAAGGATATATTATACCTGCAGGCTTGGAAAGAGTGTATCATACCCGTTATCTTACCAGTGTAGCTTGGATAGGGTATATCATACCCAGTATATTCATCATTCAAATAGGAAATAATTTATGAAATTGTAACTAATTTATTGTTAAAACAGGTGGTACTGGCATAACGCCAATTCTCCAACTGATCAGGCGTATATGCAGCGATGCCAATGACCGCACGGAACTGAGACTATTGTTCGCCAACCAGACTGAGGAGGACATTCTACTGAGATCTGAACTAGAGAAATATCAGACAGAGCACCCCGAGCAGTTCAAACTGTGGTACACTATTGGTAGACCAAATGAAGGTAAGTGAAGTGTTTTTTGTTTGTTAACGGTAACACTATCCGTAGTCTGTCCGGGTAAGAATAGCGCCCACTTATCTCCTACCGTTTTTTTTTTGTTTTTGGTGGAGTAGTACTCTTGGCCGCAGATGGCCATTACAGCTTCACCGGACAAGAGGGCGAGCGCTTAAAGCGCTCCAGCCAGAAGGGTTTGGGTAGCGACAGCACAAGTGCACCTCAGGGTACGGCCTCGGCTTGGGCTGCCGCTTAGAGAAAATGAGTTTACCACCGGTTCACAACGCGCCCCCGCTGAGATGAACCGGCAAGAAACTCAGCGAGGGGATGCATGTCGAGGTCGCATGCGTACGACCCTTCGGCCTCGCCGGCGAGACCGGTGTCTGTGTGTAGATGTGTTTACGACTCGTGACGTCGTTGTCGGTGTTGGTGTTGTGTCATGGTCCAGGAGGACGGACATCGGGTCGGGTGGGTCGAGCAGTAGATGCCGCGGACGGCGGCGATGTACGGCAGTTCGACGATCTGAGGAACCAGGGTCGGGGTCGGGGATATAGTCGGCAGTGGCGCTGATTAGCGGGTTTGTGTGGACGCACGCTTTTTCCAAGTAATGTTCGGACATTTCTTTGAAAAATTTGCGGATATGGACTAGACCGAAGTCGGAATGAAGGTCGTCATTCCGCATGTACCACGGGGCACCGACGGCATGTCGAAGGAATCGGTTTTGAATAACCTGGAGGCTATTGATGTGAGCGGGAGCCGCGTGTGCGAATATGGCACTGGCGTAAGCTAGGATGGGACGGATACAAAACCTTTTGTAAAGTGTCAACTTATTTCTAAGCGACAGTTTACTCCGCCTGCAGATCATGGGGTAGAGTCGACCCAGAACGAAGGCCGCTCGGTTGCGTACTGACCGTATATGCGGTCCAAATGACATATGGGAGTCTAGGGTGACGCCTAGATATTTGACCTTTCTGGTCCAGGGGATGGGACGGACCTAAGCGACGACTGGGATGGCCCGCAGTGTGGGATCTGATGGTACCCCGGGAGAAGAACACCGCGGCGCTCTTTTCCGGGTTCACATTAATGAGCCACTTTCAGAACCATTCGCCTAGGGCGTTGACGGCGACTTGAAGAGTGCGCGTCAGGTGAGCCTTATTTCTGTGTGAGAAATATAGTGCGGTTTCGTCCGCATATAGGGCTAGTTGCACCCTGTCCGAACGAGGAATGTCGTTCGTGAACAGGCTGAACAGGAGTGGAGAGAGCACAGAGCCTTGAGGGACTCCGGCCTGAATAGGGTGGGGAGTGGATCGCGTACCTTCGACTCGATATCGAAAAGTACGATTCCTGAGAAAATCTCGTATAATGAGAACGAGACGGTCTGGTACGCCCATGAGGTAGAGCTTGTGAAGCAAGCCATTGTGCCAGATCTGATCGAATGCCTTGGCGACATCGAAGAATAAGGCTGTATATAGGTCTGGGCTGGTTGAGCCCGGAGAGGACATGCTCCGTGATGCGATGCACTTGATGGACGCAAGAGTATGCTCGTGTATGAGTATGCCTTTCGAGATGACAAATTCTTTGAGTCTTGCGAGAAGCAAGCCCTCGTAGAGTTTGCCCAGGGCGGTAAGGAGACTTATGGGGCGGTAGCTCATGGGATCGTCACGTGGCTTACCGGGTTTGTGAATGCCGATGACGTCTGCTTCTTTCCACTCCGAAGAGAAGATAGCGTGTGGCATGGCGGCATTGAAGATGGCTAACCAAGAGATAGATCAAGTGGTAGGGAAGGATTTTTAGTACGCGGTTCGAGATGCCGTCAGGGCCGGGGGATTTCTTAGGCTTAAGGCCTTTGATAAGGTCTTCTACCTCGGAATGGGTGACCGGGGTGAGCGGGACCAATTCTTTGACGTCGGCCGGCAGTTTGAAGCGTTGGACATAAGGGTCCACAGCTTCAACCTGTCGGGAAGATTGGCTGATGGCCGATTGGAGGTTGTCAGTGAAAGCACTGACAGCTTGTTCAGTGTCCTGAGGGGACGAGAGGTGGACTGGGATACGAGCGAGATGTGGCGTGTCGGCATTGGCCAATCAGGTGCTCAGCCGCTGCCAGTCTACCACGGTCTTCATGACCGGTTGCGGTGAGGGAGGTGGTCCGAGCTCCACGAGAACGGGACGTTGGTCGGAGTCTAGTTCATGGAGCACTTCTAAGGAGCGCAGCCGAAGCGTTACGTTCTTCAGAAGTGCCATGTCTAGGATATCTAGACGGTGGTCGATATTGTGGGGAAAATGGGTGGGGCGCATTGGTGCAATGACGTCAAAGTCGAGAGTATCGACTAGAGCGTCGAGGCGCACGCCGTTATAATTGGTGGTGTGACAGTTCCACCTGACGTGTTTGCAATTAAAGTCGCCGCCAAGGATGACGGCGCTATCCATGTCAAGAAGTGCTTCGATGTCACTTCTGAGAAGTTGCTTGTCTGGTGGAAGGTACACCGAGACAAGAGTGACAGGGGGGGGATGACCCGAGAGAGGCAGCAAGCCGAGGCCTCGATATTGGTGAACGCAGGGGCATCGAGTGGAATGCAGTGCAAGGATTTCCTATAATAGATGACAGTGCCGCCTCCGCGGGAGGCAGTTCTGTCATTTCGCACGAGATGGTAGTTGGCGATGTTGGGGCTCCTATGAGCGGGTTTGAGGAATGTCTCTTGCACTATCATGACGTCAACTTGGTGATTAGGGATCACCAATTTGATCACGTTGGGGAGAGAGGCCATGGGCGTTGAAAAACGCCAGGCACAAGAAGCGGGGCTTAATCCGTTTCGGGTGTGAATCCATGGATTAAGGATATGATTACCCAATCATATCCTTAATCCATGGATTCACCACCCGGACCACCCGGTGGGGACCACTGACAGGGAGCTGAGCACGCTCTCGTGCTCGACAAGGGCCATGGTGCGTTCGAAGTCGTTTTTAGCGACTCAAAGCTTGTGCGCGAGGGCGCGGATGTCGGCAATGTTAAAATTGTTCATGGTGTTTCGGATCAGTTGGATGTCCGACACTAGGGAGTTTTGTGCTGAGGGCAATGGGGTGAACCCGGCATGAGGCACCGGGGCGCTTGTCGCAGGGTGCATGGGCGCACTGGGAACATGGGTGTTCCATGCGTTGGGACGCGGAGCAGAGGGCACGGGACGGTTGAGTCGTGGGTCGCGGAGCGCAAAAGACGCGATGCTTTGTGGACCTGGGTGCAGGTTATGAGGAGCCTGCGGCAAGGAGGGTGCCGAACCTGTCGGTTTCGGGACTAATTTTTGCGCAGAAGGCGCAGGAGGAGCAGGGGGCCCGGGCACAATGGGTGCCAAAAATATGGGCGCTGTAGGTGCTGTGTTTTTGGGCGCACGGAGACCGTTGCGCCTCGCCACTCAGCGATTTCTCTTTGGGGCCCTCGAACAGCCGCGATAATTCGCGGTCTCCTGCTTGCGAGAGCAATTGAGCATGGACCGAGAGTGGTGGCGGGCGAGGCTTGCGGCCTTCGGTTTCGCTCACCGGGGCGGCCGATGCGCGCGGAGTGGGTGAGGTACGAGGGGACGGAGAGGCACGCAAGGAGTTTGGGGAGGACGCAGAGGCCTCCTCCTCAACACACTGGTGCTTCGACGGGCGCTGGTCCCGGGGTTGGCGCGCCCGTTTCTTATCGCTAACTAGCGTCTATTCGTCCTCCGAGGAGGAGATGGGACGCTTGGCGGACTCGTGCTCGACCTCCATGTCCGAGGCTGACTGAGGGTCGGCCTCAAACCCCGGTGGAGGGAATTGGGTTGGCGCATCCAGGTGCGCCGGGGCGGGTTGCGGCGAGATAATTGCGGCGGAGGGTGGCGGGGTAAGCGCCGCTGGGGTCGGTGCGGTGAACGCAACGGAGGGCTGCGACTGAAGATCGGGTGGGGTTGGTGAAAGAGTATCGCTCGAGGTGGCGGCGGCGTTCATGGCTGAGATTAACCCCGTCAAGATCGTCGGATACTTGACGGAGATAATCTCCACCAGCCTCACCGCGAATTCAGGAGGCACGGCGGAGAGTGCGGGGGACGACGTTTTACCGTCCGAAGGGAAACTCTCCGGACGGAACGCGGGTGAGCGATCCTCCCCGCCGTCAAGGCGGGGAGAGGGTGAGTGCCTAACGTGTGGCCCTAGTGTGTGGGTGTGTATGGTGTGTAGCCTAACAGCCCCGGGGCAGACGAGACGAGACCGGCAAGCCGGTTCGAAACCAAACAGCACCCAAGGAATAGGATATAGGGAGCGGAAGGGTTGGCAAGGCGATGATCAAGATCGACTTCCCTCTGATATGGTTGAGGACAGTGATGGCTGCTGCTCGAGTCAACTCGTGCGCGGGTGCTACTTGGGGGGACTGGTCCGACTACGATCCCTTTGGCCTTTTAGTTTGTTGAAATTTTTGTCGTAATTTATTGTTTTCTTCTTTTCTCTCTTGCTTTATGTTTCGAACGGCAAGACAGAATATTGCTAATGTCGATTAATTTGTAACAAAACAATGTTTAAAAAAAAAGTGAAAAAATGACAAGCCCGCTGAGTTTCTTGCCGGATCTTCTCAGTTGAGGCCGCGTTGTGATCCGGTGGTAGCTTTTAAAAAATGACCATTCAAAAGTGCTAGCGTTAAGCCTATTTGAAATAAAGATTTTTGAGTTTGAGTTTGACTAGGGGGTCACTCCCAGGGCCGGTTGCCTTGATCCCGTCCCAGTTGCCGTTTCCTGAAGGGAACCGGCGAGCGCTCGGGTCACGCTCCGCCTAGGTGCGTTAACACCGCAAGGATCCCCTAGGCGACCACTTAAAACACGTGGGTTTTAAAACGCGAAATGACTGCTTGTTATTTGGAAACAGGAACCTGTTTTCAAATAACAAAGAGTCACGGGCGGGTGCGCGCGACGCAGGTAGCGCGGCGCGCTGGTGGCCGGGCGTGAAGGTAGCCGGCGGCACAGGCGCGCGGCGGTGGAACGTTGGGCCATCACGAAGCGACGGCGGTGACGCCTGGCGGCGAATCTGTAACACGACAGAACGTGAAAAGCGTAGTGACAGCGCACGTCCGATCGGGACCGGAGCGCGCGGCGGAAAGTGAACTGGCCAGTACGCCTGCCATGCATGGGTTTAGTTATGCGACGTTTGAGAAACTTCACTTGCGAGATTCAGGATTCGGTGGTGGCGCCATCTATCGTGTTGTATGTGGTACTATTTGCTTCATCACATCGCTATACTACATGTGGCGTCATCTGGTTATGGCAGCCCCTTCCTTTTAAGAGTGAGGCCTTTGTTTAGCAGTGGACGTCTTTCAGTTGTTGTTGATGATGATGATGATGATGAAACTGTGATCCCCAAGACGCCTGTTAAGCTTGAGGATGATGACCCCTCCCTTCTAAGGGTTGTTTCCGTTGCTGATGATATAATTTTTATCGTATATTCTTTTAGGATGGAAGTACAGCGCGGGTTACATCAATGACGAGATGATCCGTGAGCACATGTTCCCGGCGACTGATGACGTCATCGTACTTATGTGCGGACCCCCACCCATGATCAACTTCGCCTGCAACCCCGCACTAGAGAAACTCGGATTCAAGGACGAACAACGCTTCGCCTACTAACTTCAAAGAAACATCTTTTGCTATCTGACTACGGCAAAGCCAGAAGTAACGGTTATATTGCACCGTAGGCAGTTATATTTTGATGAGTCAGGTGTCAATCGATTCGTTATACAGGCTGTTAAAAATTGTACTAAACTTTAAGTTTTAAACTCAGTTTTCTCCATACATTTCACACCAGGGCCTCTAGCGGTAACTATCAAGAACGAGTATAACGCACAAGAGAAAACTTAAAAGTTTCAT
Organism: Furcula furcula; assembly: GCA_911728495.1. Taxonomy (NCBI): domain Eukaryota; kingdom Metazoa; phylum Arthropoda; class Insecta; order Lepidoptera; family Notodontidae; genus Furcula; species Furcula furcula. Next base: position 20,263,271 of record OU452249.1, on the reverse strand, counting down.
TGTTTGCTATCAAACTCGACTAGACCCAAGTGCATTTTATAAAAGTGCTATACTTTCTTACTAAAAAAAAAAACTACAATATCTTTCATGCATTTAATGTGTACGTATGTAAATTAAATGTTGTGCCTTTGATGTATGTTATTATTAAATAGGTCTACTGTCGTTTTGGCAATCTTTTGATAAGTATTTATATTTATTTGACGAGCTGTGGCTGTTACCTTAATGGTCGTGGATTGGATTCCAACACAAGACAAATGCATGAACATGTTTGTCTGTCTGTCTTGTGTTTGGTCGTTATTTATCACTAAGTATAAATAAAAACATATACCGTCAATTGTATCAGTTGTCCGGTACAGTAGTCACAGCGGATCTTAATGTCTCTGAAGTTAGGTTTTCCGTACCATTGCGCATCTACTATTGTGAACTGTGAATACAATAACAAAAAATAGCTACTGCGCAGCGTCTTGCAGCCAACTTCAGACAGACAAAGATCCGCTGCGGCTACAGCTACAGCTCTGCACAATTTCGCCATCGGTGGATTGACTCACAATATTATTCCTTGTTAATAGCATTACTTGTGTTAGAAAAAATGTTTAATGCTTTATTTATAATGTTGTACTTAGTTGTGTAAGTGAATTTTTAAGTAGATCACAAATGCGAAATAAATTATTCTAAAAATCACTTGTGGTTTTAGTACGTAGTGCTTAGAATGAAAATTGTATTAAAACTAATACATTAGTAGTGATAACGCCTATAAGTTTCAAAGGTAGACATTTATCTAGTTTGCATATTTCGTATATGCAAAATACTGGTTTTCTAAAATGAATTGCCCTCAGTATAGCTTTGGCTGTAGTCCTAATGGGCCCTGGAAAAAAAGATTCATATCTAACCTTATATACACAGGTTCAGTGTCTTGGACTTGGACTAACGATTATTCCCAGTCGTCACCCCTGACTACGTCCCCATTGGTGACAAACGGGAAAATAATCGCCAGTTATTATTATGCTTTTCGAGAGCATAACCATTCCTCGGCACGGATACAATCTTGGATACAACAGCCTCAACGACGGCGACGTAGGTAAACTGTTTGATGGTTTTAACTACTTTCGAGTTTTTAGATTCGCCAATGTCGTAAGTGACGGAGAGACATTTTTTTTTCAAGGGTTATAGCGGCCATCGGTCTCCATTAGATTTTTTATTTAAAATAGTAATTTGTTGGGAGGATTGAGTGAGCACAAGTAATATTTTGTATTTTTTTAAATACGGCGCTATAGGCGATTAATGACTGCAACTTTACAAAAGCTTTATTAAAACCTAGTACCTACCTAAGCCAAATATTTTATGTAAACTTAACACATAAACATCAGGTATTATGCTAGTTTCTAACTTAACGTATCGTGACTGTGCTCGACGTCGAACCACAGAACACAGGAACTATTCGATCGACCTTGTGTAGTTCCACTGAAAACTGTAAATTCTGGCGTGGCGCTAGTGCTGTGTAAGCAAAGATAATGAATGAATGCAAAAAAAAAACGCAAACAGCGCCAGCCAGCGGCAACTTGATGGCTGGCACTGCCGTAGCGTCAAGATTGGTTTTACAATTGTTTTAGAACTTACAAATTAGTACCAAACATTTTTTTCAGAGGGTGCTCACTTAATCCACACACGCCATTCCCACACTTCTACAGTACCCTACACTCCGGAACACAATAGATTTTCTGGCACTACGGTGGTTACTACCTGAAGTTCTCTTGCGAACGGGAACCTAGCACCTATTTCAACATCATGATGGGAATCCGGAAATGATAAAAATTATTTAAGTACAAATTTATACTTATTTTACTTAGCAGAGGTCCTAATCAGTCCTATGCCATAGCATAACTCTTAGATGAATTATATAATTCATCTAAGGCTATGACTATTAAAGCCGTAGGTATCATCCAAATTTCGCATGGTTGCGTGTTTAACTGTTTAATAATACTTGGCCACTTACCATCTTGAAGATTGCAAGACAACGCATGTATGCTCAATAATTTAGCTTGCTTCACTTCTTGTACGAACCAATCGTTAAATGTAGTTAAAATGGTGACTAATATAAAGTAGAATAACACCCAAAAGCCCATAGCAACGTTCACGACATCCGGTATCAACTTTAACAATATGAAAATTGTATGAATTTATTAAACCACAAGAGACGAATTATACGGCTAAACAGATTTCACTAGTCTCGAATGGAAACCCCGCATATTTATATCAGACTTGTGTAAGACCGTTTCCTTTGAGCTGCATAACGCGAATGAAACATTAGGCACAGACAAATTATTCTTTGTCATTGGGTAATGACATGACAATATCTTGAATTAGGTATTTGAAAAAATTATTGTTTTATTTTATTTATTTTTAAACTTTATTATTAACTAGCTGACCCGTGCAGCTCCGCCCGCGCTTTTATTACGTTTTGCTCCCCTTTTCTCCCTCCTCCCTAGATTTATCTCTCTCCATATATCTCTCTCTCTCTCTTATAAAAAAAAATCTAATTATATGCTCTTTCTCTCCTCTCTCTTTCCCCCCCTCCCGCTTCGGTTTCCGTCACACTCCCCCTCTTCCTCTCCCTGTTATCCCCTCTCTGAACCCTCTCCCCCTCTCTCTTCTACGAACTTGCTCCTTCTCACTCCCCCCTTACTCCACCTAACTCCCCCGATCCCTCACCCCATCACCCCCTCCTCGAATCCCCTCTCCCTCTTTCTCCTCTCTTGCACCCTCCTCTCGTTCTATATATCCTCGTCAATCATGGTATCAGCGGCATTAAATATACTTTATGACCTATTCTCAGACCTCCCCGATATGCACACAATCGGTTCACCCATCTATTTAATGACCTTTCCTTATATTGCTTAACCTTAACCTAGTGGCATGAAATATACTTTACGGCCTATTCTCAGACCTACCCGATATGCACACAAAATTTCATACAAATCGGTTCACCCATCTATTTAATGACCTTGCCTTATGTTGCTTACCCTTAACCTACCGGGATAAAAAGTATCCTATGTCCGTTTCCTGGTTCTAAGCTACCTCCCCACCAATTTTCTGCCGAATCGGTTAGGCCGTTCTTGAGTTTTATAGTGTAACTAACACGACTTTCTTTGATATATTATAATATATAGATTAAAGTTCTATAGTGATTGTATGCTCAATTTCACCGATAGATGGCGCTGTTCATAATGTAAATCACGCTAACATCGTAAATTACTGTCTAATGATATTCGATAATGAAAGCACTGAGTTTTTCGCATCTTTTATTGTTGCGACTGTAATACAATACCTATCTATACACTACCTGGACTTGGGGAGTTTCATTAAAATTTCATGAACCCCCCTGAGCCCTGACCTTGAAGCGTTTTATGGGAGCGCTTGTTTAGATCATTTCGAGTCATTTTAGGTTTTTTACCTAAGTAAAAATTTAGCAATTTCGTATTCTCAATTTCTACCTATAGGCCGACCATTTAATACGCGTATCGTCTGAGGGGGTAGAAGGGAGTGAGGGGAGATGTTAGCGGATGGGTGAAAGGGGTGCGCGGAGCAGAGAGCTTACGTCAAGTGCGGCAGTGCGCTGGCTGTGCTCGCAGCGCGCGGTTGGTGTTTTTGTTACGGACGCTTGAAGATAAACGCACAAGGTATACGACTGCCAAGATAAATCTCAAGTTGAATCGCTCTTCCAGTTTTGCGAACAAAATTAACAAGCAAGCTAAACAAATAGCATACAATGTATATTCCTTTTTTAAAGCCAGAAAACAAGATCATAATTCGATATGAATATTTGTGACGAATAGTCCTATAAAATTTTTATCTGTGGTTAAATATTTCTTAAACGGAGTTAATTATTGTTTTATGATTTTGTACCTATGAAGCTATTATAAAATATTAGTAAAACTTAAAAATAAATACTTAAAAAAAAGATACTTATTATTTTATTCTTTACCAACAATGTCTATCTCGAGATAAATCTTTGGATTATTGACTCCGTGTGTAGCGTTACCCGCCCCCGCTCCCTTCTTACCGCGCAGGCGATACGCGAGTTAAACGTATACCTATACAAATGTAGCCTTGGTGGTGTAGCGGACCTAACCGCTGGCTTTCAAATGAAATGGTATTTTTCCCTTGCCTATTTCTTTCCCAATCTAGTTTGGACTCGCTCGGGATTTACAGATTTTAACTTTTCAAAGATATAATGTCATATTGCTATCAGCAAAGTACTTAGAACAATACAGAAATCTAATGAAAATGTCCTGGGTGTACCGGACCGGCTTACCCCTTACAAAAATTGACCCTTCGCCAATGCCATATCTTATGCAAACTAAATGTCTGCTCAGTCCCTATTGTATATAGCGTAATTATACATATCTTAATGATTAACTGATCAGTCTATAATTACCCTATTCACATACAAAGGAAATTACGTGGTAATATGTGCAAGTAATGTTTCACTGCTTAGCCCCTATAAAACATAGCGTGATGTTTTATATACCAACTTATACCTTGACTTCTACACAACACATCAGTGAAAGTCCTATCAAAATCCATCCACGGGTTTTCAAATGATACCTGGACGAACAGAACGACAGACAGACAGACAGATACAGAATAATTCCAAAAAAAATTGTTTTGGCCTCTATGTCGATAGTATAGTATCCCCACATAGAAATTTTGGAAAAATATTCAATGTACAGAAAAAGTGGTCTTTGAGTTTTATTATAGTATAGATTAAATACCAAATACCTACCCCTGTAATTGTTCCGATGTATATAGCTTCGACTGCCAATATCGTCCAAAGAAAACCGGTGGCTAAAATGATGAATATCTGTAATAAGACAAAGAAGTATAAATGAAAAAGATTAGGAAATTATTTTAATATAAGTACCTACACTAATAAAGAAGGATTATGATTTTTCGTAGTTTCGTATCACTGTTTTTAAAACGGTGTAGGCTCCGTGGTGCAGTGGGAAACCGCTTGCTTTGCAAACCGGAGGTCGCGGTTTCGAAACTTGCGGGGAGCAACAACTTTGTGTAGTTGTTCCTTACTGGCTAGGACAATGCAGGCCGATCATGTGATTATCTGTACAGTAAGATGATCTTTGCGTCAGATAGGCATGTAAAAAATTCGGTCCTGCGCCTAACCTCTGCCCCAGTCGTGTCGATCTTCCGTCCATTGCATTCCACAGGTAAGTATCTCAGGTTTGTAAACGGAGCGACTTTTTGCTGCTTCACCAAGGCTACAAATCCCTGCCAGTTAACGCTACCTTATAATGACGTCGCGTTTCTACGGTGAGTATGGTTGCCAGCGCTCTAAGAGCTGCTGGAACATCGTGCTTTTTGCTGCAGGCAGAATACAGTCCGTGTTAATCTTGTCAAGGTACGAACCATTGGAATTCGATTATTGTAATACCTAGATGATGATTTAAATCCCGAATATACATTAATCAATTAAGTATTACGTACCTACTTACTATAACATAACAGCTAGCTAATTTTCAAACAACCTTCAGAATCCTACAAACGAAATTCTAAAGGACCCTGTTATGTATCGTACCTAGCGGTAATCGGCTAACCTACGACATAACCAACGTGCGACCTTCCCCTGATGTTACCACTACCTACTCACCCTTCAATTCGCTGTATCAGGTACTACGGGATGCAGTTCAATAGTCAGTCTCAATTAGGGACGTGGGGTACCCCAATATGGAGGTGTACTACGTCTAAATTCTAATGTATAAGGAACTATGTATTAAGAGAAAAGAAAATGTACTGTCCTGGTCAAGATGAACTGGCGCCACGCATGTGCAGCGCGGCGACCACCCGAAGTCTACAGCACCTCGCAGCTACGATCGCGGGGACAACTACTCCACACTCGCGACGTTAAATTATACGAAATATGCACAATCGACGCTGACGGACGAGGTTCTCTTCCTCGCAGCGGATATATTAAAGAACTAGATGGCACACCGATGTGCAGGTCTTTCTTCAGCCAACAACAAACGCGTCGCTACCTAATCGCGCTCGACCCGGCTCCACGACGCGTAGTGAATATACTCCGAACGGTGGTGGTTAGATTACGTTAAAACTACCCACCACTGAGTGATAATAAAATGCGTTTTGTTCCGAACAGTCCCCCGCCCCAGCCAGACGCAAACTGGCTGAGTACCAAACCAGAGGAGCAGAAGAAACTATGCTAACCTAAGCTACTGGAAGTCGCGACAAAGCGGCAACGGCTCTTTTAAAAACAGAATCCCCGACTAAGACTTCTGCCACCCGCGGTATACCATCAGCGCCCGGAAACAATCTCAATATTCTACCCCGTCTCCAACACAAGGGTGGCATATTCATTTCCTTCACTAGAACGAGGTCTCCAACCTTAGGCGGATCTGTCTTGTCAGACCACCGAACACGCTGCTGTAAGAGATGGAGATACTCTAGATTAAATCTCTTCCAAAAGCTCTGAGATAGCTGCTGCAACAACTGAAAACGCGAGAGCCGATATACTGGGACTTCAACGAATGGGTATTCCGGAAGTGCTGTAAGAGGACCGCCAATCAAAAAATGACCTGGAGTAAGGACCTCCAAGTCATTTGGGTCTGAAGAAACTGGACAAAGAGGCCGCGAATTAAGAGCCGCCTCAATCTTACAGAAGAATGTAGAAAGTTCTTCAAAAGTAAGAACCGTTTCGCCTATGACTCGACGAAGATGCGTCTTAGACACCTTCACTACTGCTTCAAAAATACCACCCCACGATGGATAAATAGGGAGGCTAAACTGCCACTGAATACCACGACGAGAAAACTCATTACCTAATGAGACCTGATTTTCTGAAATAAATTTAGTGACTTCCTTTAAATACCGATCGCTTCCCTTGTAGTTTGTACCACAGTCGGACCGAATTAAGTTCGGCAACCCGCGACGACTGACGAATCGGGACAAACAAGCGATGAAGGCTTCTGTGGTAAGAGCTGACACAACCTCGAGATGAACGGCCTTAGTAGCAAGGCAAACAAATACGCATAAGTACGCCTTGATTACCCTAGCATTCCGAACTGATGAAACCTTAATAGAGAAAGGCCCTGCAAAATCTGTACCAACTGCAGAGAAAGGCCTGGAAGGCCTTACCCGATCTGCAGGCAGATCACCCATTAGAGGTTGCTTGATGGCAGCTTTAAGCCTGTAACAAGGTATACATTTAAAAATGACGTTGCGTATAGCCCGTCTAGCCGACAAAATCCAGAACTCCCTTTGAAGGACGGCGAGAAGTGTAGTTAATCCTGCGTGAGCATTCTTCACGTGCCGATCAGCGATGATGAGTTTTCCGAGAGGACCATCCTTGGGCATGAGGAGAGGATGACGAGCCTCATAACTCAGGTTGGAATTACGCAGCCTTCCTCCTACACGTATCAAGCCGTTCTCATCTATGAAGGGATTCAACCGAGCGACAGCACCTTTTAACTTGACACGACCGCCCTTTAGCGTCGATAATACTGTTGCAAACTGCTCAGCCTGAACGTAACGCACCCAAAACAAGAGTGCCTCCTGCCGTTCTTCCGGTAGCAAAACTGGAGACAGTATCTTCTTGTCAGGATTCCTAGTATTGTGTACAAATCTACGCATCCAACCAGTTACCCCTAACAACTTATCCAAGGAACTATACCGGTTAAGTATCTTGTCTAAATCCTGAGACGATTCCGCAACGATGACGTGACATCGTAATTCAGGAAGAGGATCTACAGGCTCCACATCAGAATTAGGCCAGCCATCTTCATGCTCTTTAAGCCAGGCTGGACCCCACCACAATTGGTGGTCTAACAACGCCGGAGCTTCACAACCGCGTGAAGCGCAATCTGCCGGATTCCAGTCACCAGGGACATGTCTCCACGTAAGGGAGACAGCTAACTGCTGAATTTGGGAGATCCTATTTGCAACGAAAACTTCTAGTGCATGGACTGGTGCACGCAACCATGCGAGGACAATTTGACTATCAGTCCAAGCGAATACTTCCACAATATCTATATTTTTCCCCAAGGTTAATTTGACATGATTGAGAAGTCGACACAATAACGCAGCTCCAGATAATTCCAGTTTCGGGATAGTTAGGCGCGATCGAATAGGGGCGACCTTGCTTTTCGCCATTACAAGTTTTACACTTACTGCTCCTGACCCATCGACAGAACGCAGATATATGACAGCGGCGTAGCCGCGCTCTGAGGCGTCACAGAAACCATGTAGGGTAACCTTACATTTCCCAGGAGGTAGTAAAACTCTATCCAATTTTATTAATTGTATATCCGGTAGAGATGACACAAACCTAGTCCAATCTCGTAAAATGTCACCAATAAGAGGGGCATCCCATGTTAATCCTTCCAACCAAAGTCTCTGGAGGAAACATTTTGCCCAAAATACAACTGGGGTTATCCATCCATTAGGATCAAAAATCCGTGCCGCTGTAGACAGTACCAATCGCTTGGTCCACAACTTAGAAATGTCCAGCTCCTGAACGCGAAAGGTAAATACATCTTGTGTCGGCTGATACTGGACTCCTAACAAAGCTACTGTATCAGGATTATTAACATTCTGAAATGTGTGAGGATCCTGTCTATGTTCCTCTGGCAACCCATCAAGAACAGCTGGAGAGTTTGATAGCCACTTCCGTAACTCATAGCCAGCCGTTTTCAAAATGCCTATCAACTCGTCACGCAACACTAACGCTTCTTCTTCACTGGCTGCACCCGTACAAATGTCATCCACATATACGTCACTCGATAAAACTTGGGTAGTTAATTCGTTCACGTTCGGCCAATTCCAATAAAGCTCGAATAGCAATAAAAGGACTAGAACGTAACCCATACGTATTAGTATTCAGCTCGAAAACAGTGATTGGCTTGGCAGGGTCTTCTCGCCACAGTATAAGCTGATATCTTCGATCATCAGGGTGAATGATAGTCTGACGAAACATCATTCTAATATCGGCAACAAACACGACTTGATGTCGGCGAAAGTTCGTCAGAATTTCAGAAATATCACGCTGTAACTTGGGCCCCGAATGTAGACACTGATTTAGTGAGACGCCATTAGAGGTGGGTGCAGACCCATCGAATACTACCCTAATTTTTCCTGCCCTGAACACCGCATGGTGAGGAATAAAGTAATGTTCTTGCATACGCCAGTTGAAATTTGAAACCGACATGTGACCTAGTTCCGAATATTCTTGCAGAAAGTCAATATACTTCTGTCGGAACACTGGATCTCGCTTCATACGTCTCTCCATAGAAGCTAACCTTTTCTCAGCTAGCATTCGTGAGTGACCAAGACGAGGCCGAGAAGGCAAGAAAGGTAACCTCGTCACAAACTGACCCGAGCAAAGACGACCAGTATTGTTCTGGAAGAATGACTCACATTCCAGATGTTCCGGCTCCTCTCGCGACGCAGTAGGAGGTTCTTCAACTTCCCAAAATTGCTGAACAGCATCAGCAAGTGAGAGTCCCACATGAACCTGGCTATCCTCTGAGGGAGAATCACAAACGGAATATACTGGTCCCATAATAACATCACCTAGGACAGTTGGGATAGCTACCAGCCCAACGGAATGCAGTAGCTTTCCGTTGCCCAACTGCAACAATCCTAGCACGTCACTGCCCAGTAATAAATCCAAATTTGTATTTGGAAGATGAAAATCTGGGTTTGCCAACGAAAGCCCTGTCGTCAAACGAACAACTTCAGGTGGCAAAGTAACCGACGGATGACGTCCTATAATATAATCTAAAACTATAGCTGAAGTACTGATCACCGGAAATGACGATCGGAGAGGGAAAAATGAGATCGATACTTGACCCCGTAACCCGTACACCTTAACTCCACCCACACCTTGCACATAGTCTGCACCAGGACGAACACGTAACCCTAAACGAGTCGCCAAACGTGTTGACACAATGCATCCTTGAGAACCGGAATCCAACATCGCGCGTACCGTCACATGAGCACCCTGTGGTGAGCTGACGCGAACCTGAGCTGTGGGTAACAAGACCGTTATAGGAAGAGGGGTAGACGAAGGTGGAGGTATGGTTGGGAGTCAGAACTGCGATTGAGGATACTGTTGATGAACAGTAGCAGAATGTCCTTGCATGACCTGAGGATTCCACGGTTGATACACCGGCGGCATAAAACGCCGATCCATACGAGGCCATTCTGCGTACGGGAGTGGTACGTAAGAGCGAATCCGACGCTCCTGATCAACAGCTGCGTGACTTATTAGAGGAGGGGAGTAAGCACCCCCGCCCGTGGCGAGCTGTGGCAGCGACTGCTTGTGAACAGGAGAACCCCGATGTCTTCTAGAACCATCAGGCACTTGATAATTATTTCTAGCAGGTGATCGCTCACCCATCCTTGTGAGCTCTGCGGGGTCGGCCGAAGGCACCGGAGCAACTAGCCTAGGCGAGCCATTTTGATTGCCGCAGAGTAGGAGGTGATGATTACCTCCACACTGGCCGCACGGTCTTACTCTCTGGCATCTAGAAACCAAGTGATTGCCCAGGCAACTGTAACACCAATTTCGCTGTCGAGCAATGTTGCGTCGAGCCTGCCAACGCAATTGCCTGAAATTAGAGCAAGACGTGACCACATGGCCATAGTCCTTACAATATACACATCTGGTCTGCTGCTCTTGAGCAGCGGAAGCAGTATTAAATACTCGTCCCTCACGGCGCCGGTCCGGTTGTCGATGCTCCATACGTGGCTGTTGTAATCGTGGCCGAGAACCAACTTCACCTGGTCCGGGTGGGGGAACATTTTCTACACGTCGACATTCATCTTCCAAAAACAAGACCAAATCATCAAAACTTGGAAGATGCGTGGCTGAGTCCCCACCGTACTCTTGCTCGAACCTATTCCGCAAATCATGGGGAAGCTTGGCTAACACGATATGCAGCAACATAAATGACCAACTAGATACTGGTAGATTTAGTCCCTTTAATCCGTTATAGGATACTAATAACGGATTGAGTATTCGCATCCGTAACGACGGGGTTCCGGAAATCCTGGGAAGGTTCAAAATAGTGGACACATGACTGTCCGCCAACCGCCTAATATTTTGGTACCTTCTTGTTAACAGGTCCCGGGCGATATCGTAATTATTATCTACTAATTCCAAGTGCTGCACGAGCCCCTTGGCTTCACCTGACAAGGAGGCCAATAAATACGCCAACTTTTGTGCCGGAGTTAAATCCTTACGAGTATGTACCAAACTATCATATAAATTATTAAATGCTACCCACTGACACAGATCTCCGCTAAACTGAGGTAAATCGAGCTTAGGAAGTCGACTAATTAGCGCGGGCGAAGCGGCTTCGTCAGAATGAAGACTTGTCCCAGCCGCTGACGGGACCGACAAAATACCGACCGCTTGGCGGATCTGATCCGCTAAGTCATCAGCCTGACTAACGTCAGCATTAATTTTTTCCATTACCTCTGGTTCCAAACTCAATTCCAACAATTCCTGATAAGCCGCATATAAGTCCGTTATTTTATTTTCTAAGTCCTCATAACGACTTAATAACGCGCGTTCACGATCCTTTCGGTTTATATTCAAAACCGCCGAGCCGAGCCATCGTAACACCGCGGCAATCCGTGCGCGAGGTTTGGTGGCCATCATTGCCTTTAATTACGTTAATTACCAACTTACGTAACAATAAAATACTAACTACTTAAATTTCCAGGGCAGCACCGAGGGTTTTTAAAAAGATACAAGACTTGTTCACCAAACGAACATTTATTGAGAACTAACTATTACAAGCAATCTTAGGGCTAAAGCAAAATAATATAGTCACAACAATTCCTATGTGCGCCCACGCACCGGACGCGAGCGCATAACAATTCTATGAACGCTGACGAAAGCTTCGTCAGCGTCGCCCGGCCAGACGCTAGGCGTTTAGCACGCTGTGACTTGTACAGCCGGCATAACGCCTCCCCCCACAGGTTCAAAATTATCCGAGGGACAGTTTTCACTCGGATTATTTTGAAATTTGAGACGTTTTGAAATAATATTTAAAAGCTAAGGTTGGAAAAATGATTTAGTTTACATATTACATATAAAAGTATATAGTGCCGACGCTAACTTTTCACATTCACTTTCTTTTAACTCACTCTCACTTTTTAGTAAGTTATTTAACTTTTGCATATTTATTCGCTCAATGCTATCCAGGCTAATAGGCTTCCACAGTAGTAGAGAGTATTTGTGTGGGGTAGATTGCGGCTTTGTAGAATCCACAGTTCCAGGTAAGAGCATGATGAAATCGCAGGGTCCATTCATCAATCTGTATCGCAGTGGTCTATCGTCTAATATATCATCTAATGTAAACCATACTTCGGTTTGTTATATCTGGTTATTTGATTATTCTCGCAAATGTTCGAGGTCAGTATTTCTGGTTTGCTATATGTATAGAGTCCATCGGTCTTGACCACGTCTTGACCCACTGGTTGTATCATCGGATTGTTAACCTCTATTGGAACAGGTTGGCAGGATCTGGTGTCATCAGTCATCAATACAGTTATGCAGGGATCTTCTTCCAGGAGCGGTGATACGTTCTCGTTGCATAAGAACATATTATGTAGCTTCGTAGAGTTCGCTGCATGGCTGGGAGAGCGATACTGTTTTCGACCTTTTACTAACGGTTAAGGATAGGTATTTAGGTATAATCAAGGTAATTTTATTAAAAGGATTAGTGATAGGAATTGGAAGAGCTCTATAATAATTATAAATTTCATCTCTTACTATTGGTACATTTAAAATGAATGTTATTTGACTTCCTTTGGCAAAAGCTTTAACTTCTACAAGTTGCTCTATTTTAACCAAACTATCCTAGTTGTTGGATAATCCAATTTGTTAGATTATTCTATCAACTTAAATATTTTTCTTAATTTACGGGACTTATATAACTAACATATTCAGTTTATTAGATGTGATTGAAGTTTTAATTTCATTCCATCAAATGTAGAGTTCCTAATTAGAAATTTATCAAAAATAAATTGTATGAGTATATTAGCAAAAGTGCCTTTAAAGTTTTTATGTGATATGTTACTGAATTTTGAAAAACATTTACCAACTACCGTTTTTAAATTATTTGATTCCATCGTCACGCACTCTACGGTACATGGATCCCCAAAATGTTGAATAAATACACGGCTTTAGTTGTTTCCAAGTTAATAAATCTGCCATTTCTTTTAATAAAGCGACAGCTTTACCACATAATATACTTATAATATAATTAAAAATACATGTAGAATGTACCGGATTGTTAGACCCATTAAAATTTTAAGAATGTATTCGATTTTTGTAATAGATAAATTTAACAAATGCTGCTTAATGAATCCTTCGGAAACAGCAGCGCAGCAACTTGTTCCATGACCTGTCATGTTTTTATTATAAAAAAAATATATAAAATACAAAATTATAAATTATTAAAATATAATTTCGTATAAAATGTTTATGAATAATTTTAATAATTCCAGAAAATTAAATACGCTGTAAATGAATTTAAATGATTGATTTGTTTAAATTAATTGATATAATATACCGTTTAAAATTAATCCGCCAAATTACGTGCAGAAGTCAAATAACTTTCGATAGTTTCCTTTCAAAAGTCAATTATTAAAATATTATTACATAATTAGCTATAAAGAAAAGGCAGAACTTTCGACAATTTTTGTTCAAAAGTTACCTATTTATATCATCTAATAAGAAGAAAAATAACTTTCGACAATTTTAGTTCAAAAGTCAATATTCATACTTATTATTAATATTATTATTTAATCTAGAAAATTAAATTTATTAAATTGATTGGTATCTTAAATTAAACAATTAATATTATATAGATTTTAAATAATAAGTCAAATGACTTTCAACAATTTTAGTTCGAAAGTCACGGTTGAATTCGCAATAAATATACGGCTCTACGGATACAACCACAGGAAATAACAGGGGTGAGGGATAGTAAAAAGGTCTACTTACAGTCCACTCGATCCCATGCCTTCACGTAGAGCTGCACCGATATGAGCAGGAACCCCCGGAGCCCGGATTTAAGAAATTTGTATTGGTTCGAAGATGCCCAGCACTCGCGCACAGACCTATTTTAGTGTCCTTTAAACGAGAGTTACACTATAGGCATCCTACCGCCGCTGCGCCACTTAAATTTCCAGGGCAGCACCGAGGGTTTTTAAAAAGATACAAGACTTGTTCACCAAACGAACATTTATTGAGAACTAACTATTACAAGCAATCTTAGGGCTAAAGCAAAATAATATAGTCACAACAATTCCTATGTGCGCCCACGCACCGGACGCGAGCGCATAACAATTCTATGAACGCTGACGAAAGCTTCGTCAGCGTCGCCCGGCCAGACGCTAGGCGTTTAGCACGCTGTGACTTGTACAGCCGGCATAACGAACTAGTAACAAAGAAACTATTTATTTACTCAAAATAAAGTAAATAAACCTAAATATGACGTTACCGCGTCAATAAATAAAGTATAAAATAAAAGAATCCATGCAATACAATAGTGGCTCACTAACGATCGTACATCGCTTATCTATAAGTAAGTACGCTCATATAACGTTAGCCCGTAACTATCGCGCGCGGCGGCACACCGATGCGCCAGCCGGCCGCCCGACCGCCCGGTCCGTCTACCTGAATCTAGTATTCTGCCGTCATAAGGAAAAAAGACGTATCTGACATTTTTTTCATAATTGAGTTAAATACGCCATCGGAATCAGAAAAAAATGACGCATCTACCAGTATTTTTTTATTCTGGCTTTAACAATCAGAACCATATAAATCTCACTATTAATTAAGACGCTTCTGCTGCAACTCATAATGTTTACGAAGTAAGAAAGTCATTTCTGACATATAATAAGTTGAAAAGACGCATTTACGTAGAACCGTCTTATTTGTTTGTACAATAATGTATTTAATCATAAAATGAAAAGACGTTACTGCATCTATTTTATCTACGGTCTATATTAAAAACTCTACAAATCATGTGATTACACTATGAATTCTAACATTAATGTTATAGCCAGGGGCGTATTTACCCTAGGGCCAAGGGGGCCATGGCCCGGGGCGGCAGGCTTCGAGGGGCGGCGCGAGCCGCACCTCGCTTAGCTGTATGCGTCTTTCTTTTTGGTTTTATATGATTGAAGGATTCAAAAACCTACATGATTAACTTAAACTAAAACTCATTTGGTTGAACCAGTCGGGAATCCGGGATGTTTCACTTTCAACGTTGTTGCGCGTGTAGTTTTTGTAAATATCCAGCGAGAGACGGTGGGGCGGCGCAGGCCACGGCGTTGATGACTATTTATTGACCATGTGGTGACCGTCACCCTGCCGCCGCCTGCGCTGGGCGTTTTCAATAAAATTAATGAAGCGACAATCGACTTCAATCTTATTAGTTTACCTACTATCTAGTTAGTCTTAGTTGTGGGAGTAACATAGCCAATATATTTTTACAAAAAAAATAATATACGGCTAAAGCTTCAATATGGGTATCAAGTGAAAGCTCTTAACGAGATGAGTTGAAATATATATACATGTATATACGTTTTATGTATGTATATTGTAAGTCAACCCATTTAGTTTGTTCGCAGTCGGGCTTTTTGTGCTTTTATAATTTGTACTTGTTTATTTGACATAAGAGATAATACTTGCTAGATCGCAATCCCACTTGACGGCAAGCGACAATTTTATCTAGGATAGTAAAGCTCTCTAGCTTATAAAAACCCTATTTTCTAGCCTTGAAAACACACACATAATTATAATTGACTGGGCAACTGGCAGGAAAAACACGCTACTTATTCCTGTCCTTATTTATGCATATTGTAAATGACGAAGCAAATTGCTTTGTCCGTTCAGATGGGAAGTTCACAACGTAAGAGTAGCTAAGCCGTGCATATCATTGTTCGGTAATAGACAGGAGAAATAAATATATAAATGTAAAAATCCTGCGCATACTCTCCGAAATGTAACCTGTAGAATACCAAGATATTTTTTTTTGCTTGTGGTATACCTCATGAATACTCATACCGGTGTAGCAGTGAGGTTGATGTTATGGCATATCATGAGATGACATCACTCTTACTGACTAAAATTCCATGGTGCCCGTTATGTTGACGGGCCCCGTGTGTACTCGTCCAAGTCCTGCTAGCGGCTATTCGTACGTCTGTGGGTGTTAAGCCCACGGACGTGGGCGGATATATAAGGTCCGCAGACTCTCATCTGGTGGCTTGCCGAGAAACTTTAGCATTCCATCCTCCGCGAGGGCATTTGTAACTGTGCAGTGCACAGGTAACAGTTCACCCGTTCTTGCTGCCTGGCTACGGGGACATAAGGTCAGCATTAGCCCGCCGCGACGGATCTGGTGGTATCTTAGAGCCTCCGTTACTCATCTGAATCGTGTGTTGAGAGCATTGTCGATGTCAAGAGATACCAACACACCGTCCTTGAGACACTGCCTCATCCGAGAGAGCCTTGACGCAAAGGATCACGTTTGGCTGACTCTCTCGGAATCCGTATTGGGCATCGGAGACTCGGGCGTTACTTTCTAATAAGAAAGTAGCCAATAGACTAAT
The DNA here is from genome assembly GCA_911728495.1 of Furcula furcula. NCBI lineage: Eukaryota > Metazoa > Arthropoda > Insecta > Lepidoptera > Notodontidae > Furcula > Furcula furcula. The sequence continues at coordinate 20,246,612 of OU452249.1, read as the reverse complement.
AACAGAAAACTATTCTAAAAGTTCGGGTTATACGGGAATTTGAAGCTTAGAGGCTATTTAATTTCCTTGGAAAGGACAGACTTAAAGATAATATAGGCATCTAGATATTCCTCTGTAAGTATTGTATTGTCATGTTAACAGCTGGCATATTAGAGAAGCTTAGAGTCACACAACGGGCTATGGACGGAGCTATGCTATACTCGGCGTTTCTTTGCGTGACAAAATCGACGATTCGCCGAAGAACCAAGGTCACCGACATAGCTCTCAGAATCTGCAAGTTGAAATGGCAATAGGCTGGCCACATCGCTCGAAGAACCGATTACCGTTGGAGAAGAAAGGTTCTCGAGTGGCGACCACGAACCGGAAGACGCAGCGTTGGTCAGCCTCCCACTAGGTGGACAAACGACATTGTGCGCGTCGCAGGTAACCGGTGGATACCAGAATAGCCAGTTGTCGTACATTGTGGTATTCCAAGGGGGAGGCCTATGTTCAGCAGTGGACGTCTTCCGGCTGGTGATGATGATGATGTTATCAACTTGCAAAATCATAATATGATGCGGCCAATGGTCACTTTTAGAATAACTAGAAAAGAAAGAATTATAATTTTATTTGACTGATATAGACTACTACGTATTTCAAATAGATTGGTGGATAGTATTAGCATGTATTTGTTTCTTTTTTCTTTGCTATAGGCGCGGGGCCCGTAGCATTTGATGACTCCTGCTATATGGCTAATCTGATTGATATGGCGTGTTTGGTCTATCGAAAAAAAAATGTAAATCTGTACTTAATATTTTAAATTCTAGTTTCTTTTCCCGTACAAATGTATGGGGCGGCAAATCCTAATGGCCCGGGGCGCCAAATTCTTAAATACGCCTCTGGTTATAGCCTGTTTTGGTACTGTCTATACGAGTGCAATGTGGACATAAGAGTAGCAGTTACATAATTGTATTACATTTAGGAGGGTGGCCTGCTCTAAATCGCATCCCACTTAGCATCCAATACATGCATCCTTTGCTCCTCGAACACCTGCACCAGGCCATGTACTTTTTGTCTTCATGTACATCGTTGCTTAGCCAAATTTTCCTAGTGAAGGTGATCCACTATACATCCCTTCATGTCTTTTCAGACCATCTTTATACCTGAGAAGTTAGCCACATTGTTTCCGCTTACCTTCCTCTAGTTCAGAATAAATGATGCGTTTTACTACTCTATCGTCCGACATCTTAACTACGTGGCCACTCCAGCGTAAATGACGTTTTATTAGATACGCATAATCCCGTAACATTTACCTCGACGCAAAACATTGGTGTCTCAAACGATAAGACCAATGAAAGTTCATGATTTCACGGAGGCACTTGAGATGAAATCTATCCAATGTTCGTATGTCTGCAATAAAGTATCCACGTGTCCGACGAGGGTAAGTTGAAAAATTTAAGAATTGTGGCGTTGAGCCGTATATACGGCTATAATGGAGTAGGAACTTCTGTGTCCATAGACATAAATTCTATCTTTGTTATACTTACCTACTTTTAAGCCGAATCTACGAGTCGAGAGATTTAGTTTTTCCATCAAATCTTGAAAGGCATTCGAAGTTTCCGCCACAAAACAAGGATCATCCGCATACCAAATCTCTGTGTCTGTGGATATATCATGGGAGACCATTCTTTGAGGTTTTAGCAGGGATAAATAAAAAAGTTTGCCATTAGTAAGCACGATATCAAATGTGTGTATTGTTGGCTGTTTTTAATGTATCTACCACTACCACTAAAAAGTACACTGCAAATAGTATTAGTGCCAAAACGCAACCCTGCTTCACTCCACAACTCACGGGAAAAAAATCTGTCCGCTCACCGTTTACATAAACACAGGTTATGTTATCATGTAACAGTCTTAACATCCGTGCAAACTTTTCTGTACAACCAAGTTCGAGTAGCAGAATCCAAAAAGTGACACAACGCACACTATCAAAAGTCTCGAGGTCCAAACAAAGAAATACTGCTCGATGTTGTTCTTTTCTCTTGTAATTGACCAATCGAAATATTGCTTCTATTTAGACGAAAGCCAAATTGAGGTTGGGGAAGAATATTTTCTTTTATAATTTATGAGACGGTTGGGGAGTACGCCAAGGTTTTTCCGAAAGCCGTGGGAAGTGAGGTACCTCTATAAGAATTTCAATCAGCCGAGTTACCTTTATTTTCATACAGTGCAAAGATTTTTAACTCTGTGAAGTAAAGACTTCACCAACTTACCAAAGGGTAACTAGTTCAACATGCCACATTTGCTTAAAAAGTTTTTGTAGCTAAATGGCGGCAGTAATTTCGCTGATAGAAATTGGTTTGTCTAGAGCTATATCTATAGGAAATTCAGATATTTGTTTTATTGTAAATCAGCTGAACGATCAATATTAAGAAGTTTACTACAATTTTGCGCCCAGAACCTTAACATTTCACGTTTGTTGGTGCCTTGGTGGTATGAATGAGTACAATCAAAACTAGTTTTATATTTCATTTTTATTTTATGATTAAATTTATTTCAGTTTATATATGGGTTAATTATCTGACAGTTAATTATGCAACATTGGCGTTTCTATAGGTACTATTGTAAGTTCACCGACTGTAGGTAAGAATCACTAAGTTGAAAAGCAGTAAATGGCTAAATACGTCTGTTTTATTTAGGTAACGACAACCTAGTTACCCATTATCGCTAAGTAAAAAAGACGTTTCATAAATTACTAAGTTGAAAGGAAGTATCTAGCCAGAAACGTCTTTTCATTGCAATATCATGTATATTCTTGTAATTTTTTTACTAAGCAAAAAGGGAAAACGTAATTTATTTAATATATAAAATCTATTTTAATAATATTTGCATCTTTCATTCAATAGACCAAACTTTAATTGATACTTTTTCACAGAAAAAATATTATTTTTATTATTTTCTTGAGCACAGCGAATTTTTTACTTTCAAAAATACTTTTTATTTTATTTCTCCGTTTCGAACTTTAGGTAGATACGTCCTTTCGTTTTATGACGGCAGTATTATATTGCGCGGACGCAACCGTAATGCAAATAAATATCTAAGAAAATCCTATTTACTTACGGAATCTATTTGAAAAGGTAAGCAGAGCGATAACAAAGGCCGCAACAAAACGAAATAATACCGATATTTTAATCCTAACCACGCTCTGCTACCAGAAAATTGTTATGTATCGTACCTAGCGGTAATCGGCTAACCTACGACATAACCAGCGTGCGACCTTCCCCTGATGTTACCACTACCTACTCACCCTTCAATTCGCTGTATCAGGTACTACGGGATGCAGTTCAATAGTCAGTCTCAATTAGGGACGTGGGGTACCCCAATATGGAGGTGTACTACGTCTAAATTCTAATGTATAAGGAACTATGTATTAAGAGAAAAGAAAATGTACTGTCCTGGTCAAGATGAACTGGCGCCACGCATGTGCAGCGCGGCGACCACCCGAAGTCTACAGCACCTCGCAGCTACGATCGCGGGGACAACTACTCCACACTCGCGACGTTAAATTATACGAAATATGCACAATCGACGCTGACGGACGAGGTTCTCTTCCTCGCAGCGGATATATTAAAGAACTAGATGGCACACCGATGTGCAGGTCTTTCTTCAGCCAACAACAAACGCGTCGCTACCTAATCGCGCTCGACCCGGCTCCACGACGCGTAGTGAATATACTCCGAACGGTGGTGGTTAGATTACGTTAAAACTACCCACCACTGAGTGATAATAAAATGCGTTTTGTTCCGAACAGACCCTGTGTCAGGCATTGTAGGGCCGGCAGCAAAAGCTAGTCTAAACCTCTAAACTATATAATAAATAATAAGAAAGCGAAGAGGATGCTCTTTAACTAACCGGAAATCTAAAAATTTCGTTGATCATTTTATAGAACTTCAGGAGATCCTTGAGACAATCGATAAGTTTATCCGCACCATCTTTTCCATATATCATTCTATTATCATTTACAATCGTAGACTGCGCTCCACCAAATCCAGAGTTGGTGCACTTGAAATAACGCTTTAGTATTTTATTCAGAACATGTAGCCTCAACGTAATGTAGTGAATCAAGCTAGCAGCTAGCATAATTTCTAAATAAGTAATTGTCATGCCCATCACCATAAAAATTGTTAGCACGGGTTTCTGGACAATCTTACTAATGTAAACACCGACTCCGCATACAAATAAAATAACAACTGTCATTGAAAGAATGATATTTAAATTAAAATGATCGTTATTTAAAGTTTTTAACTCATCACAGCGATCCAAATTGATGTTATTACTGATTTTTTGTAAAATAACATACATTTTAACGTTCGATTGAGCATTCATAAATCTAATCTGGATTATATCGGCTATATAGGAAACGTATTTAACAAATAACCCTATAGTTTCCGTCATGAACAATGTGTAACTTCGATTGTAATGAGTTTTATAAATGAAATATTCTAAGTAACCAAATGAACAAGTAACTGCGGCCATCCATAACGCAGTGTAAATTTTCTGCCTAACAGTTAAAATTGTAACGTTATTTTGAATATTGGCCCGCGTTGAACCCAAAACTGTTTGAAGTATGTATAACGGTGATAAAAATTTCGCAAAATTATCCTTTTTCTTTGCAAAATCACATGAAACCATTTTCACGCACGTTTTAACGAAGCGGTTTTATAAACCGCTAACCGAAAAGTAATTTGATATCAGGTTGACAACAGTTACAAAAATGACTACTTAGGTATCTATAGGATCTATGATAATAAAAATTAACTTTAATAAGTGTTATTATGTAGAAAGCATAATTTTATTACAAACATTATCCTAATATGTAGGAATGAATTTAGGAATTACATTAAGTGCTGTTATTTGTATTTTGATCATGTACATATAGAAATAAGTACTTATACCGTTTTGCTTACCATCTACTACTGAATGATATTTCTTTGAATAACAGCGATGAATACTTATAAAATTAAATTGACGTGTGAATATTTGTTTAAATATTCTTGTCCCCATGTCCCATATTCTATCATTATTGATAAATTCAGACAGCTAGGTAACATCTCTATGGCTCTACATATTTTACTACTAGCTGACCCGCGCAGCTCCGCATGCGCTATTTTTTCGTTAACTAAACTTTTAATATCAGACATTCGCATCGAATACATAACCTCCTTTTTTATAGTCGGTTAAAAACTGGGACCCACTTTTTACTTGCTCTCCGAAACACAGACCAGTTTAGTCCAAATGGCGTTAAACGGTCACCCATCTATTTAATGACCTTACCTAACGTTGCTTAACCCGATCGATTACAAAATCTTGATAACAACTCTCTATGAGTGTTCCCTTACTAATATTTATTATATTATAAAGAAAAATTGATAAAATCGGACCAAGCGTATAACCAACTACCCATTTTGACTTTAATCCCCTCTCCTAAAAGAACCGTGCTAGATTACGGGATAAAAAGTATCCTATGTCCTACCTCGTAGTAAGATCTCAAATCATGCCAAGTTTCATTTGAATCCATTCAGTAGTTTCGGCGTGATGCGCAGCCGTGATACAGACAGATAGACAGACAAAAATTAAAAAAATTATATTTTCGGCCTCAGTATCGGTTATAGAATGCCCTCCAAATATAATTTTCAAAATATCTTCAATGTACAGAATTGGACCTGTTACAGTTTTATTATAAGTATAAATAGATGACGCCGCGCTGTTTTACTCCAACAATTTAATAAAGTGAACTGATAGTATCCCCAAAGGAGAAACGAAAAATAATTTCTAAAACGATATACTTACCTAAGTATTCCGGCTTAGTCAAAACCTTCGTCAGACCTATTAGGAAACTTGTTAGGTGGTTACCGTCGCTTTATTTTCAAACCGAACATGACAACAGAAAATTTAGATTTACTTTCTGCTGACATACTAAGCGATGAGTTTATTGCTATCTTTGCACCTGTATTTTTGCTCCATCGCGTGCTCGGAATACTTCGCGTAGACATTAAGTTCAAGTTTGTCACTGCTCCAACAGCTGTATACCAATTTTACAGCATTATCATTTTTACATCTATTATTAGTACCGTCGTCTATTATTTATGTATTTCTGAATCTACTTCAGATTCTCTGTTTGCGAATACGACTCTGAAAATAGGCGCGCTTATAAATGGATTGATTAGCGCAACTATGATATGGAAAAACAACTTTCAAAATAGAAAACTGAACAGTATTTTTTTTGTAAAGCTGCAAAAGATCGAACGACATCTGTATGGAAATAATGTTAAGAAATTAAATAAGGATGTTTCAAATTTGGCTGCGTGGACGACGGTGACTCTTTGCGTTACATACATATTGTGGTTTATGATGTTCAATGTGTTGATTACAAAAGAGATAAGTGTAACTGTAACGATTATATTCTTCGCAATTCTTGGAAAGTACGCGGAAATTGAGTCGGTTTGCATAATTATACTTTACATGGCATTAAATATGGATAATATAAATACTGTACTGCGACTTAAGGATACGGCTCAAAATAAAAAATCTTCGGATATCCATCAAATATTTTGTGCAAGAAGAGTACAATCGGGGAATAAAGAAGATAATGTTCCCGATGCAGCTGTTCGTGCTGTACACGCAGTTCTGGATGCCTTATCTGATTTTATAGACCTTTACCAATTTTCTGTAAGTAGGTATATTAAGTACTTATGTATAAGTAAGGATATGTATATAATCAACCTTTTATAACATGAAATATTTTTAGTTTACTTTGTTAGTTCAATGACATTATATAATTACTTTTCAGATATTTTCTTTCATCTGCCAAATGTTTATCTGGAATCTAGTATCGGTACAAAGTCTGATTGTTTTTGTACAAAAACACGTAAGTGATAACTAAAACAAACTTTCAACTGTCACAATACGTTGTACAATTAAAATAACCGACAGAAAAAGGAGCTCATAATCAACAAAGTTTGAGTTCGATCCTATTAAAAAAACCACCACAGAAATAAAATAAAAACCCATTCATGTCCTTTCATTTATTTGGGAGCTAAGTACGATGCCACAAACATACATATAAGCTTCAATCAAACTTATAATACCATTCTATGTATTTTGCGTCGGCAGTGAAAAGGGTTTTCTTACTATATTCACCTTGAACACCTTTTCTAAAACATCCAGCTTTACTTGCGATGAAAGAAATACACCCTGTTTTTCTATTATTATTAGAAGCAATGAATATGTCATATTTAACCAATTGACTTTGGCTGGCCAACAGTCGGCCATCACTCTTGTGTTCATTCATTTCTAGTTCCGAATTTGATCTTGTAATGAAAAACAGGGATACATAATACCTACTTTACATAACGGACTTATATTAGCAAAAGCTTTTTGTTTTAAGATTCCTTGAAGGAGCGAAATCAAAATAAACAGCTAATCATTGAGTCTTGAAAGCAACCATTCACCAGAAATCGGGACTAATGTCCACCAAAAAAAGTATTCAATGATATTTTTTTCAGTGACCGAAAATTCTGCAGAAGAGGGTTGATCAATTGACAATATCTATCATTGTTATATAAAGCAATAAATGGAATAGCATATAAAATCGAAGTGGTAGGTTCCTTGTGCAAGAAACTGGTAGGTACCTACTACTGCAGTGTCAGATATTCTGCCGCCATGCAGTGGCGGTCCGAGAGGGGGGGTCGTAGGGGTCATGACGTGTATGAGTTGACCCCGCCCCCCTCAAAATCTCAAACTCATTCACGTCAAATTGACATTCTTGCTTTAAAACGACTAAACAATTTTATGCAAAATAGGTTACGTACTTGAAACACACAGTCACAAGGTGGGAATCGAACCCACGACCTATTGGCTAGCGGCCAGGGCACTAGACCAACGGGCCCGTCAACTATGACCCCCCCAAAATCGTTGGCCGTGACCGCACCTGCCGCCGTGCAGCATAGTGTAAACCTGTCTACGGTGTAAACACTGCGATGTGAATGGCACTGTAGCTGGTGAATTACTGGCCACAAAAGACTTAATATCTAATGTCTTAAGGGTCGGCAACGCTTTAGTAATTCTTTGCTAGCGTCTGTCTATAGGCTGCGGTGAATTCTGACCATCAGGCGAGCCGCATGCTTGCTTGTCACCTTGGTAACTATACCAATGGTTATGTAGTAAGTAGTATGGTTATAGTATAAAAAAATAACGTTTGATATTCCAGCACGTGTCGCATTATCAAAACACAACAGACTTCGTTTTAATGGTAACTCTGGCACCCGCCATAATCACACTGACGTTTACTACACTGTCCATGAGCTTTCTGGCTGAAGCACTAACTCGAAAAATTAAAAAATCAAAGCAGTTGTGTATAGATGTACTATCGTCGCAAAATAGAGGCAAGTCTAAAGTATAGCTTCCTATACACATTATACATTTTTTAATTCAGTAGCAGCCGAAACACTCCACAGCTGAACAAAGGCCACCCCCTTAGAAGGGAAGGGTTGCCATAATCCCCACGCTTGGCAGGCGTCTTGGGGATCGTAGTATAGGTGGTAGGTAATCTAACAGAAAGACGCTGCTGCCCGTCTTCTTGTTTTCCCTTAGTCGCCTACCCACCCATCTGAGGAGATGGGTGGGTGCTATTCTTACCCGGACACCCGGGATTTTAATTAATTGAGTTAATCGGGTAAAAAAACCCCCGCTTCATAAATAGGAACCACTATAAGACTGAACAGATTTTCATCCAAAATAGCTAAGACCCATCGCGACTTATAATATCATTGCGTCTACCAGAAACCAGCTTTCAAATAAAAGAACCGCGTTGAATTTCGTTCATTCGTTTGGGAGCTACAATGCGACAGAAAAACACACAGTACAGTACCTACCTAATAGGCGTCCGAACTTATAAACGTGAGGACGCATTTTTGACAGGGTTGAAGAGGACGACAATAATTTCATAAAATAAAATTCATCATCATCATCAGCCGGAAGACGTCCACTGCTAAACATTGGTCGCCATGCCCCTTGGAACGCCACCATGAACGACAATTGGCTTTTTGCATCAACCAGTACCTGGGACGCGCACAATGTCGTCCATCCACCTAGTTAGTGGGTGGCCTGCCTACGCTGCGTGTTCCGGTTTGTGGTCGCCACTCGAGAATCTTTCTTCCCCATCGGTTATCGGTTCTTCGAGCGATGTGGCTTGCCCATTGCAATACTTAAATATTCGGGTTCTCACTTGACCCGAAACAATCCAATGGTTAAAAAGACATACAAAATATTTACAAAATTACGTAATCCATAGATCAGTATCGATTAATGTTCCGTTATCAGGCTAATTCAGTGTCGTTCATAGTTTAAAATAGTCTACTATGATGACGGGCAATCAACTATAATTATTTTAAGTGCATCCGTTTACTTACCATTTTGTCATATATTATCGGTCGGTAGGTATCTAGTCTAATTACTAGTCCAAAATATAATTATTCTTCAATGTTCATACGGATTAATTAGTTTTAACTATTGGAACGTAATTTCACTTTTTGTCTGTATGTCGAAATTCCCGAAACTAATTCACCATAGGTTATATTAAGTAGGTATTGTATCAACCATTTATATAATACATCGATTTAATATTATATTATGAACTGAAATATCATTGGTATCATAATCCGATCAAAAAGTAGTTTCTTCAGAAAAGAGAGAGTTAGGGCAGAGCGGAGGTGCCGACTCAAAAAATTGTACTATTTGAAACAGCTTCATTGCCACCACAAAGCATATTTTATGTTAGCGCCTTTTATACGGCCTTCGGGATCCTGTAGGGGTACAACCGGGGTAAATGGGATACTTACCCACTAAAACCCCCCGGCTGTCGCATCGGCACATGAGAGGGGGACCTGGGTCTTTCGGTGGGATCTACACCAGGCACCTGTTGCCCTGATTTTGTGCCCGCCGCCGGGGGGCGCATTATAGACAACCTCGCCGCCGTCCTCCGCGGAGTCGCCACCATAGTTAATAGACGTCTAGGGCCCACACCTCAAACATCCAGCCACTCAGAAGAGAAAACCGCAATCTAGTAACGTTACATTCGAATGATTGTGTGCTATTGCGGTAAACACGGATGTCAGTCCTCTGTGAGGAAGAGCTGTGCTAGACAAGACCCCCATTTGGAATAAACTAATTACTCATTCCTTTATTTACAGGCAAGTCCAGGAAGAACGCAAAGCTTATTATATTACTCGTGGAAAGTAAACGCCAAGTGACTATCTACGGCATCTTTACATTAGGCGCTACGTTACCGCTATATCTGTTTGGTATAGCCGCCAGTTACACCATTGTGCTGCTACAGTTTGCTTTACTGTGAATAGCTTCTCAACTAAAACGTAAAACGTTTCAATTTTTAGTTCACAATTATGAAAAAAATAACAAAGATGAAAATCAATAAAAACAGCGAATATGTATCTAAAGACATTTTAGACGAAGATTTTATTAAAAATCTGAAATTTATGTACTATTTACAGTCTGTCATGGCATCTACTAGGGTCTGTATTAAACACTGTTTTATCACTGCGCCTACACTTTTTCAAAAAATCCATACTGTAATCAACGTTGCGCAAATTATTGCGTTTAACGCTTTTATAGTTCACAGGTATATATTTAGTACTGCTGATAACAAAACTGTGTACTATCTCATTTTATGTGCCACCGGATTGCAGATTGTAACATTTTTCTGCAACATTATACACGTGCGATTCGTCAACGGCGAAGCAAATTCTGCATTCTACATCAAACTTCAACGAATAGATCGTTGTATGAAAGTTGATCACAATAAAGTTATCAACGATATATCGTACAGGGCAAATATTTTAACAATTACAGGCATTATGATATTAAACTCTTCCATTCTTACTGTTGCTGCTACTCAAGGAACAATAACATTTCTATCATTTCTTAGTGTCACATACGCACAAAGTAGTTTTGTACTGGAACTAGCTTGCTGTTCCAATTTCATGATACGTTTCCTAATACGTGTTCGTTTTATTAATTCTATAATTGAAAATCATATAAAACAAAGGAAGATTCACAATACTTCTTGTAAAATATCTGTATTCGCCACGAAAAGAGTTTTAAGACGTTTAGCGGCGGAGACGCACAAATTCTCGAATAGCGCAACTGATGTATATTTGAAGGAAATATTCGTTGGCTTTGCTAGGTTTCAAGATATTTTCAGGTTTCAGGTCAGTATGTAAGTCAAATTACTGTCTTTAAATCGCACGCCCGCTCTACCATCAGCTCTTATGGCAGTGTTAAAATAATCTTACTTTAGGTACCGAAAGTGACGCAGCTGTTTCTTTCTCTCGCAAAAATAATATTACAATCATATTGCTCTAACAGATGGTGGTAGACCTCCAGGCAATTTTAGATTACACTTTTACAACAGCTAAAATATGTTACGGGTACTGCATTCTTTGTAGCCACCGTGGCGCAGTGGGAAACGGCGTGCTTTGCAAATCAGAGGTGACGGGTTCAAATCTCACTGAGAACAACAATATTGTGTAGTTGTTCCTAACTGGTTACCGCAATGCATCACCTAACAGGCTAGATGACTAAAAAACTATTTAGTTAGTCATTTAGATCATCAAAAAATATTGTACATGTATTTTTTTTCCATTGTCAATTAAACAAAAAATTACGAAGATATAGTACGTTGAAATTCCGCTAGTCACGCCTGCATACAATTTTCACTGAGGCGTGGCGTCACGAGCCCCCACTCCAGAACTTTGACGATCTATATCTTGGGCAATTTCTATTGATCTGTTAAATAAAAGAATACGTATCCAATATTTTTAGATTTTCTTACTGACGGACTCAGAATCAGAATTATTGTTATTTTACCCAGTCATTATCCCAAATGTCTGGAAAGTAAATTGATCTATGCGTCGGATGGGCATGTGAAAACTCAGCCTTTTACTCTCACAGTGGAATAGGACAGAGGACCAATATGATCTCTCCCCGGTCCCATCTGATTGTAAGAGTAAAGGAAGAGAGAGTGAAATTGTCTCTACGCAAAAACTTGTACACTAAGTACAATTTCATGTTTCAGGTATTTGTGTTTTGTTGCAAGCTTGTTTTGTCGTGTTTAATCACATTTGAATTTTTAATATATCGAACACAAAATAACGTAAGTAAATATTTTCATAACGATTACCTAAATACCTATTTCAATATAAGATGTAGTATGTGTAATCAAAATTGAATTTTGCCATTTATACATATTTACCTAACTTCTTATTTTATTTGGGTAAGTACGTAAATGGTCTATAGGTATTAAATTAAAAAAAAACTATTTTCAGAACATGGGAATATTGGATAATCTTGTCCCGGCAATCTACACAATCATAGATTTAATCATTGCTATTATACTGGGTGTCCGATCAGAGATGTTATTTATAGAAATTAAGGAAACGAAACGATTGGCGATCACCATTATGTCCCTGCATTATGAAGGTAATCTACACGCTTTCGTTGGTTTATGTCTTCATTCGTCCGTTCGCTCTTCAGTCTACATCTATGTGGTCGAAGCAGGGGCCTAGATAGCTAGGCCTCAATGTTTCGGGGCCCCGGGACTACAGGGGCCCCGTACGGGTGTAAGAAAAATTGACGTTTGTAGGTGAGGCAGTTAATGACAAATGTCTCGATTTACAAGCGGCAGTGCAATGCAACTGTACATAGGCATGCGGGTCGTTTACTATCGGACGAACGTCTTTCTCATTAATTTGAATAAAAATAATAGGTACAATTAACACTTTTGTTCGGGAATTAACGCGATTTACCTTATATTTTGGCTTGACGTTTCGGCCGGGTTACACCAGCCGTGGTCACAAGCAGACCGGTTCAGCGAGACGGCTCCGTGCGCCGAAAAGAAACCCAAAATATAAGGTAAATCGCGTTAATTCCCGATTAGAATAAAGTTTGATAATGGAACGCGAAAGTCTAAAAGTATATAACACTTGTGTTGTAGGGAAATTGAGAGAAAAAGCGAAGAAAATGTTGAAGCTCATCGATGAAACACCACCACGTTTCTCCGTATACGACATGTGGACATTGGACGCGAACATATTGCTCAAGATGTTTTCTTTGGTCACCAGCCTAATTCTGACTCAACTACAATTTACCTTCTTATAAATCTACTCGGACATACATACATACATTGTCCGAGTAGATTTGTAGCATTTTTGTGGGAATACTTATGGCAATTTTAATTTATATGAGGTGGCCTACAGTAGGTACGCGTCAGGTAGACATGGCAATCGGGGTATGAGTTGAGACGCGGGGAGGGGACACGTCGCATACCCGCGCCGTCTCACGAGAACGATATGCGGGGGTGCGGGGTGTAACCTCCCCGATTGTCATGTCGACCTGTCGCGTACTGTAGGTGATAGGTTCCCTCCTCCGCTACAGCAAAAAGAAAGAAAAGAAAGAGGCGGCAAGTTCCTTGTGCAAGGACCTGTCCAGGTAGGTACAATCGGAGTGTCAGATATTCTACCGACAAGCAGCAGTGTGTAAGCATTGCTGTGTTCCGGCGTGAAGGGCACTGTAGCTGGTGAAATTACCAGACACAGAGACTAAATATCTAATGTCTTAAGGGTCCGCAACGCGCTAGTGATTCCTCTGGTGTATCTAGCGTCTATAGGCTGCGGTGACTGCTTACCATCAGGCGGGCCGCACGCTTGCTTGCCACCTTGGTAGTATAATAAAAGTGAGAAATTACGGTACAAAATAAAAAAACGTTTTGAAATGTAGGTAGGTACAAATAAGCCCTTTCATACGATACCGAAAGTCGATATTGAAAGAAAACATATTTTTCTCATTTGGAATGGATTTTTTTTATAAACTTTTCCATATAATTAATATAGTGGTTTCTGAATTTTAAAGGTGTAGCAGACAAACTGACAGATTGACCTTGTCGCACCATAGCAGTTCCTTTTTTAACCGACTTCAAAAAAAGGAGGAGGTTCTCAATTCGTCTGTATATTTTTTTTTTTTTTTTTTTCCAATGTATGTTCGCTCATAACTCTGGCAATTATGAACCGATCTGAAAAAATCTTTCTTCCATCCATTCTTTAATCCGTTAATTGGGTCCCATAAAAAAATTATTGCTTAGTAATAAGTAGTTCCTGAAAAAACAAGAATGGTGACTGCGCACTGAGACTTGCAAGAAAGCCTATATAGATGACGTTTTAGTCGCTCGGACTCACTCGGTCGGACAAAAATAGTCATAACTCTGGCAAATATTTACCAATTTCAATGATTCTTTTTTTTTTCGATAGAAGAAACCACTGTATTGAATCTGTATGAATTTTATTACAACCGGATAAGAACTTCCTGTAGGACCATGAACGATGTGGAGGAATTTATCTGGTAAAAACCATAAAACTGATGTTCTCCATTACATTGCTCTGACAATTATTAACCGATTTCGATGATTCTTTTTTTATTCGAGAGAGTAAACTACTATGATGTTTTCATGCAAATTTCATTACGACCGGATATTTTTTTCTGAAGAAACATGAATTATGTAAAACTATGTAGACGATAATGTGATCATAACCTACCTAGATAATTTTACGGTTTTCGATAGTTCAATCTTTATATTATGAAAATATCACTAAAAAGTTTAAAATAAAATCTTTTTAAAAAAAAATTGAACCGACTTCAATATCACTGAAAAGTATAAAATAATTTAAATATTATTGAAGTTGGTGCCAAATATACACAGCAGGTACGCTAACACCAACTTCAATAATATTTAAATTATTTTATACTTTTCAGTGATATTGAAGTCGGTTCAATTTTTTTTTAAAAAGATTTTATTACCTTTTAGGTACGGAATCCTAAAAAAATAACAAATATTTTTTTTTGACGCAGCAGGATATAACGCAGTTTCTACATAATAGAATCGTAATTTTTGTACAACCCAATACGTTTTGCATTAAAAACATCAGCATCAGTGTTCAGCAATCCATACTGAAATTGGTTAAGTAGAAGAACTGCCCCTAGTATTCTAATTTTTGTACACTTCACAGAAGCATTAGGCAGTAGTCTAAAGGCAGGCGCTATCGCTAACCATCATAAGAACGTAGTGCTTGTCGTCACTGTTTAATAAAAAAATCTACGTATCAAAGTATCGAATAAAAAACTACATAAGTAGTATAATTGTAAACACTAAGTAATTATTTTTTGTGTCTGGAAGATCAGTAGTTGTGTGCGCGTGTGTGATATTAAAACACGATTTATAGTATTTTTATATTCGATATATTCAAATAGATAAGAGTGTATAAATGATTTGTTAGAATTTTAGATGCAACTCAGTGATCAATGTCGAATCTTAAATTATGTCAATATAAAATACAGTCTTATAATCAAAGAGGCACTTCATGGAAATGTACATAAACTTATAACCTAAAACTATAATCACATATAAGTGGACGGATTGGATAGACTAAATTTAATAAAAATAAAGTAACTAATCTATGTTAAGATTAAGTATTTGTAAAATAATATTCTGCGGAAAACCACACTCGGTAATTCGATCACAAACTGGACACAACTTGTACTGCGGCAACTGCGACACATACATAGTATAGAACAATTAAATATATACATATAAATACCCAGTCTTGGATAGAAAACATGTTTATGCACACCAATGATTACCCTGGGCCGATTTTAGCTTTTATTAATTGCTATTGTTATAATCATCTATATACCTCTTGATATGATACTTCTCATTCTGAAACCAGTGGTTGACCAAAGAGAATGGGATAACGATATTAGGACTTTGCTTCAGGCCCCATCATTATATGGTTAATTTTATTTTTAAATGTTTTCTATTTAAGCGCGCGTGTAAAGGCCACATCTCTCATGATGTTCATGTGTGCAATGCTCATTCAGTTTGTTTGTGAAATTATCAATCGGTGGTTGTAATTGTAATATACGTATAAACACTAACAATAATTTCATTTTCTGTATTTTATTTGATGTACAATAAAGTATATTCTTCATTCAGTGTAGCTACCTTATTTTGTACTATCTTGTTACGCATAATAGGCATGACGACTAATTTTGTAAAAATAGTCTATAATGTACCTACTAACGGGTTTACTATTGCCGAAAATAATCATATTTTTGTATTAAATTTACAATTTTTAAAATAGCAATATTTTCAATTTTTAAAATAGAGTTTCAATTCGTTCCAAAACGAAGGCTGGCTCCATTTTCTGACGTCGCTACGGTATAAATAAACATCTGTCTGTAGGTATAAAAGTGAATCATTGTATGAAAGAAAAAGTTGAGATGACAGTTTGACAGTTGTTTATTTATACCGGATTGACGTCAGTCACTCTGATCAGTGTTCATTACAAAATGGCGATTAGCTGTATTTAAGTAAGTAAGTAATTTATTTGCTTAAATATCACGAAAATCTCTTATTATTATGAAAATGGAATGCGTTTTTGGAATCAGTGCAATCTGTTTTAATATTCAAAACCACAGGTTCATTGGTATTGTGTTGCAGTCATCATGCCTATTATTATGCAGCTATTCTACAATAGCATGTATTTTAAGGACTTTTTACTCAATTCTCTGACCACAATTCTATATTACTGTCTACCTATAGATAATATGAATTAATTAAAGCTTCTTTATATTTCACGCAGATCGGCCAAATTAAATAACCTCTTAAGGAGGTATTTGATTATTGTAATATTTGATGGCCCATTAAATTAACATTCGCGTTAGAGTTGCCTCCTAAAATGGCTCTAAATATTCAAGACGTTAATGAATTCGACATAATTTTCTTTTATCTGGAATATAATATTACAAAATTCTATCTAATAAAAACACAAACGTCTAAATATTTTATACAGTGTGTAACAAACGTTTTATACTTATAAATATGTATTGTCCCTGTGTTACTGTGTGAACATCAAACCATTATTCTCGTGAACAATAGGACAACACAGGATGGTATTAGTAACGACATTGACGCTATACCTGCCGCGCCGTTGCATCTGTGGTCGAGGAAGCAGAAACACCATACAGTCTCGTCATACCAGTCCCTGAAATAAATAGAATGCATATAAAACTAATTTGCTATTATTGACATTTTATCACTAAAATTTAATTACAGTAAATATATTTTATCTTATATACTCCATCCCAAATAAGCTTGAAGGCGATTACAAGTTCGTTTGCGGCTCAATAACTACATAACGCATACAGTCAACTAGGCGCGTCAGCAAAAACAACTTTGTATTACCAACCTTTTTTTGCTGCCCCGTTAACGGTCAACTATACAGCGGGGGTGTTTTATGACTGCATAGTATAGTTGTAATCGCCTTCAAGCTTATTTGGTTTGGAGTGTAGTTTACTATATGACCCGCGCACAGCTTCGCCCGCGCTTTTTCGGACACATCCAACAATTATAGTTATATTTTAACCAATTTACACATAACCTTGACAATTAATTATATATTGTTAGTGTGATTGTAAAACTCTATTTTTAAGATCACAGATTTAAAGTTCTGTGGCAGGTAGTTTTAAAATTGTGAACTTATTGAGGGTATGCAACTCAAAATAGTTTGAGATGTATTTTAAAAATAACAATCTGGAAGGTAGTATTTGTAATGTGTCATGAATTGGTTGTTGCAATGACATTCAATGTGGTGGGGAAAATGTCTAGTAGTATTTAGGTGGAAGCTCATTGTATTAGATTCATTCAATCTGTACGCGTGGTGGAATAAAGACGTGCCAGGTAAGTACTTCAGTGTTTTACTCAGAAATTATAATTAACATATTTAAACCTACATGATTTTTTTTTGGAACTGATAGACGCTGTTGGCCGCAGATGGCCATTACAGCTTCACCCGACAATTATAGGAGGCGAGCGCTTATAGCACTCTAGCCTTAACGGCAGAAGGAGCAATGAGCTCAAGGGCACCTCATGGAGGCACGGCCTCGGCTTGGGACCTTCGCGATACGACCTATTGGTGAAAACCGCATGTATATCCATTCAGTAGTTTTTGAGTTTATCGCGAACATACAGACAGACAGACGCGGCGGAGGACTTTGTTTTATAATATGTATTGATATAAC
Organism: Furcula furcula; assembly: GCA_911728495.1. Taxonomy (NCBI): domain Eukaryota; kingdom Metazoa; phylum Arthropoda; class Insecta; order Lepidoptera; family Notodontidae; genus Furcula; species Furcula furcula. Next base: position 20,228,429 of record OU452249.1, on the reverse strand, counting down.
CTCGCCTCCTTAGTTGGCTATTGTTTTCCATCTCGCTGGTAAGCATTGTGCTTTGCTGACAGCTCGATAGCCAAGTATGGAGCCGGTCCCAAGCCCGGTTAAAGAGGGAGGGCACCCAGAGGAGTGAGGGATGCAGCATCTCAATTTATCCGTTGATATGCTGGATCCAACACTTCTCCCCCTGTAGCCCAGGGACCTCTGTGACTAAGGTCCGTGGGCCCTGCCATCACAAAATAGGCTGATGATAGGTAGGGGAAACAGTCACCTGCGCTAGGGCCTGCGCAGTCGAGCGCCGTACGCGGGGATGACGGAGTCCTGGGGGGTTGAGCCGAGCGGCGCTGGCGGTAATGTGTCCGTGAGGCAACACGCCCCCTTTGGTCCTGATTTCAAGCCAAACGGTAGCCTCTCCTGCTAACCACAGGTGAGGAAACGGTCATGGTGTCCCGTCAGAGGGCCACCGGCGAGGTGTGTGGGGTCTGCGGAAGCTGTCCTCGGATGGCGGATGCAGTGGTAAAGGCCATGCTGATGGTGCAAGTGAGGGTTGATCAGCTCGTCTGGAGAGGCCTTCTACTCCCGACGCCAACCCGATCGAGCGCCTGATGTCGCGCCGTAAGCCAGCCTCGCACTCCTATATCTCTCCCGGCAATCTCAGCGACCTGAAGTACAGTAGGGCGCTCCCAACGTTGCGGGCTCCATGGAGGGTGGGACCCGGGGAGATGAATTTATTATACAATATAACAATGGATACTAAAAGGCCAAAAAACATTACCACAGAGGCGGAGTCGGTGCCTACCGACGAAGCCCCACTACAGCGCGCGGCCAGCGCGTCTACTGCCCAAGCGGAAAGCTCAGCAGCTACGGCTGCGAGAACCAACGCGGGCAAAAAACCCAAGGGTCAGGCCACGGTGAAAACCGCCGGCAAGACCTTAAAAAACAGCAGAACCTCAGTGCTGAGTAAAACCAGTGCTGGGTCCTGCCCCCCTACGAGGACAATGGCGCTAGATAAGACCAGTACCGGTCCTCGTCCGTCGGGAGAGAGCGCGGCGCTGGGTAAAACCAGTACCAGCTCTTGCCCACCCTCGAGGACTATGGCGCTGGAAAGATCTAGTACCGGTCCCCATCCCTCGGAGAAGATCACGGCGCTGGGTAAAACCAGTACCGGTCCGACCCAAACAGGGAACACGGCGACTGTAGCCACATCCTCGCGGCTGGAAGCTGGACACTCGGGTGCGTTAAGCCGCATCGAGGACAGTTTTTCGGCCGCATGGCAGCTAGTTGGCAGCAAGGGCAAGGCAGCCAGTGCCCAAGCGCCCCGACGCCCTGACACCCAAGTCTCAGGCGCTGCTGCTAGCGGCAACAGAAAGAAAAACAAGAGGCAGCGACGGCAGGCACGCCTACGTGCCCAAAACGCGCCTCTTCCAACACCGACAACGGGCACTGGACCAAATTCCAGCAGCCAAGTAAACTTCAGTGCTGGAGAGCGGGAGCAGAAGGACGGCTGTGAAAACAGTCAGAAATCGTGCACACCGCAAACCAGTGCTGAAGGAGGAAAGTCGGCTAAAACCAAAAAAGGTGGAAAACGACCCGGACGGAGAAATCAGGCAGCGGCCAAGCGTGCTCTAAATGAGACGTCATCGCCTCGTGGCGAGCACAAACGGCCGCGGCTAGATCAGTCCCGAAGGGAAACAAACAAAAGTTATGCGCAAGCCGCGAAGTCGCCTCTGTGTGTCGCTATCACCTGCGAACGCACGGGGCGCCTAGAGAAGGAAATTGCGGATAGGGTACTTGCTGAGGTTCAAAGGAAAATCCTCAGTGAGGCCTGGTGCCCAAAGCAGGACAAACCCGGACCGGCCTTTAATGGTAAACCGGTATACACCGAGGGAGTCCTTAAGCTTTGGTGCGGCAATGACCACACTCTAGCATGGCTTCAGGAGACAGTTTCTGAGCTGGCTCTTCCATCCAGCGTTTCGCTGGTGGTTAAGAGCCAGTCGGAGATTCCCAAGAGGGCTCGATGCGGCATTGTTGTCCCAAACGAGCAGGGGATCCTAGAGGAACCACGCGACATTGGTCGTGCCCTGGCATATCAGAACCCTTGGGTTCAGATATCTAGCTGGGCGCTACTAAATGCCCAAAAACAAGCCTCGGGATGGTTTGTGGTGGTCGGAGTCCCCGAAGACCAGATTCCGACCCTGATGAAGGCAGAACGCCGGCTCTCAATAGGTTTGGGGGCCGTGTATGTCAAATTTCAGGGTCCAAACGGCAAGTACTCCGAAGTCCCACAGGGCTGGGACCCAACCACAGGTACCATCCGCGAGGAACTTCAACAAAAGCCCTCAGGGGCTATAGCCCCCCCCATGAACATACCAGAATCCAGTGCAGTGGCCACCACCGCAGAGGTTTCTGTCACACCCGCCATCGCCGACTCAGAGGCCGCCCTACTGTCGGGCGGGGACCTGGACGACAATATGTCCACGGGTTCCAGCCTGGCAGAGGACGAAATCGAGTCTGGCGATCTTCTGGCCGGACTACAGCTGGACGTGGAGGAGGATCCAACCAAAAATGACGTCCCCTTCGCCCCAAGCTTGTAAAATAATACAGGCAAACCTCCACCACAGCCAAACCGCTACGGCTCAGCTACGTAAGTGGTTGGAGGTGCAACAAACGGCCATTGCCTTGATCCAAGAGCCGTGGATCAGGGCTGGCCATATACAAGGACTCTCCAATCTCGGGGGTAAGTTACTATTTACTGATCATGATCATCCCAGATCATGTATCTATGCTACTAAAAATCTTAATGTACAGCTTCTAACAGAATTCTGTTGCAGGGATCTCTCTGCCATAAGACTCAATATACAGCAGGACACCGATCAATTGGTAATAGCTCTTGCCTCAGTCTACATGCCAGAAGCGGAGGAGCCACCTCCCTTTGATCTCGTCCGCCTGGTGAATCATTGTGAAAGGAACGGGACCGAAATCGTCGTCGGTACTGACTCCAATGCTCACCACCCCCTTTGGGGAATGGCTACACAAAACAATAGAGGTAAGGCGTTAGTTGATTATCTATTCACAACTAATCTCACCCTACTAAATACAGGTTCAGAACCAACATTCGTCAATAGACGAAGTCGTACAATTATTGATCTTACACTTGCATCTGAGGGCGCAGCAGGAATCATCAATGGATGGCATGTTTCCATGGAAGCCTCATGCTCGGACCATAGGTGGATCCGCTTCGACCTCCAGGCTCGCATACCACCGATAACACCTAGCAGAAATCCACGCAATACGGACAAAGCCAGGTACTCACAAGTCCTAAATGCAAAACTTGCATTACCAGAAGCTTTACCGGCTCAAATGGACACAACACACATTGATAAACAGGTACAATATCTTACAAAAGTCATGACAGATAGTTACCACGAAACATGCCCAGAGACCAACGCACCCAAGACACCTGGCAAGCAACCCTGGTGGGGTGCGGAACTAGAGCGTAAACGCAGAAAGTTAAGGAAGGCTCTAAATAGGGCAATGAATACATGTAGGGACGAGGATTGGGACGATTACAAGTCTGCAAAATCCAACTACAAAAAATGCATAAGACTCAGAAGTACCATGGGATGGCGCAAATTCTGTGGGAACGTTGAATCTTGCCAACAAGCAAACAGGGTAAGGAAAATACTAGCAAAAAAGAACCAAGCTGGACCCGGTTCTCTCCGAAAACCTGACAACACACTCACCACATCGCCAGAGGAAACCAGGCGCGTCCTAATAGAGGCTCACTTCCCGGGATGTACCTTTACACACGAAATAAACTGGCAAGATGTGCACTCTACACCATCAGAAGACGATTGGCATTATGCGAACAAGATGGTCACAATTGAGAAACTCAAATGGGCCATAGGAAGTTTCCAACCCTTTAAAGCGCCTGGTCCAGACAGCATATTTCCTGCCCTAATACAATGGGGGGAAGAACCCGTCGCTGAGGTGCTTGCCGCTATCTTCAGAGCATGCTTGGCCTATAGATACGTACCGAAGGGTTGGAGGGAAGTGAAAGTCATATTCATCCCAAAACCTGGAAAAGGGGATTATACAAACGCAAAAGCCTATCGACCAATCAGCCTCACCTCCTTCTTGCTAAAGGCTCTGGAGAGACTTTGTGAGAGAGAGCTGAGAGAAGGTGCGCTAAAACAGTTACCCTTACACGATAACCAACACGCATACAGCTCAGGCAAATCAACCGAATCTGCGCTACATTTAGTAGTCAGTCGAATAGAGGAGGCTATTCAGCAGAAAGGCATTTGCCTAGGCACTTTTATCGACATCGAAGGAGCCTTCGACAAAACAAACTTTACCAGCATAAGTGCCGCTCTGGATAGGCACGGAGTGAACCCAGTACTTATAGGCTGGATCAAAAACATGTTAAGCAAACGCGTAGTGAGACTTGAGGGTGAAGAGCATTCGGCTATGATAGCCAGAGGCTGTCCCCAGGGAGGCGTTCTTTCACCGCTCCTCTGGAACCTGGTCATAAATGACCTCATCACCAAACTCAATGCCAGCCACTACTACACAATAGGCTACGCGGATGATCTCGCTATTTTGACATCAGGTAAAGTAACTAGTATCATCTGTGACCATACACAACAGGCGCTACGGATTGTAGAACGCTGGTGCAGGGAATTTGACTTGGCAGTCAACCCTGCGAAAACTGAACTAGTCATGTTCACACTAAAACGAACGCTTGGTCCACATCGGCTACCAAAGCTGTTCAACGAAGAACTCCAACTGGCTAATGAGGTCAAATACCTTGGTGTCACTTTAGACAGTAAACTAAATTGGAGTAACCATATGGAAAACAAAATAGAAAGGGCCAGTATCACCCTGTGGCAGTGCAAAAGGATGATAGGAAAGCGATGGGGACTATCACCTAAGATAATTATGTGGCTGTACAACACGGTGATCCGCCCGATGATCACATACGGTGCTGTGGTCTGGTGGCCAAGGACCAGACTTGACACAGCATCCAACAAATTACAGCGTTTCCAGAGACTCGCCTGCATGGCTATTACAGGGTGTATGAGGACCACACCCACAGCAGCGCTGGAAGCCATGCTGAACCTCCCACCGCTGCACCTATTTATACAACAGGAGGCAGCGATGACGGCACTACGCCTAAAGACCTTGGGCCTCTGGAAAAACTACAACACACCGCATGCTGCAATACTGGACGAGCTCGCTGAGAATATCCCAATAACACGGGCAATCAACGACCGCGTACCAAAGCAATTCATCTTCGATAAGAAATACAAGATTCAACTGTATGAAGACTACCAGAGCAAAGGCTCTAGTACTAAGGAGCTAAGGATCTTCACAGATGGATCTAAGACCGAAACAGGAACTGGTATCGGAATTTTCTCAGAGGATCTCGATATCAATATATCTACACCTTTAGGAACCCATAACACAGTTTTTCAAGCTGAATGTATGGGAATCTATATGGCAGCAGTAACTATCATGAATCGGGGGGTAGAGGATCACTCTATTCGTATACTCTCCGATAGCAGGTCAGTTCTACAAGCCCTTAAAGGATACATCGTCAACACTGGGCTGCTATACGAATGTCACCAAAAACTTAATCAGGTAGGCAATCTAAATGACATAACCATTCAATGGATTAAAGGACACAGTGGCTCCCGCGGTAATGATGCCGCGGACGAGCTCGCCAGAAGAGGATCAGCCATGGATGCTGTAGGACCTGAACCTATAGTGCCAATCCCCTTCGGACACTTACGCACCCTGGTAAGACAGCGCACTAGGGCAAAACACAACGACCACTGGACGAATCATGGTGAGTGCAGACAGGCCAAAGAGGCGCTTCCAGTCATAGATTGTCGCCTCACCAAGCAGCTGCTTCGACTACCAAAACAACGGTTACGCATAGTCACGGCAGCCATTACCGGACATGGTTCATTTAACAAACACCTTTTCACTATAGGAGTTACAGACAGTCCTCTGTGCAGAGCGTGTATGGAGGAGGAGGAAACGGCGGCCCACGTGCTACTAAGATGCCCGGAGGTCGCTGCATACAGGGCTAAGTACTTCGGAAACCCGAGTACTCTCCAAGAGATGGTCAGTGGCATCAAGCGCTTGCTGGCCTTTCTCGAGGAGTTAGGGTGGATTGAATAAACCCACTCCCACCCACACGCAAAATACGCGCTTTGTCGTGGAGTTGCGGAAACCAGCCCGCTATACCAATACCAAATACCAATACCAATACCAATGTATTGATATACAGTATGTAATAAAAACCCTGTCTCATTATTGAGGGTATTATTTAATGTTGCATGGTGGTGTATAGAAGACCGATATTTAATACTTTTCTTGTAGCTACCATATTTTTATTTAATAATTTAACAATTTTGCGAATAAGTGGCTATATATACTATTTTGAATCAGTTTTATTAGCAGTATGTATAATTACAATTACCTCTTAACATCAAGCTCTTTTATTGTATTGTTTACATAATTGGCTAAATTCACATCTTTAGCAGCAGGTCTGCATCCCTCATACGTGTCTGCTGGTATGTCAGTCCGGAATGGTTTGAAGTTACTCAAACAATCTCTTGTGATTATTTCTTGTGCTAAAACAATAACAAAAATAAAATAATAATATTGTTTAGGAAACCATAATGAATAAAATGTTTATTTAAGCAAAACATCTTTTTCCAACCAAACAAAATAAGATCTTGTTACAGTTTGTTTTTAAGTTTTTTTTTTTTTTTAGAGTTTTTAAGCAAGATATAGCGAAAAGTTCTTTTTTCTGTAATTTTATCATTTGCACACAGTCATGTGTAGCTTGAAAAATATAATTGTAAATACCTTAGAAAGTAAGAATTCGATTGATCATAGGAATATCACATCTCTTTATACCAAAAGTTGTGTACGTCCAGTACACAACTATTGGTTTTGTTTTCCACAACTCTATAGCAAATCGCATATTTTGCGGTCATGTGGTTTATTGAATCTAGCTTCTAAGTCATGAATTTTGTAAAAATTTCTTAGCAAGAGTAGTAAACACTCACCTCCTTTTCTTTCTATCAGCTTGACACAAATGTCCTCATTGTCCGGACAAGGGTTGCCAAGGTAGCCAACACCGCGCCAATTAAAAGGCTCCATACAGCCCGGTGTTGCAGCAGTGCACTGATAACACCATATAGCTAAACCTGATGAACATAAATACAAGTATAAATAAAAGATTCACAAAACCCCTACTAGAAGAAAATATACTAATATTCTATTCTACTATAAATTGGAGTCCCCGGAATGCTCTTTGGATTTATTGTGCGTGCTCTGGCCCTTTACAGGAAAAATAAAAAGAAGTTTCTAGGTAGGATAGTTTTTTTTTTAAATAGCTTAATGTCAACGAGTAACAGATAGTGGTCAAAGGGGTGAAGTAAAGTGGAAGTGGCCTATGATTTAAAACAGGCCATAGCACATTCTGTAGTACTTTTACTTTAATCTCGGCTTAGAATGTTTCAGTAATTTTCATAAAATGTTAGAAAACACGAGTAAAACTATAATCTGAAGTGATGATGAGGTACACTGTATGTATACAATCTGGTACCTACTCTATCAAGATAGCTTCCAGCCAGATTTAAACTCATCACTCCAAAAATATTTTTACCAAGATCGATAAATCCATGTGAGTAAATTTCTTCAAAAATTTTATAAATCATTAAATATGCCAAGTTTTAAATGATAGCTGGCCACCTCTCCTTTATCCCATTACTCTTTGGACCACTATTGAATGATAGAATGATCATTGAGACACCATTTTCATTGATATCTGTCAATCTGTTTGTACACTTTCTTCTTTTTAACCATACAACAGATTTTGATGTTATTCCTATTTAATAATTTCTATGATGGGATGAGATGGATCAGACATTTTGAGAGGATGGGCAGAAACAGATTTAAAGTTATGCCAAATTGATTTTACAGCAACAAAGACCTAGAGGAAGACCCAAAAAGTTATAGATTTATTGTATCAAGAAATATTTGAGAGCAATGGGGAAGTTTACCAACTGGAAGACAGAGGGAGCAAATAAAAGATAACTTGAAAATTACTGTCAAGCTGATCAAGATCAGCATGGGGGCCCCCCATGTACTACAATCCCCCCATTGGAGGGATTGTAGTGCTATAGGAAGCTAGTGCAGTCCGGGTGTAGCTACTAGCCCTCTACTAGGGTGGACAACGTGACAATACATAATAGCACGTAAATTTAGTAGTACCACATTATGTAAATGAAATTTTGTTTATACTATTATTCTCAGAGATATAGGCTATTTTATTATATTTTGAATATAAATACAATATAACAATTAGATCATGTGCATGAAACTGTTTTCTTGTTGCCAGAATATACCTAGGTATTAAACTAGGAAGGAAGATCAGGAATTTGTTTTTCTAACATGCTGGACAGACATTTATTTGTACGCAGCCTAATACTTAAATACAATAGAGCTTCACAATAAGCCTGGATTATAATAATAAGCAATTCAAAAGACTAACCACACCCTTCGGAGTTCGCTCAATAAGCACCATAAAAAAATTGCATTACTTACTTTCACCAAGTACAGAAAACAATATCACCGATATAATATGGTAATTCATTTTGAAATACACAACGTGAGATTCTGAGTCTTAGCGAAACACACGTATATTTTCTTAATTTAGCCGGCGGTTGAGGTACATAAATAAAAATACACAAACCAACCAAACAAGCAGTGTTGCCAACTCAATTTTTAAAAGAAAGCTAGATCAGCAGATAAAAATAGCTAAAAAATAGCTAGATGTTTGAAAAAAGGAGGAGGTTCTCAATTCGTCTGTATATATACATTTTTTTCTATGTATGTTCGCGCATAACTCTGGCAATTATAAACCGATTCGAAAAAATCTTTTTTTTCCATTCATTCTTCAATCCATTAATTGGGTCGCATAAAAAAAATATCGCTTACGAATAAGTAGTTCCTAAAAAACAAGTGGCGACTGCGCAGGAAACCTGCAGAAATGCTTGCTGCAATTTTAATGATTCTTTTTTTATTCGAAAGAAGGAACGACTATAATGAATCTGATGTAATGTATGAATATTATCACAACCGGATAACTTTCTGGAGGACCAATTGAAATTGAATTTATCTGGTAAAAACCATAAAACAAATGTTCAATTAAGAACCGACAATTATGAACCGATTTCGATGATTCTTTTTTTATTCGAGAGAGTAAACTACTATGATGATTCCATGAAAATTTCATTACGACCGGATAAATTGTTTCTAAAGAAACATCAATTATGTAAAACTATGGAGACGATAATGTGACCACGTACCACCTAGCTAGATCATTTTACCGTCTCAATCTTTATGTATGAAAATATCACTAAAAAGTAAAGTGCAAAATATACACAGCAGGTACGCTAACACCAACTTCTATAATATTTAAATTATTTTGTACTTTCAGTGTTATTGAAGTCAGTTCAATTTTTTTTTAAATATTTTATAATCAGTTAAACTTTCTTCGTCAAGTCAATAAATATGTAATCGTAATTGATAAAAAGTTAAGTAATTGGGTAGTTCTTACCTTGAAAAATTAATAATATTTTATGTCCACCGTTACAAGGTTCCGTCAAATGTGATCCATTTAATTGGCCCTACTTTAGTTTAATGTAAAACATTTATTTCATCTTCCAAACTTTCAAATGTTTCTGTTTTTGGAGAAAAGATCTGATAATGAACCATCTGCCACATATCCGGCAAGTTACCTTTTACGTTACTCTACGGTCACCGTGTCAGTTTCATTATGATGCGTAGCTCTAGTACACAGACTAATATGATGCTACGCATCTCTAGTACGTCTGTGGTTTCACTTGTCACGATTGTATCTTTCTTTAATACTATATACGTGTAAATATAAAAAAGCTAAAAATTGTAGATAAAAATAGCTTAATAGCTAGATCGATTTATTTGTAGCTGATGAAGTTGATTTATAGCTAAATCTAGCTATAAAAACACTGAATTGGCAACACTGCAAACAAGCAAGCAAATCAAATCACGCACGACCTGTTTTTTTTTAATATTTATTTTTACGGCTCTGGGTACAAGCCCTTTTAAGCCTTTCAGTTATTTTTAATTACAGTTCAATTTGTATTTCATATTTTTATAAATGTTCTACTGTATTTTTTACGTATTTGTAAATAGATTTGTAAAATTTTGGGTCGCGTAATAACTCAGTCAAACAATTTGGCACTTCTTGTGAGTTTTTGGACACTTTGTCTAGTTCTGTCACTAAAATTAATCTGTTCATATTATAAGTTGGACATTTGAGCACAATATGTTCTAAGCACGAACCTAGTAAATATAAATCCGTGGTTCTAAGTTACACATATCTTCACTACATTTGTCACAATTTGGATTTTCGCGTAGTTTTAGTCTATATAGGTGGGTAGGAATCCGACAATGACCAAACCTCATTCTATTTATAGTGGTGATAAAATTTCTTTCTTCAACATGTTGCATCTTGTGGTACCACGGTTGGGCGGGCGGGGCTCTTTGTATCTCTGCATACCACTTTCCTTTTTCTTTAAAAGCATTCTGTTCTTGTGAGAATGAGAAAGAAAGTATACAGCTCTCTAATGGTTTCTTTCTCTAAGATCTGACGTAAACTGACGTTTACGGTGTTGCCAGTTTTTGATGAAAAAAAAATAGTGAAGCGACAAAATTATTATATTAATCATTAACTCAGTACGTCATGAATCCAAACACAATATTTATTTTATTTACACGAAATTTCGCAATTATGTTTATTAAAATCTGGCGGGTTAAGGAGTTTAAAAATTTTCCTAAAGCAATTTTCTAGTGGACTGTAAATATAAATATATAATTATATATTAAAAACGCGGACAAAAGAAACTATACTACATTCGCAGCATACTGGATTGCAAGGACAAGGAAGTTAGCAACTGCAGGGAACACAAAAGGAATAAATCGCAGCTGCTACAAGGAACGGATGGTGCGCCCTACCTTGAACGGCTGCGATGCGATGATGGCGGCGTCCTCTGCTGCTCCACAAATTAGATAGTTGTATCTGCTGCTATTGTCTCTGGCACTTCTTTTGCTTTTAACGAGGGCGGAATTAATTATTATATGTATGATTTTTAAATAATATCGCGATCACGCCATAAGAAAATATTTGACGGCGGCGGTGACAAATTCACGTCACATTTTTTCTTTTTTCTATATAAGGCGCACTAGGGAAAGGATGAAGGATAAGGAAATCCAGCCTGCTACAAGTGCATTTTGGTAAATAATAAGTTTTCAATAACGAGATCCAACATCCCCCCGGCCTTGAAGGAATCCCTTCAAAAAATATAGACTAATAAAATCTATATTAAATTGACTATATCAGTCTTCAATTAAAATAAATAACAAAAAACTGGTTGGTTACCACCGCTTACAACCTGTGTGTCGCTAACATAAATTACTAAACTTAAATAATAAATAAAATAATTAGTAAAAATGCTACTGCGTTGGTAACGGGCACAACCGTACTATAGGTCGCTCGTAGGTACCACAATTAGTTTGCACTTCTGCAACACGAGCAATTCCATCTTTACCAGGAAATAATCGTGTTATAACTCCCAATGGCCATTGCAGAGGAGGCGCATTATCAACATTAATTATGACAATCGTACCTACAGCTACAGGGTTGGAAAGAGTGTTCCATTTTTCCCGCATTTGTAAGTTATGAAGATATTCAGAACAAAACCTCTTCCAAAAAGACTGGACAATCGAGTCCATCAAAGAAAACCTGGACAGTAAATTAGCTCTCTCATTGGTCACATCCGCTGCTGGTAAGAATGCCAAAGGAGCGGTATGTAAAAAATGTGAAGGAGTAAGAGCTGTGGGTTCTGATGGATCTGAACTTAGGAGATAAAGTGGCCTGCTATTAAGAACACATTCTATCTGATTAAGAATCGTAAGCATCTCCTCATAAGTAAGGATTTGTTTACCTATAACTCGAAAAAGTAAAGCCTTGGCACTTTTTATATTTGCCTCCCAGATCCCTCCAAAATGTGGGGCGGTGGGAGGATTAAAACGCCAAATAATGCGGTTTTTAGTAAGCTCATTTTGAAAAGTTTTATAATAATCATCAGACTTTAAGAAGTCATGCAACTCGTTTAAATACGATTTTGAAGCTATGAAGTTTTTGCCGTTGTCGCTATATAAAAATTTACATGGACCACGTCTTGACAAAAAGCGTTTAAACGCGTCTAAAAATGTGGCAGAGCTTAAATCAGAAGCTAATTCGATGTGAACAGCTTTCGTCACCAGACATATAAAAAGACAAAGATATGCCTTTTGACTGCGAATCCCACGCTTCCTAGCCATTGTAATATACAAAGGGCCAGCATAATCTACCCCTGTATGAGTAAATGCGTTGCATTGTTCTAAACGGCACTCAGGTAAATCAGACATTATAGGGAAAGTTGGCCTTGGGTTCATACGAAAGCAAGTATTGCATTTATGTATGCGTTGTTTTACAATGCGTCTGGCCGACAGAATCCAGAACCTTTGCCTTATTATTGAGAGCAATAATTGAGGCCCAGCATGTAAATAAGTGCGGTGATAATAATCAACTAAAAGATCAATCACATGTCCCTTTCTCGGCAAGAGAGCAGGATGCTTATGAGAATACTTAAGTGAAGAATAACTTAAACGTCCTCCAACTCTTAATAAGTTATCGGAAGATATGAATGGACTAAGCTTACGCAAAGCGGATGAAACAGCTTTCCCAGTTTGTAAATTCTTAATGTCGTTAGAAAAATAAAAATGCTGGATATGTTTTATTAAATATATCTCAGCGGTATTTAAATCATTAGCGGTAATTACATCGTTGCGAGGCAGTTGTTTCAAAAATCTTAAAACATAAACCACACAATGGAGCAGTTTACTCCATGAAGAGCAGCTATCACTCAACAATAATATTGGATCTTCCTTTACACTAGCGGTTACACAAGTGACAATTTTTGATTCTAGTGGTGCTACCGAACTTGGAGAGAAAGTTGAAATAGGCCATTCGCTAATAGGTAGAGTGCACCATGAAGGGCCATTGAACCATAGATAATGGTCCTTTAATTGGGAAGGCAAAAGGCCTCTCGACAAAGCATCTGCGGGGTTTTGCACACCCGGAATATAATATAAATTTTCAGGGTCAATATAAGATTGACATTGTGCTATTCTGTTAGCAACAAATGTGTTAAATCTGTGCGGAGATGATTTCACCCAACACAGTGCGACTTCAGAGTCAGAAAAAGCATAAATACTATCAACAGGATATCGTTGCGATAATGTGTCACACACCATACGCAATAACTTCGTCATAAGAACGATACCACACAGTTCCAATCGAGCAACTGTGACAGTTTTAATTGGAGCAACGCGTGATTTTGAGCAAATAAGACGAACGATTGGTTCTCGATCACCTATAGTAACATGAGTATAAATGACGCATCCATACGCCTTCTCACTGGCGTCAGAAAATGCTATCAACGACAATTTACAACCAGGTTCAATTCCCATATGTCGCGGGAAGTCTAATTCAGATATTAGATGCAACTCACTAATAAAGTGATGCCATAAGCTTAAAATATGCGGGGGAGGTATGTCATCCCATCCCAATTTGAGAAGCCATAGCTCTTTGATTAATATTTTGGAATATAAAATTACGGGACCAACCAAACCTAAGACGTCAAAAAGACGGGCAGTAGCCGATAAAATTGCACGCTTTGTGCCTACTGGTTGAGGAGGTGAAGTGGAGAAAACAAATTTATCAAAAGCAGGAAGCCAACGTAGACCTAAAATCTTTAAGCCACTGTCACTGTCAAAAGAGATTGACTCAGACTTACGTTGAGACACTGGTATGTGTTCTAGAAATTCTGAAGAATTGCTAGCCCACTTCGCCAACTCAAACCCCCCGGCCTTAAGCATATGGATGAGCTGATAGGCTATATCAGCCGCCAAAGATACAGAAGATGCCGAAGAACATACATCATCCATGTACGTATCCCTTTCCAACACATCCACGGCAAGTGGGTATTTGGGACCCTCATCCTTAGCCAACATTCGCAAAGTTCTCATCGCTAAAAATGGTGAAGAACATAAACCAAACGTGACTCTATTATATTCGAAAGTAACTAGCGGTTCATCGGAAGAGAACCGGTACAAAATTCTTTGATATCTGCGGTATGTAGCATGTACTTCAATACATAAGTACATCTGCCGTATGTCAGCAAAAAATGCTACACTAAACATACGAACATTAAGAAGAATACGGAATATATCAGCCTGAAGATTACAACCAGTATGTAAGATATCGTTTAAAGAAACCCCAGCATCCGTTTTGGCACTACCATCGAGCACAATACGTAACTTCGTAGTGTCTTTATCTTCGCGGATAACAGGATGGTGCGGTAGATAAAAACCTGGCTGTATGCACTCCTCTGGTGGAGTACGCGAAATTATACCCTTATCCAGATAGTCACGAATGACATCATTATATCGAGTGCGTAACTCAGGTGACTTGTCTAGCTTATTTTCCAGAGACAAGTACCTCTTCTTAGCTGTAATGTAAGAGTTACCTAATTTATCAGGACTTTCTTTAAAAGGCAACACTACAGAATAACTGCCAGTGCTATTGCGGGTAGTTGTGGAAATAAAAATATTTTCACATTCTTCCTCTTCAGGACTTAAAAATTTATTAGCGGGTAATTCCTCAAGGGTCCAAAATTTTTCTAAAACTTTGTCAAGCGAGTCTTGAGTGAATGAACAAAAAGTGCGGGATAAGTTGGGTGTCATAACAACAGGCGTATTACCCATTACGATATACCCTAATGTAGTTTCAATAGCGGAAGGCATATTATTATTACGCATAATGCGATCAAATAATAAAATTTGACAGTAAATATTTACTCCCAACAATATTTCAATCGGTCCAGCTACGCCATAGGAATCGTCACTGAGTGGAATATTTTTCAAGTAATCTAAGCTTGAAGTATCAACGTAAGAGTCTGGCAAGTGTGTTGTAATATTGTCCACTACTAACGGTTTGATAGAATACACAGTGGAGTTACCAAAACGCGAGCTAAATTTGATATCAGTTACGCCAAGAATACGCTGTGAACTTCCACCGATACCCTGTACTTCAGTAAACCGGTTTTGTGTTGATACTTGAAGGGATAAACGCTTACAACAAGCAGATGCAATATAATCGCTTTGCGAACCTGGGTCAATCAAACATCTTACAATATGATGCTGGTTATTGTTATCAATAATAATTATTTTTGCGGTTCCTAATAAAGTAGTAGATAAAGAACGATCAGAATGATCGCGAGAAACATTACATACAGAAGTGTGTATAGCGGTAGGTGCAACATTCACTTGATTGACCTTATTCTTATTAGACATAGAGTCGCTATTTGCAGGTGTTGCGGATATATAATCCGATTGAGATACACCGCGAGTCACATGTAGAGGTGGAGCGGACACACTTCTATTGGAAGTGCAATTATTAAAATTATTTAATTCACCAAAATGTAATAATGAATGGTGTTTAGCGGAACAGTGGGAACAATATTTTTGCGAAGTGCATTTAAAAGTTCTATGTTTGTAACTTAAACAGTTATTACAAAATGAATTATTTTTTACGTAAATAAACCTATCATATGGTGTTTTTGACATAAAGACAGGACACTGATACAGATGCTCATGAGCGCTATTCTTGCACAGGGTACAAGAAACTTTATTCACTTTATTTGTAAGGTTAACATCAGTGTTAATAAAAGACTTAGTTGGTTTTGGCGTTGGAACTTTATTACGTGATTTATCGAAATCTGGAACTGAAAATCTTTGCCCAATAGAACGAGACATAATCTTGCTTTGCTCTTTTACAAATTCAATTAGATTAGCGTATGATGGAATTTTTTGCTTACGATACATTGTTTCAAATAATTTGATCGTATTTAAATCCAATTTTTGTAACGCAAGGTGTAAGAATATAAAATCCGATAAATCAGTAATTTTTAGTTGTTTAAGTGCTTCTACAGACGAATTAAAACTATTAATGAAACTTTCAAAAGCTGAAGCACTGTTAATATTCAGCGGTTTAAATTCAAACAACTGGTTTAAATAACTACCAGCCAATACGCGAGGGTCATCATATTTATCAATAAGTGCATTCCAAATTATATTATAATTCTCGGCGGTTGGTGGCAAACCAGCGCACACAGACTTTGCGCTGTCAGTCAACTTGCCAACTAAATAGTAAACACGATCACCATCAGTTAAATCCGCATTGTCATGTATAACACTTTTAAATTGCTGGTAGAATAGTGGCCAATTGCGAGCGTTTCCATTAAATGACATCAACTCAATAGGAGGCAACTTAGGCTTGGATTTCGATGCTGAAGAAAAGTTTTGATTGTGACTTTTATTACTAGCGGCGTCTACTTGTGACATAACTCGCTTTATGTAACAGTACATTTCTTCAAATGAAAGCCATGCCTGATAATCAATTTTATCCTCTGGGTTTATTTGCAATTTAAATGTGTTATATTTATCTGTCGCTTGTTCGAACTCACTACACAAAGTATCAATATTACTCACATTACACAGGAAAACTTCACGTTGGGATTCATTGGTAGCAGCAGACTTAGATAAATCATATATAGACTGCAGCCTGGCAAATAATACATCGCGCTTAGAGCGCAGGATAGTCAACTGGACATGATCCTCGTTAGATATTTCAAACTCTTCCTCACTATCTGCCTTCTTACCCTTCCCCATTATTAATATTTAGTTAATTAAAAATGGGTACACAAATAAAATATATTTTATGTCACTGTTAAATCAGTCATAAAACACCGTTGAACTATAACAATGTTCAATCAGTTGATAAATACAAGAAATTAAAAATTAAGATAAATATGAATTTTCAAAGGCATGTGTGAAGTTGCCTTAATACATCTGAACGCATATATATGAAGTAACCTTAATTACTCCAAACGCTTATAATAAATCCTTTTTGCGAGTATTGAGGGATCGCTCAGGCGTGACCTTAAAACAAAAGCTACACACGCGCACTGCGTTGACAGCCGATGCGGTTGCAATTAATTTTGCACTATAATAAATATATGCGAAATCACTCTCAATAGAAAATATTAATGGGTATAATAGGTAGAATAAGAGTATTCTAATGCGTTTATGTAATGGAATGAAACAATTATCAATGCGGGATGCGTAAGAATACGACTTAAAACAATAAATTTGATAATTATTTCAATACCAATTACGTTAAATTATACGTATATAGACATAGTACGTAAGTTGTAAGCGGTGGCTAAGAATAACCATATCATTTGCTTTACTATAATAGTATAAGCACAAATTATATTCGGAAAAATCTAAGATTCATTATCCGGCTCGAAGGACCAAAAAATGGCGGGTTAAGGAGTTTAAAAATTTTCCTAAAGCAATTTTCTAGTGGACTGTAACTATAAATATATAATTATATATTAAAAACGCGGACAAAAGAAACTATACTACATTCGCAGCATACTGGATTGCAAGGACAAGGAAGTTAGCAACTGCAGGGAACACAAAAGGAATAAATCGCAGCTGCTACAAGGAACGGATGGTGCGCCCTACCTTGAACGGCTGCGATGCGATGATGGCGGCGTCCTCTGCTGCTCCACAAATTAGATAGTTGTATCTGCTGCTATTGTCTCTGGCACTTCTTTTGCTTTTAACGAGGGCGGAATTAATTATTATATGTATGATTTTTAAATAATATCGCGATCACGCCATAAGAAAATATTTGACGGCGGCGGTGACAAATTCACGTCACATTTTTTCTTTTTTCTATATAAGGCGCACTAGGGAAAGGATGAAGGATAAGGAAATCCAGCCTGCTACAAGTGCATTTTGGTAAATAATAAGTTTTCAATAACGAGATCCAACAAAATCGATATAAAATATATTTTGAGTACAGTCCAATCAATAATTCACTGGAGTAAACTGCCGTTACCAGTTTTTGATGAAAAAAAAATGTGTGAAGTGACAAAATAATTCTATTGATCACATAGTCAGTACTTGTGAGCAAAATAATCATTCGTCCACTCAGACCAGAAGTTAGAAGCCAAAAGATAAATAAGACGACGGCGTGTCGCGGCGTGTGTAAAGCCAAAGGTCAACTTATTCCCACCGACTTGATGTACTTATGTGTGCCCATGTTGTTCGTGAATTTCACTAGATTTATATAAAGTTATCATCTATTGACAACTAAATATAATTTCTATTTAAAATTATTGTTATTATTAGATAATGTTCTCATTAACTTTGAGCAAGTGATTGAATCACTATAGAATGGGAACATCACTACTACTATTAATATGGCAATATTATTATACAAAGTGACATTAGCAAATGCAATGCGACAGCCGCGTGGGTTTTAGTGGGTAAGAATTCCACATACCCCGGCCGAGCTCCACTGCTCCCGGGGATCTTTCAAAGATTTCCCCCGCGTCAAAAAAAAAAGACGGACATTGCTTAGAGAAAATCTGTCTTCGGACTATAGGATTAGGCACGAAGATATAGGGTCAAAGTGGAGGCAACACTCCCAAATACATGCCTGAGGTCAACGCTATCCCTTTCATGGAGGTCGGATCTCTCGTTCTAAGAGGGTAACCTTGATGTTTCATGAAAAATCAGGACATCATCTTAATTTAGTCGCATACGACTTACTTGGTTTGTTTAAGCTTTAAGTTTAAACCGATTAAATATGTCTAGTTGCTTCCGTTTACCTCTCAAAATACGATGGGACGAAAAACCGACACGACCGTTGAGAGACCAGGCGCAGGACCTACATTTTACATATATATCTGACGCATGGAGCATCTTACTTTACAGACAATCAAGTAATAAATAAATAATAAGTTAATGGTTGTGAAAATAAAAGCATATGAAGTTATGATAAAAAGAAATTGTATTACAAGATCATTTATTCAGTACGTTTAACGATCTCCAATTAATCACAAGATATTGAATAGCAATTTCCATTATATGCAAACAACTAAAACAGCTTGTAACCCACACATTAGACGATAGAAAAAGCATTTGCAGTAAATTTAGGTTTCCATTGGACCAACTGCAGATCATTGCAGCTTCATAAAATTTCTTTTCGAATGGATAGTCATAATATTCCTTCGCTCAATATCTTTAGGAAATCTACAAGAATATAAAAAATGTATTAATATTGACCACGGGTAAATAAAACAGTATGTATAGTGACAGATATAGTGACAGGTTAAGAAATAGTGACATAAGGAAACGTTGTGGTATGAAAGAAGATGTTGTGACAAAAATTGAGGTATGCTGAGATGGTTTGGTCATGTCGAGAGAATGAATGAGGAACGATTGACGAAAATAGTGTATAAGGCGGGTGTGAATGAAAGTGTTGGAAGGGGTAGACTTAGGCGGACGTTTCAAGACCAAATCAGGGACGTCTTGAAAAAAGGCCAGGTCAAGAGTACCCTAAATCGAAGAGCATGTATGAAGGGAATAATGAAAGTGGACGAAGCGAAACAAGTATGTAAGGATCGTAGCAAGTGGAAAGAAGTGGTCTCTGCCTACCCCTACGGGAAAGAGGCGTGATTATATGTATATTTATAGAATTATATAGGTACTCTCGCCGATACGACCACAGCGGCCAATCTTTCGCAAGATCAGCCATCAGCCAGTGCACAAATGCTTGCGTAGCCACAAGTGCACTCTTTCTTCCTTTTACCTCTCACAATTTAGTGATACGAAAGATCAACACGACCGGGGAGAGGTCAGGCGCAGGAACGAATTTTATATGCCTATCCGACGCATGGATCATCTTACTTTACAGACAATCAGATGACCAGCCTGCATTGTCCTAGCCAGTAAGGAACAAATATACAAAGTTGTTGCTCCCCGCAGGATTCGAACCTGCGACCCCCGGTACGCAAGCCAGCGGTTTCCCACTGCGCCACGGAGGCTACTAGACGCAACAGGACTAGGAGGCGACAAGAATAAATATATTATAATAATATGTTTAAAACTACATACACACTTGAACATACAATATTTTTTCCATATCAATCCTTTGAACTAAATACCTACATCGTATATTTTTTATCATAAAGTGGCGGTAAAAAAATCCCCAAAACGGAAAGTCTTCAAAAAATCTTTACCATGGTTACTCTATGAAAACAATGTAAAATATTTTACATTAGATAATTCAACTACAAATTAATAGAAAGTTAAACCCAATACTAACAAACGAACTGAAAACGTGTTATGTGCCTATCGAAAGAAGAACTGATCGAAAATATGGTGCATAATCCAAAGGGATCATCGGTAGGTACATTATTGAACAAATCGGACTTACGAGTGATATTCGGTATCATCTAAGGGGTACAACATATTTTTGCAACTAAGTACTACACATTTTATCACCATTCTTATTAGTTTAATTCACTTTATCTTGAAATTATGGTATTTAAATGTTGGATCGATTTAAATGACAGACAGTTTCATGCTGACAATAAGTGCCAGTGTTGCCACAAAATACGAACCCTTAAAATCGGTATTTAAAATTGCATTTGAGTACAATTGGCGAAAACACAATAGAGCATTATTCTAATCGTACTCGCAGAACAATACCAAAAAAAAACATTATTAGACATGATTGTCATCGTATTTTATGTTTTCGGGTGGAAAACAATCTTTTGATGTTGAAGTAGAGCATTTCTATATTAGGGTATCC
Organism: Furcula furcula; assembly: GCA_911728495.1. Taxonomy (NCBI): domain Eukaryota; kingdom Metazoa; phylum Arthropoda; class Insecta; order Lepidoptera; family Notodontidae; genus Furcula; species Furcula furcula. Next base: position 20,207,530 of record OU452249.1, on the reverse strand, counting down.
ATTTCTCGGGTAATTTAAATTATTACATGGACCACACATTGGACCACTTAGAAAGAGAGAACCGGCCTCAATGTAAGGGATAGCGTATGCCTCAATCAACTATTTGGAGTTTGGACTCCACTTTGACCCTATATCTTCGTGGGATTAGGTTCGCTGCCGCCATCTTGGTGGTAGGGACCACAGACTTACTGGATATGAAGACGGACGATAATAGTTGCCATAGTCACAGACTTTAATAAGAACTGTGGTAAGAACTAACGTTGCCATAGTTACTGAGACGCGATGATGGATAGGTTCAAGGTCCAACAAGGCCTCTGAGGTTTATAGTATATCGATGCCTCTGAGTCCAAGGCCCGTAGACAGAATACAACTGTCTACGGAATACAACGTGCTTATATTGACAGAATATGAGATCCTTCCTCTAAGCCAGGGATGGCAAATCAATGGCACCGTGCCACTGATGGCACGTGATGCTATATTTTGGACACGCTACCGATCACAAAGTTCATTCTGCACTAAGAAAATTTTCTCAATACAAGAAAATACCTATAGTATTCTTCAAAAAATAAATGACTAATGAGATAAATAATTTTAACGGATTTCTTGGACCAAGAAATGTTTGTCTTTTATTTACGCGAATACCACACATTGTAATAAAACTACTCTTACCAATGATCTCTTACGGAATATATCGTGGTTTATTTTGGGTTTTACTTTCCCGACGATTCCAATGCTTCGCCATGCTTCATGGTCCGCCCGTGACCATGGGTGCTGTAAAGCATTCGAAACGTCGCGATATATTCCGAGAGACGTTTTTAACCGACTTCAAAAAAGGAGGAGGTTCTCAATTCGACTGTAGGTAAGTATATGTATATTTTGAGGGTTCCATACCTAAAAGGTAAAAAAGGAACCCTTATGGTCTGACTTCGTCTGTCTGTCACAAACCTATATATTTCAGGAACCACTGATCCTATCAATTTGAAACTTGGAATAGTTTTAGATGTTAATTACCCAACCCCATCGCAAATGAAAAAAATATTTTTTTTCTTTTACTTTTTTTATAATGGGGGTCGAAATGGGTCATCAAAATTTCAAAGTGAGACTACTATATTGAGTGGGATATCATATGAAAGGGCTTCATTTGCACATCTTAAAACAGATTTTTATTTTGGTTTATGTCACGCAGTTTTTGGCTGATAATAAAAAATGTCAAAAATAATACTATCGCCGAAGTTTGTGGAGGGAAAAATCTGAAATAATTATGGGTAATACATGTATATTTTACAGGAAAAATAAAATGATCTTTCTAAATAGTATAGTTTTTGTGATGTATGGAATAAAACTCGATCTATCGCGGACTGGTCGTTTATTGACAGATCGCTGGGAACATGTACAATAATGTGGGTACTTAAATAAAAAGTGTTATTTAACTACCTTATACATATCATTTTTCTCCCCTTAAAACAATAAACATTTAATATTTGCGTAAATATGCGTAAACATAATTAATTACTTAACAACTTAACCGTTACACCTTTTTCCCCGTTACATTTATTTATTAGACATAGCTTTCTTGACCGGTCGTGGTCTCAGGGTCATTGAATGAGGAGTATGATACACAATACGTTGTTTACGAGTTGGCACATGTACAGGGTCGTCTGCCTCATCTGTACCCGTTTGCTCACCCCCACCCGAAACGGAATGTTCTGACACTGCCGGTTCTATTTGTTGCGGCGACAATTGCGCCGAAGTATGCGGCGGGGTTAGCGCTACCTCTTCCTCATTACTAGTCTTCTCCACCGTCTCCGCCGGCTCTCCATTTTCAGTGACGTCTTTCAAACTAGTGTAATTTCCAGCTCTCGACAGGGAATGACGCGATCTGCAGGTTGGTTCCGTGATTATTTGGTCAATATGTCGTCTATGTAGCTTATTATCCTCGTGCGTTTGTACAACATAAGACACCGGACCTGTTCGCTTCATCACTTCTGCTCCTGTCCACTTGGCATTGTTTCCTACTCTATAGTCGCGTGTGTAAACTTGATCACCGACCTTTGCCTCCCGTAGCGTACCACCATGTTGAGACTTCTGTCGCTCCTGCGCCTCTTTTACTATCATATTAGTGTCCGGCCGCAGTAGATCCAAACGTCCGCGTAGTCTACGCCCTATTAAAGCCACTGCTGGTTCTTTTCGTGTAGTACAATGTTCCGTGTTTCGATAGGAAAATAAAAATCTACAGAGAGCTCTTTCGAGGTCCTCACTATCGGTGGTCGCCTTTTTTAGTACTTGTTTAATGGTTCGAACTGCATTCTCCGCTGCACCGTTACTGGAAGGGTGATACGGAGAAACAAGGATTTGTTTGATACCATTTTTGCTAAGGTATTCTTTATAATCTGTGGACGAGAAAGGCGGCCCATTATCGCTGACTATACACTTGGGCAGCCCGAAACGTGCAAAAATTTTCCTGTAAAACGCTATAACTGCCACAGCCGACGTGTTCGGTACACTTTCCACCTCTAACCACTTCGAATGCGCATCGACTAGTACAATATAGTATTTATTACGGTAAGGACCTAAAAAGTCTACATTTAACCGTCCCCAAGGCTCCTCAGGCCACGCCCACGCATGCAGTGGCGCGTGTGGCGGGTTCTCTCGGTGTGCAGCGCACGTGGCGCACTCACGACACACGCGTTCAATGTCCGCGTCGACACGATCCCACCAAACATAATTACGTGCTATCTGTTTCATTTTAACCACTCCAATATGTCCACTATGAAGTTCGTCTAACATTTGTACACGAAGAGAATCCGGTATAATCACCCGATACCCCCATACTAAACAACCATGTTCTAGAAACAAATTATCTTTCCTTACAAAGAAAGGTTTTTCCTTACCATCCTTATATTGTGGTGGTGTTACGTAGACAGTACGTTGGACGTTACTGTTACGTTCGCCTGACGGCTAGGTACAAGAAAATAAGAACAACAAGTAAGATTACAAGTTGTTTATTGAATCGACAATAAAAACATATACGTTATCCCGGCAGGAATTAAATTCTCACTAATAAAATTAAAACTCTAAAGTCTCTAAAAAATCGCACTAGAACCAAACTCTATTGTCTCTAAAATAAAGTCAAAACACACGGGTGTGGATTCGCGGCACAGGGAAGTTATCTGGTCGGAATAATAAAAAAAATGCTGGGGCTTAACTTTTGGCCGTCCGAGTCCTCGACGCTTGGGGGTCTTCGGTAGTGCCTTCAGCCGACACTCTGTTTCTTGAAGGACACCGGTGGCTCGGGTGCCACAGCGCAGCCTGAAGCGTCGCCGCTTGTACAGTCAACCTGTACGGTGAACGCTGGAGTCCCAACGGTAAACGGTGCAACGGGGAACTCCAAGCGGCACGGTGCAGTCCCAACAGTGAATTCCAACGGGGAACGGTGAACCCCTAGCGGTGCAACCCTAGCGGTGCAATCCTAGCGGTGAACTCCAATGGGTACGGTGAACGCCTAGCGGTGCAATCCTAGCGGTGCACCCCCAATCCTGGAACGCGTCGAAACATCTTCTGTAGCGCGAAAGATCCGATGCCCTGGCACTAGTGTGACCAGATATGGGCGTCGGTATCTTTCGCAAAACAATTAAATATTATGCGGAATGGAGTGGTGAAATGCATTTCCGGTTGAAATGTAATTTAAAGAAAATTAAATATTTAAATGAAATATTTTTACCCAACCCAGAATCAAATCCCCAATGTTTTATATGCCGGATAATCACCATTCCACAACGCTATGTAGAACAAAGAAAATATTACATTTTACATTAACAATTATAATAAAACATATTGAAGGAACAAAGACTTTTAATATTTGTTTCCCCGGTACTTTCCCTTATAATAACCAAAACTAAATATATCTCTCAGCTATATGATGAGCTAATAGAATGAAGAATAAATTATGTAAGCAACTACATTACAGTTGGCTTTAACACTTAAAGGAAATTAAGACATTCTTATACAACAATGTACTCATACAAGACTATAAGTTTAATTTACAATGACAAACTTGTAAACAATTTTTACTCTGGAAAATTCTATTAGACTACTAATTATGAAAAACACAATGATTATTCCTTGCAAGTATGAACTGATATTATGGAGTTTAAACTATCTGGACATTCTAAAATAATAATTACTCATTAGAATATAGGTTAAGATTACAGGCATAGACTACACCATGGAATTAGTTATTGAGACTAAATTTCACCTGATTCTTGTGAAGGCTAAAACTGATTGGGCTTTAATATTAAGATATAGGAATTTTATAAGGAAAATACCGTGTCAAAACATATATAAGAGTTATTGGAATGAATAGATAAATGAGGTTATAATTGATTGACATTAAAACATCCTGTCACATTCACTACCTAGAAGAAATGAAATTAAGAAATAAAATAGCCATAGCGACGTTAATAATACTATAAAAAGATTGAGATATTACTTGCTAGACTGTAATTGGATTACCTAACATGAAAATTAATTAATTTGGATAATTGTATAAACTTACCAGGGGGTTCCAACCGCCTAATCACAACACTATCACAATTAGATCACATTGTTTTATATATTTTTTTTTTGCAGCACTACACTGAACAAAGAATAAACATGATAATGACCGCTTCCCGGGTCAGCTACTCAATTATATATATCCCGACGAACCTACTGCGCGGACGACGCGACTAGAATGAAGTTCCGAATTCATTCCTTCTTTCCGCCAACAAAACAAGTGCGACAGAGATACGAAATAGAAAACACTAATGCTTCCGAGCGAGAAGGAGCATACATAGAAGAATCTCGACGGTGAAGGTGTGAGAATTGTAGACATGATTTCTAGACTGTTCCCGATGTTGACACTGAATAGCGCTGTGAGCGCTAATACTAGTTGCGTCGCGCGGGTTCCGTACGATAATAAAAATATAGTATTGCGTAAAGTTTTTTATTTTACTATTTTAATGATTTTACGTTGTTACAACGTAACAATACCCCCTCTCCCAGAGAAAGGATTTTACGTAGTAAAATCCGCTGCGGTAAGCGCTTAAGAAGAACAGAACCGCCCAGTAACTGTCTTCACTTTCATACCTCCACATCCAAATACCTACCATGCGACCTAACATACGACCTGACATAGTTGTCTGAGGAAATTTATAATCCACAGACTACCACACAACTAGAGTACAACTCTATTAAAAGATTGGACTCAAGAACAGCACTGCGTGACAAGGAGCGTCTAAGGGAAAGAATATTGAAACGTGAACAATAGACGAATCGGCACTGTGAAATACACTGGTCTTTGATGAATTTGTTACAGTCACGACCCGCTGTAACAAGAAGATTAGTGAAGGCTTATTTAAAGAGTCACAACCCGCTCTAAACGAGGAAATTAGTGAAGGCTTATTTAAAGAGTCACAACCCACTCTAATCGCGCAAAACGCAAAACAAAATACAAAACAGACCCAAACCAAAGGTCACAACGCGCCATAAATGCGCAAAAAAAAAAAAAAAAACAATAAACGAATTAGGCCTATACAAGGCTACTAACCCGCTATAACGCGAAAAACGCAAAAAAACAACAAACTCCCAACTAAACATCAATATCCGTGTAGGCTTAAATGAATTCATCAAAGACAATGTAGACAGAGACCGAAACGCAATAACAAACAATTAAAATTTATTAAAAAATTAAACCAAATTCGATAACCGTGATGACTATATAAAAAAATATATGAATAAACAAAATTAAATAAATTAAGCGGCATTGTGAGTATGTCTAGTCTTTAGCGAATTTGTTACAGTCACGACCCGCTGTAACGAAAAAAGAAGAACAGCAGACGAGTAGACCTATACCAAGAAACTGTCATACTCCGCTAAAAAAACAAAACGCAAATAAAACAACGTGTGTAGACCTATAACGAAGTCATACAACACAAAAACAAAACTCCCAAACAAAACATCAAAATTCGTGTAGGCTTGTTTTAATCCGCTAAAGACAAACACAATCAACTACTTCGCGAAATAATGTTGACTTTAATATTTGCCTATTCATGATAGAACGAAATGAATGCTACTATATTACAGTATTGATCAACCAAAAAAAATAAATAAATAAAAGAAGAATATGAGACGAAACCACGCGCGGAACTAAAATGATAAGGTAGATCGGTATTATTTTTAAAGAAAAAAAAAAAATGTGACCCAATTTAATGAAATTAAGAAATAAAGAATTGAATATTTTAAAACAATACGCAAAGAAATGTGACACGATGTGAGCAAAGTTAACAATAATAATAATAAATATATTAAGAATGAAATAAAATAATGTGCGTAACCACTATTATCTTTTCAGAGCACAAAAGAAATAAAAAAATATATAAAAAACACAAAACAATAAATGTTTTGCAACAATAAAAAAATAATTAATGCAACAATGGCACTAAAAAAAGAAAAATTAAAATCTCTGAAAAGAAACGTTAATTACGCAAAACACAAATATAAAATGCTAAAAAAAAAGACACAAAATATAAATACACAAAAAATCAGTATGCACAGAAAAAAATAGTAGGAAAGAAATTGACACTAAAATATTGCAAGAGTAAGAAAAAAATCAGTCCACTGTGCAGACTATGCCTGTGCGTGGGTAATCCGAGATGGTATTGGATAACCCTGTGGAGCCAGAAAACAATAATCGGCTACCCGTTCCTCTTTAAGGAGAACCGGGTTAGTGGTACTCCCCCGTTCAGCCTCCGTCCACAAAAGGCTTACCACTTGGAGCTGAAAAATACCGACACCACAATAATACACAAAACAAAAAACTTCCCTGTGCTTTGCCTTTAATATTTGGGCGCCACTGTTACGTAGACAGTACGTTGGACGTTACTGTTACGTTCGCCTGACGGCTAGGTACAAGAAAATAAGAACAACAAGTAAGATTACAAGTTGTTTATTGAATCGACAATAAAAACATATACGTTAACCCGGCAGGAATTAAATTCTCACTAATAAAATTAAAACTCTAAAGTCTCTAAAAAATCGCACTAGAACCAAACTCTATTGTCTCTAAAATAAAGTCAAAACACACGGGTGTGGATTCGCGGCACAGGGAAGTTATCTGGTCGGAATAATAAAAAAAATGCTGGGGCTTAACTTTTGGCCGTCCGAGTCCTCGACGCTTGGGGGTCTTCGGTAGTGCCTTCAGCCGACACTCTGTTTCTTGAAGGACACCGGTGGCTCGGGTGCCACAGCGCAGCCTGAAGCGTCGCCGCTTGTACAGTCAACCTGTACGGTGAACGCTGGAGTCCCAACGGTAAACGGTGCAACGGGGAACTCCAAGCGGCACGGTGCAGTCCCAACAGTGAATTCCAACGGGGAACGGTGAACCCCTAGCGGTGCAACCCTAGCGGTGCAATCCTAGCGGTGAACTCCAATGGGTACGGTGAACGCCTAGCGGTGCAATCCTAGCGGTGCACCCCCAATCCTGGAACGCGTCGAAACATCTTCTGTAGCGCGAAAGATCCGATGCCCTGGCACTAGTGTGACCAGATATGGGCGTCGGTATCTTTCGCAAAACAATTAAATATTATGCGGAATGGAGTGGTGAAATGCATTTCCGGTTGAAATGTAATTTAAAGAAAATTAAATATTTAAATGAAATATTTTTACCCAACCCAGAATCAAATCCCCAATGTTTTATATGCCGGATAATCACCATTCCACAACGCTATGTAGAACAAAGAAAATATTACATTTTACATTAACAATTATAATAAAACATATTGAAGGAACAAAGACTTTTAATATTTGTTTCCCCGGTACTTTCCCTTATAATAACCAAAACTAAATATATCTCTCAGCTATATGATGAGCTAATAGAATGAAGAATAAATTATGTAAGCAACTACATTACAGTTGGCTTTAACACTTAAAGGAAATTAAGACATTCTTATACAACAATGTACTCATACAAGACTATAAGTTTAATTTACAATGACAAACTTGTAAACAATTTTTACTCTGGAAAATTCTATTAGACTACTAATTATGAAAAACACAATGATTATTCCTTGCAAGTATGAACTGATATTATGGAGTTTAAACTATCTGGACATTCTAAAATAATAATTACTCATTAGAATATAGGTTAAGATTACAGGCATAGACTACACCATGGAATTAGTTATTGAGACTAAATTTCACCTGATTCTTGTGAAGGCTAAAACTGATTGGGCTTTAATATTAAGATATAGGAATTTTATAAGGAAAATACCGTGTCAAAACATATATAAGAGTTATTGGAATGAATAGATAAATGAGGTTATAATTGATTGACATTAAAACATCCTGTCACATTCACTACCTAGAAGAAATGAAATTAAGAAATAAAATAGCCATAGCGACGTTAATAATACTATAAAAAGATTGAGATATTACTTGCTAGACTGTAATTGGATTACCTAACATGAAAATTAATTAATTTGGATAATTGTATAAACTTACCAGGGGGTTCCAACCGCCTAATCACAACACTATCACAATTAGATCACATTGTTTTATATATTTTTTTTTGCAGCACTACACTGAACAAAGAATAAACATGATAATGACCGCTTCCCGGGTCAGCTACTCAATTATATATATCCCGACGAACCTACTGCGCGGACGACGCGACTAGAATGAAGTTCCGAATTCATTCCTTCTTTCCGCCAACAAAACAAGTGCGACAGAGATACGAAATAGAAAACACTAATGCTTCCGAGCGAGAAGGAGCATACATAGAAGAATCTCGACGGTGAAGGTGTGAGAATTGTAGACATGATTTCTAGACTGTTCCCGATGTTGACACTGAATAGCGCTGTGAGCGCTAATACTAGTTGCGTCGCGCGGGTTCCGTACGATAATAAAAATATAGTATTGCGTAAAGTTTTTTATTTTACTATTTTAATGATTTTACGTTGTTACAACGTAACAGTGGCCATCCGAATTTAATATAACCCAATATTTTATTTAATAACGGATCTTTTCTAGTCTCTGATTCGATTTCCCGAAATGTTACTATTAATTTGTCTTCTATAAAATTAAGATAGCTTCCTTCAATTGTTTGTATATTATGCATAGAGCTTGCACTAGTGGGAAATCGAGATAGAAAATCGGCAAAACAATTTTTGGTTGAAGGGACAAATTCTATGTCAAAATTGTATCCAGCAAGTTTTATTGCATAACGTTGAATACGACTGGCCGCAGTTTGGGGTATACCTTTATTTTTACCGAATATATAGCTTAGTGCACGGTGATCACTGCGCAGAAGGAATTTTCTTCCGTATATATACTGGTGATGTTTGCTCACCCCAAAAACAATGGCGAGTGCCTCCTTGTCCAGTTGTGAATAATTCAGTTCAGCATTATTCAACGTACGAGACGCACTACTGATCAACCGCTCTGTTCCGTCCGGGTACCGATGAGACAAGACCGCTCCAAGCCCGTACGCACTACTATCTACAGATAATATCAACGGCAATTTAGGATCGTAGTGGGCTAACACGGGTGCACTAGCTAATGCACGTTTAATATTATTAAATGCCGCATTACACTCCTCACTCCAATGCCATTTAACATTTTTTTGTAATAAATGGTACATGGGTTTTAAAATTTCGGAAATGTTAACACAAAACTTAGCGTAAAAGTTTACTAATCCTAAAAAGCTCTTCAATTGGGTTACATCCGTAGGAGTGGGAGCCCTAACAATAGCGTCCACTTTCTTGTCGTCTGTATGCAGTCCGTCTTTATCGATACGATATCCTAAATAAGTTACGCTATTTTTAAAAAATTCACATTTCGACCAATTAACACGTAGCCCGGCACTTTTGAGTCGAGACAATACTAATTTCAAATTCCTTAAATGTGTAGCCTTGTCCTTGCCCGTCACACAAATATCATCAATCCAGACAACCGTTGACGGCAACCCGCTAAGCGTTTCTTCGATTAGTTTTTGAAAGTTTTCGGGAATGCATTTAATTCCGAACGGTACACGTTTGTAGATAAACGTACCAACGTGAGTCGTGATTGCTGTAATCGGTTGTGAATCCTCACTTAATAAAAGCTGTTGATAAGCATGAGACAAGTCGAGCTTGGAAAACTGCTCGCCTCCTGATAATGTAGCGAATATGTCTTCAATACGCGGTAGTGGATAATGAAAATCTTTAATACGGGGATTAATTGTAATTTTCTAATCCCCGCATATACGAATATCACCATTTTTTTTAATGACAGGAACAATAGGAGTTCCATAGTCAGAGCGTTCTACCTTGTAAATGACGTCATCGCGTTGCAATCTTTCCAATTCACGCTCAACCGGCTCGCGCAATGCTAGCGGCAACGAACGCGCTTTAACGTACACAGGTGTATTATCCGCTAAATGCAAACGTAATGGAGTCTTAAACGTCCCAAGCCCATCAGCAAATACTTCGGGGAATTGTTTTCGTAACATATTCACTTCATCATCGCACCCTTTTGCTATATTATGACAATTTGTTACGTCTAATTCTAAGCATCGTATCCACGTCCGACCCATTAAAGGAGGTCCTCCCTTTTCAACAACAAACAATTCAAGAAGCGCTGTTAAAGATTTATATGTTACTTTAACAGCAATATAGCCCAAAGGTTCTATGATTGTGCCCGTATAACACTTCAAACGTAAACATTTTTGTTGTATTGGTATATGAGAAAACAATCTGTCATAATAACTCTTAGAAATAACAGATATCTTACTGCCCGTATCTAATTCGAACGTAATATATCGATTCTCTACTTTTAACTGAATATAATATGGAGTGTCACCGTCATCGCCCCCAATATTGTAAAAATTTAAATCACTCTCACTAGAATCGTCCAAAAAAAACTGACCTCTAGGATTCTTCAAACCTCTGTCGTATGCGCCTCCACTTCGCTGCATACCGTCTTGAGGTGTCCCTTCTCACCGCACCGGTCGCACGTATAGTTTTTGTACCGGCACCTGGCTGCGGCGTGTCCTTCTTTCCCGCACCGCGAACAACGTCGCCGCGGCGCCGAGCCCGCGTCACGCTGTATCGCCGTCGTCGGCGTGGACGTGCGTGCCGAGCGGTACGGCCCGCGCGCCGGCCCGACGCGATGCAGCGGCTCGAGAGCTGCTGACGTGACGCCGCTGCCGCCGGACGCCGCCACCATCGCGTGCCTGTCCGCCGCCTCGAGCGCGAGCGCCAACTCTATTGCTCGGCTGTAATCCAGATTCTTTTCGGCGAAAAGCCGAGATCTCATATCCTCGTTGATGAGACCGGAGACGAATTGGTCTCTCAAGTTGACCTCTAAAGGTTTAGAGGTCATAGTGGTGAAATTGCACGTTTTGACCAGATGCTTGAGGCTTTGCAAATATTCACTCACGGTCTCCCCTTGTGTCTGCTTCCTTTGCCGAAATATGTGACGTTCCGCGATCTCCGATCGTTGAGGTTCGAGATGCACTTTAACGATTTCTTCTAACTGATCGAACGTTTTGCTTTCAGGCAAATCCGGCGCACACAAATCACACATTAAATCGTAACATTTTTTCACCCACATGTGTAACTAAGGTGGCGACGCGTAATTCGTCCGGTATCTTATTGAGTGTTATAAACTGTTTGACCCGACGACAATACGCGGTCCAGTTGTGCGACCCGATATCGAACGTTTCAATCTTTCCGATAGGCATTATAAGAACTTTAATTATAGACCCTTGAAATCGAAAAACAGCGCAAAAATCGGACTGCGCCAATGTGATGTATGGAATAAAACTCGGTCTATCGCGGACTGGTCGTTTATTGACAGATCGCTGGGAACATGTACAATAATGTGGGTACTTAAATAAAAAGTGTTATTTAACTACCTTATACATATCAGTTTTTTAGAAATCCAAAAAAAACCTCGACAATCAAACTTAGTTTTGCGGTTTTTTTTTTTGCTATCTGAGGCGTTAGACGAATAGTAAAATAACTTTAATACGTCCAAAGATGATATGAAATCCTCGGTACGGGAGTCCGACTAGCACTTGACTGCTTTTTAAAGTATAATTATACTTTACGAAGTCCTCGCACTTTAACGTCCTCGCACTTTAACTTAATTGACAAACAATCGATAAAAACCGAACTTTTTTATTACACCTTGCCGAAAGACAGGCAAAGGTACTCATACCATACAGCTTTGTTTATTTTTGCCACAGTTACATCGCAATTCGCCAACGAGTCGAAGTAGGGATATTTTGTATACTATAGACATTTTTCATTACTTCTATTAGTCTGAATGATCTGAAATTTAGAACCTATGTAAATCCGATGATACTAAATATAATGGTAACCTTCACCAGGGTCTGATGATGATCAAGAAGAAGGTTGTAACAGGATCTCGGCCCAAATAAACGTAGACCCATCGAGTTTAGACTCGTTGGATAGGTCTCGACGAGTAGTTGCTAGAAAAATGGTGATCAGGGGCTGATGATGGAGCAGGAAGGTAGTCACGGGATCTCTGCACCAATAAACGTAGAACCACCGACTTTGGGCTCGTTAGGTAGGTCTCGACGAGTAGTTGCTAGATAAATGGTGATCAGAGTCGGATGGTGGAGCAGGAAGGTGGTCACGGGATCTCTGCACCAATAAACGTAGAACCACAGACTTTGCGCTCGTCAGGTAGGTCTCGACGAGTAGTTGCTAGAAAAATGGTTATCAGGGCCTGATGATGGAGTAGGAAGGTGGTCACGGGATCTCCGCACCAATAAACATAAACCCACGGAGTATGGGCTGGTTTGGTAGTTCTAGACGAGTAGTTGCTAGAAAAATGGTGATCAGGGTCTAATGGTGGAGCAGGATGGTGGTCACGGGATCTCTGCACCAATAAACGTAGACCCACCGAGTTTGGGCTCGTTAGGTAGGTCTCGACGAGCAGTCACTAAAAAATGGTTATCAGTCTGATGATAGAGCAGGAAGGTGGTCACGGGATATCTGCACTAATAAACGTAGACCCACCGAATTTGGATTCGTTGGATAGGTTGCTGCGAGAAGTAGGTAGAAAAACTTTGATCAGAGTCTGGTGATAGGAGCAAGCAGGAAGGTGGCAACAGGAATTCGGCTCCATTAAATAAGTATAGGACCCACCGAATTATAAATCTATGGTTAAATCTTGACGAGTAGTTGAGACAGATACTGATCAGGGGTCTGATAATAGCACAGGAAAGTCATTTTAAGAGTTCGTCTACCTATTAAATTTATACTTTTAGTACAGTTACTAAAGTAGAAATAAAAGTAAAGTATACCGTAATAATTCTGTTCTGTATTGAGTCAAATTACAAGAACCATCTTCCAAAAACCTTTATGGTTGCCTAGCAACCTTAACAAATATTTATTTTGAAAATCATGCCATGGTTATTTTTTAATAGGGGCTGAAATGTAGTTATTGTTTTTTTTTTACGACCAAAAGCGACCAAGCTAGTTATTTTTTTGGAAATTCAGCAGATGCGCATATTCTATATAATTATTTTAATTAGTAATAACAAGTTAGGATAGACACGTCTCTTTATTTTTAACAATGACAAAATGTACTGACAAGACCTTTACGCTATGCTCTATAAAAAGTTCGAACATGTAAAGTTATAATAAAATTATCAAATCTTAATACTTTTGCTATCTGAGGTGTTAGATTAATTGTAAAATAACTTTAATACGTCCAAGGATGGTATGGAACCCTCGGTGCGCGAGTCCGACTCGCACTTGACCGGGTTTTTTTTTTATGTATCTTTGCGCATATCTCTGGCAATTATGAACCGATTTCGATGATTCTTTCTTTAATCGAGAGAGTAAACTACTATAATGATTATGGAATCATTATAGTACTTAGTTGTAATTTGCATGGCCAAATTTCATTAATAATACCAGCCCTTGTTTATCCCACTGTTGGGCACGGGCCTCCTCTTAATTTGAGGGGGCTTAGGCCGTAGTCCACCACGCTGGCCAAATGCGGGTTGGCGGACTTCACACGTCATTCGAAAGCTAGTTAGGCTTCCTCAGACATGCAGGTTTCCTCACGATGTTTTAATTCACCGAAAGCTAGTACCAATCGCACAAGACTAGGTAATTAAAGACGATTCGCACATGATTAATTAAAGTAATCAGAGGTGCGAGCCGGGGCTCGAACCTGCGCACCTTGTTTCCAAGGCAAGCGTTGGCCTCTGAGCTGTTACCGCGGCAAATTTCATGAAACATGAATGATGTAAAAAAACTATGTAGTAGATAATGTGATGTGATAACCCACCTAGATAATTTTACCGTCTTCGATGGTTCAATCTTTATATATGAAAATATCAGTGAAAAGTATAAAATAAAATATTTAAAATAAAAATTTAACCGTCTTCAATAACACGAAAAAAGCATAAATAATTTAAATATTATTGACGTACTTACCTATATACAGTAGGTACGCTAACACCAAATTCGAGTTGCGTGATAACGTGAGTGCTAGTTATAATAGTGAATTGCATTTAGCTTGTCATTTTTGGACTTCACGACCATATTACGAAAAAGGGTAGGCAGAGAAGTATATCTTTGTATACATTTTATATTAACTGATTTGATGTAGCCCACGTACTGCTGATATCTTGGTAACATAAAATTCACTCAAAAGGGCCATATAAAATATTTTCAGAAAATAAACTATTTTAATAAAAATAAAAACCGACTTCAAAGTAAATTATCTAAAAAACATAAAATAACGAAAATATATTGAAGTCGGTGCTAGCACATCATGTGAACTAAGACTAGCACGAGCTGACACCGACTTCAATATATTTTCGTTATTTTATGCTTTTTAGATAATTTACTTTGAAGTCGGTTTTTATTTTTATTAAAATAGTTTAATTAATACTTTTTAGTAACTTTTATTTTACCAAGATAGGTATCAGCACTATCACGCAACTCGAACGTCTACGTTACAGTAACTTACTGAAAATATAAAAAGTGTATATCTCTTAAACTACTGGACCGATTTTGATGAAACTTATACGCTACCCTAAGTTGAAAAATACTCTACTATTGCAAAAAGAATTTTTGAAATCGGACTTGGAGTTTCTGAGAAATCCGCGGACAAACCTACATACATACCTACATACATACATACATATATACATATATACATACATACATACATACACTCATAAAATTTGGTAAATTTGTTTAGAAGCCCACATAGACTAACATATATTAATATTACGCATTTTTATTAATATTACATACATACGCGTCGAATAGAGAACCTTCTTTTTGAAGCCGGTTAATAATAAAAACCGACTTCAAAGAAAATTATCTTTATGTAAAGCATTAAATAACGAGAAGTCGTTTTCTTTATTTAATGCTTTATAGATAATTTACTTTGAAGTCGGATTTCATTTTTAACCGGCTTCAAAAAGAAGGTTCTCTATTCGACGCGTATGTATGTAATATTGATAAAAATGCGTAATATTAATATATGTTAGTCTATGTGGGCTTCTAAACAAATTTACCAAATTTTATGAGTGTATTTATGTATGTATGTATGTATGTATGTATGTATGTATGTATGTATGTATGTATATATGTATGTATGTATGTAGGTATGTATGTAGGTTTGTCCACGGATTTCTCAGAAACTACAAGTCCGATTTTGAAAATTCTTTTTGCAATAGTTAGCGTATTTTTCAACTTAGGGTAGAGTTTAAGTTTCATCAAAATCAGTCCAGTAGTTTAGGAGATATCAACTTTTTATGTTTTCAGTAAGTTACTGTAACGTAGACGTTCGAGTTGCGTGATAGTGCTGATACCTATTTTTAACCGGCTTCAAAAAGAAGGTTCTCTATTCGACGCGTATGTATGTAATATTGATAAAAATGCGTAATATTAATATATGTTAGTCTATGTGGGCTTCTAAACAAATTTACCAAATTTTATGAGTGTATGTATGTATGTAGGTTTGTCCACCGATTTCTCAGAAACTACAAGTCCGATTTCGAAAATTCTTTTTGCAATAGTAGAGTATTGTTCAACTTAGGGTAGAGTACAAGTTTCATCAAAATCGGTCTAGTAGTTTAAGAGATATGAACTTTTTATGTTTTCAATAAGTTACTGTAACGTAGACGTTCGAGTTGCGTGATAGTGCTGATACCTATATTGGTAAAATAAGTCACTAAAAAGTGCTATTTTATAAAAAATAAAAACCGACTTCAAAGTAAATTATCTAAAAAGCATAAAATAACGAAAATATATTGAAGTCGGTGTCAGCTGGTGCTAGTGTTAGTTAACATGATGTGCTAGCAACGACTTCAATATATTTTCGTTATTTTATGCTTTTTAACCGGCTTCAAAAAGAAGGTTCTCTATTCGACGCGTATGTATGTAATATTGATAAAAATGCGTAATATTTATATATGTTAGTCTATGTGGGCTTCTAAACTAATTTACCAAATTTTATGAGTGTATGTATGTATGTATGTATGTAGGTTTGTCCGCCGATTTCTCAGAAACTACAAGTCCGATTTCGAAAATTCTTTTTGCAATAGTTAGAGTATTGTTCAACTTAGGGTAGAGTACAACTTTCATCAAAATCGGTCTAGTAGTTTAAGAGATATAAACTTTTTATATTGTCAGTAAGTTACTGTAACGTAGACGTTCGAGTTGCGTGATAGGGCTGATACGTATCTTGGTAAAATAAGTCACTAAAAAGTGTTAAATAAACTATTTTATAAAAAATAAAAACCGACTTCAAAGTAAATTACCTAAAAAGCATAAAATAACGAAAATATATTGAAGTCGGTGTCAGCTGGTGATAATGTTAGTTAACATATTAGCTAGCACCGACTTCAATATATTTTCGTTATTTTATGCTTTTTAGGTAATTTACTTTGAAGTCGGTTTTTATTTTTTATAAAATAGTTTTTAGATAATTTACTTTGAAGTCGGTTTTTATTTTTTTTTAAATAGTTTATTTTAAAATAGTTTTTCTGAGTTATATTTTATTTAACTAATCGATTCTATTGAAATTATAGATTTAAGGTTTTTCATATTTGATTGAAATATTCTGAAATCGATCAAGTCTCTATTGAGGTAAACCTCCAAGAGCTAACCACTGGTTTCTGATGGGTAAAAAAATGGCACATATCTATTTTGCCACTTGTCTTGTTGGTTTAATGCTCTAAGCTTGACTTTGACTTTGTTTGCCGTTAAAATGTTTGCCAGACTTTGCTATTTTGTTATAGCCTCACTTTGCGACGCCTCATTTTAGGCCCTATTGAAATGAAAATATAATATTATTAATTTTCGATGATATACCTACTTAGTGCAATATTTAAAACTATCAACGGCTCTAAAGCACAATCATGCACAATGGATCGCACTGAGTTGAATTGCGTTCCGGTGAGTACCGGGCCCAACTTACAGCTAACAAGAATAGAATATAATGTACTCTACAAGTATAGAAAAACTGATATAAAGTACATTTGCCTGTAAAAAAATATATTTTATTTGTACTTATTGTAAACATTGAATTGATGTACAGAATGCGTAACAGTTCAATGTAAGTCCATTCGTAATATAATATCTAACCTATGTTTATTGTGTTATTATTATTAAATTTATATTAATTTACTATCTAGTAGGTAATGATTTAATCATGAAATAGCTTTCAGTTATTTTTTAGTTCTGAAAAGACATTGCAATGCATTGGAGGAAGGCTTATGAAAAGATCAGAATTGTTCTTCGTCATTCTCTACAACTTCCTGAGTGCCAAAGATAGCTGCTTTGAGCATTATTAAATCTTCTGGATTTAAGTCAATGCACATTGTTCCTACTGCGTCTTCAATCCCTATAGTACCATCATTAGATATATCTACCTCCTTTATGAAATTATCTAAATGTCTTTGCGGCATTTTATGACCTTGTTTAGATAAAACGTCTTTCAGCTGTTCTCGATCTACCAGTCCTGTTCGCGCAGGATCAAATACTTGAAAAGCGGATCTGATTTCATCCTCCGTACTAAAATCTCTTTGTCGTATTTTAACAATCTTTAGGAATTGTTCATAGGTAATATGGCCCTCTGGATGTGGTGGTCTAACACAATATGCAATCAACTCTTGAAACTGTTCAGGGGTATATGTCATGAGAAGGAGAGCCTTAAGCATGTAAAATAATTCCTTTTCGGTGACATATCCGTCGATGTCAGTGTACGCTGGTGTGTAATTTTGATAAAGATCCCAAAGCTGTTCAACTTCAGCTAATTGGTCAGGTCTCAACTCAAATGGTTCTTTTAAAGCCTCCTTGGAATCGCTCAAATTAAGAGGTGCGGTGGGGTCTGGGGGAGGTTCTTCGTAAGCTTTTTCTTGTTCTTCTTCTACAATTTCATCTTCAGTGACTTTTGCTTCTTCTCTTTGTTCGGTTTCCTCCCCTTCCGCTTGCTCCCCTACATGGCCCTCACCTATCAACTCTTCTCCCTCACCTAAAAGCTTTTCTTCGCCTTCTGCATGTTCACCTTCCAAGGGTTCTTCCTCATTATGTTCATCTGCTACTTCCTCACGCTCAACGTGTTCCCCTTCTACTTGCTCTCCTTGTACTTGTTCTCCTTCTACTTGTTCTCCTTCAACGTATTCCTTTTCTATTTCTTCACCTTCCACTTGCTTCTCCTCTAGGTTTTCTAAATCTTCATTGCCAGGTTCTGTTACCTCTCCTTCTTTTTGATTTTCGTTTTCTTGTCCCTCAGTACTTTCTATTTTATCTACAGCTGCAGCACTTGTCTCACTACCTTCCTCCATTCTGCTATGTTAAGTGAACTAGATCACAGGAATTTAGAATATTTTATAGGTTTTATACCAAAAAATTATCACCACATCGGGGATTGCTGAACTTTGTTCTGAGTATTATTATTAGATTGTCAGTTATTCTGTCATAAAGACTGAGACTTTCAAATGATAATAAATCTAATAGGTCTATAAATTCTGTAAATAATCCATTACGGACATTATCTATGAAATGCAACATTGATAAATAATACGAATATCTATTTTTTTATAAAATACAATTATTGTACAAAACAACACCTCGACGAGAATGACATAATAATTAAATCTATGACATACCTAAGCAACACATGACACATATTTTGACGTATTTTTAACACTTCTTTCCTCAATATCCTTCAAAAAAGACTAAAATTAAAAATCCTAAACTTTTTACATAAATTACACAGCCAAAAACAGTGTGAACTCCTTTATAATAGAAATAATTATACTTGCGTTCATTCGTACGGGTACGAATGTAAGACAAGAAATTTGAATATGTCTTGTGTACCTACCTAAGTTCTACTACTTATTATGCAACTTCCTTGAAGTACCTACATACACTGAGCATCATTCATCCATGGCATCACTAATGTATTAAATACACATTCGGGACCTATGGTCGCGTTACCTACTTAAGTAACCTATGTATTCTTTAGTCCTTCCTCCAAGCCTAAGTACCTATCAGTCGCATGCTACATCACAGCATCCCTGCTCTAGGGATATTTTTATTTAATATTATAGGGTAAAACCAGGATAGTTGCCCCAGGGGTAGGTTAGTTCCTTCGGAGTCGCTGGACGCTCGGGGTGTGGGCCCCTTGAGCGTCCATTGAGTACGGCGGCGACTCCGAGGAGGACGGCGGCGGGGTTGCGACCCCCGTCCCCGTGAGCACCGTGACAGGTTCCCGGGGGGCTACAATGCGCCCCCCGGCGGCGGGCTCAAAGGCAAGGCACTGAGGGGCCCCTGGTGCAGATCCCACCGGAGAGCCCTGGGGTCTCCCCTCTCATGTGCCGATGCGACAGCCGCGGGGGTTTTAGTGGGGAAGAATCCCACATACCCCGGTCGAGCCCCACAGCTCCCGGGGATCTTTCGAAGATTTCCCCCGCGTCAAAAAAAAAAAAAAAAAAGTGGTAGGTTAGTTGCCCCAGGGGTAGGTATAGTTGCGACGGAGTGGACGACTCACCTATAGGCTTGTTTCGGTGATTATCTGCATAAGATCGGACGTGAAGCGACGACGAGATGCTTCCACTGCGACCAGTCTGACTCCGCCCAACACACGCTGGAGGCTTGCCCCGCGTGGTCGTTGGAGCGTCGAGACCTGGTCGCAGTCATCGGATCGGACCTCTCCCTGGGCAGCGTAGTGTGTCGGCTATGCTGTCCGGGGATGCGGCGTGGGGAGCGATGGCCGCCTTCTGTGAGACTGTCATGTCCCAGAAGGAGGCCGCCGAGCGGGAACGCGAACGCGCTGATCCTGCTCGGCGACGAAGGCGCAGGCCGCCACAAGCGGCCGCCCAACGTCTCGCTCCCCAGCCCTGAGCCCGGGGCTATAAACAATGGGCAACCTTCGGAGTCGCTGGACGCTCGGGGTGTGGGCCCCTTGAGCGTCCATTGAGTACGGCGGCGACTCCAAGGAGGACGGCGGCGGGGTTGCGACCCCCGTCCCCGTGAGTACCGTGACTGGTTCCCGGGGGGCTACAATGCGCCCCCCGGCGGCGGGCTCAAAGGCAAGGCACTGAGGGGCCCCTGGTGCAGATCCCACCGGAGAGCCCTGGGGTCTCCATTCTCATGTGCCGATGCGACAGCCGCGGGGGTTTTAGTGGGTAAGAATCCCACATACCCCGGTCGAGCCCCACAGCTCCCGGGGATCTTTCGAAGATTTCCCCCGCGTCAAAAAAAAAAAGGGGTAGTTGCCCCAGGGGTATAGTTGCCCCGATTGTAATTTCTCTAGTTTGGCGGATGAATCACATGTTATTTTATTTATCTTTCGAGAGACTCTACAACTACCACTAAGTTGAACGTATTGCATGTCTCAGTGCGATTACATGGAAAGGCAATATGAAATCAAAGTGTTTGCGGGATATTTGTCCTCCTTCTCAGCGGGGCATCTATTCTAAAAGTAATTTAAATGGATTATGCCATTATCCCCTATATGGGATAGATGCCCCAAAATTTAGAGCTCCGCAAAAATCGCCAATACCTACACTAGAAATATCAAAGATAATGGTTTTTCCTTTCATAAATTTGAAGATGCTATATCAAAGTATTTACCCGTACTTATTACAAATAAAGAATTTTACTTTTTTTCTGTAGAGTAACTTCAAAAATTGTGGCAACTATCCCACTTTTACCCTATATTATTAGCGCTCAATTAGCGCTATATACAGTAGAATCAAAGAGAAAAACGTGGTCACGCTGCTGAGAACAGAAACGGCGCTATGTTTTTCAAAATTTATCGGCAGCTGATAATTTTATGGCACATATGACATTTAGAACATATAAACGTTACGTTTCACATAATTATTCAAGTAATTACACTAAATGTTCGGAGGAAAACAAATATGAATCTTCTAACCAGTTTTATTCAAAGTCACAGGGGAATTTAAACCCAACTTGAGTGTACTTATTGCTCTTATATAGGCAAGCACTAACTTAACTACTATAACGTAAGTAGTTAAGTACCTATAAACCTATAATTTATTTTCTGTGGGAGGGAAGAAAGCTTCAACTTCGACCAATGTTTAAGCCCAGGGAACTAACCTTCTCACGGCCTTTGCGTGCGTTCTAGCGTCACATGTTTTGATTCTGGAGAAAGAAACCGCCTGCAGGCTATGCTGTGGGTGAGAGGATGGTAGCATGGTAGTAGGCTAGTAGGTACGGAGCGGCCGTATGCACCTGTTTGCAGTGAGTGAGCGAAGTTCCGACGCGAGGAAACGTTGCGCAGGCAGGTGTACGCTGCGGCTTATCATATTTTGGCGGGAATCCTTTTCAAACGTTAATTCTTTTTTTAAGTTTACCACAGTGTAACGGATTTGTTTTAAAAGTAAAAAATATAATCATCATTTTTTTTTAAAATGGTAAGTTTTACCGTGTAATTTTTCCAAGTTTGTTTATGTCTATACATTGGTCTATACCTACCCTATCCGCTATCCTAAAAAATAAAACTTAAACAAAGAAACCAACAATTTTCAAACTGTGCTTCGAGGCATTCTGATTTCCCAGAACCCAAATTATAAAATAATAACTTTAGACAAATTGCAATGCAAAGCAATTAAATATCTAGCAAATACAATTTATTTAATTATTTTATTTTATGTTTATTACAAAAACCACAGCTCTTAGACATAGTAGTAAACGTAGACATACATGTAAATCTTACAGCCAATTAAGGTTTTACAATTTATACAATATTGAAAAAACAATCACGCTACTTCAACAACTTAACCTCATGTTGTTTACAATTTTTTTTTTCGGATAGCGGATAGATAGGTAAGTAAAACCTACAATAATACCTACTTATGTATACTTACCATACACAGATAAATACAACCTACCGAACCTAAATAATGAGTGCGTAATCCGTGCGTAGCTAATGTGGATTTGAATAAAATATTTAAAAAAAAAATTGAACCGACTTCAATATCACTGAAAAGTATAAAATAATTTAAATACTATTGAAGTTGGTGTTAGCTTACCGGCTGTGTATATTTGGCACCAACTTCAATAATATTTAAATTATTTTATACTTTTCAGTGATATTGAAGTCGGTTCAATTTTTTTTTTAAAAGATTTTATTTTAAACTTTTTAGTGATATTTTCATATATAAAGATTGAACCAACGAAGACCGTAAAATGATCTAGGTAGGTTATGATCACATTATCGTCTACATAGTTTTACATAATTCATGTTTCTTCAGAAACTCAGAAACTATTTATCCGGTCGTAATGAAATTTGCATGGAATCATCATAGTAAGTCTAAGTAGTTTACTCTCTTGAATATAAAAAGAATCATCGAAATCGGTTAATATTTGTCAGAGTAATGTAATGGAGAACGTCAGTTTTATGGTTTTTACCAGATAAATTCCTCCACATCGTTCATGTTCCTCCAGGAAGTTCTTATCCGGTTGTGTTAAAATTCATACAAATTTATAACAGTGGTTCTTTCTATCGAATAAAAAAAAAACATCGAAATTGGTAAATATTAGCCAGAGTTATTACCATTTTTGTCCTTAAAAAGCGACTAAAATGTCATCTTTTAAGCATTCCTGCAGGTTTCCTGCGCAGTCGCCATTCTTGTTTTTTCAAGAACTACTTATTCCTAAGCGATAATTTTTTTATGGAACCCAATTAATGAATGGAAGGAAGATTTTTTCAAATCGATTCATAATTGCCAGTTATGCGCGAACATACATAGAAAAAAACAATATATGAGTACAGACGAATTGAGAACCTCCTCCTTTTTTGAAGTCGGTTAAAAACATGCACATTCCCTTCGTTATAATAATTATTTTGATTCTTCCGTCATAAGTACATTTGTAAAGTTAAGTAAGAAAAAAATATTAATTTATACTTAATTGAAAAGCCATAGGTACCAAAATAGGTCTTGTCTTCATCATCATCATCATCATCATCATCAGCTGAAAGACATCCACTTCTGAACAAAGCCCTCCCCTAGAAGGGAGGGGTTGCCGTAGTCCTCACGGTTGGTATGGCAGGCGTCTTGAGGATCACAGTATGTATACCTAGGTAATCTAATAGAAAGACGCTGCTTCCCGTCTTCTTGTTTTCCCTTAGTCGCCTCTTACGGCACCCAACGGGAAAAGATGGGGGGGGGGGGGTGCTATTCTTACACCCCACGGGCTTTTAGTTCTTGTAGTGTTCAAGAAAATAACTATGTTTGGTAACAGTTTTCTTCTTACACGTATTACCTAGCACAGTTTCTTAAAACATAATATCATAATGTTTTTCTGAACCCACGCACCTAAGAAAAATTTATAACTGTTATCTGTAGTTTTGATGAGAATATCAAATAAACTTACAAAACTAGGGTATCTTGAAAACCACAAGAACTTTAACAGATGTACCGCACGCAGCCACTTTTGGTAGTGCTTTATGAAACCTTATACGTTGCGACCTCAGCGCTTAACTGAATATAGTACCTGCATAACCTCACATTTCCATAATCGTTTGAGTTCCCACGATATGGAAAACACTAATAGAGATTTTAACAATTTGTTTAATACAATTTAAGTATTGTTCTCGCGGGGGAAACCTATAGGTCCCCGGGACCTGTGGCTGTCGCATCGGCGACTGAGACCGTAACTGGGCCATCCGGTCAAATCCGGTGGGATCTACCTTGTTGTGCCTTGTTTTGAACCCGCTCCGGGAAGTGCAAAATAGCCCCACGAGAACCAGACATGGTGCTCACGGTGCTCCTCTTTGAAGTCGCTGCCGTTCTCTATGGACTGTAATAAGTATTCGCATAATATTTTTCGTATATCTTAGTACAAAATGTTTAATTCTTTGTTAAACTGACACAGAAGTTTTTTGTCCCAGATAGAACCTACATAGATATGTATATTGTGCTTTAAAACAACGAATTTAATAAACGGATTAAGACATTTCCTATTCCGCCCTGATAATGTCTGCAATGTCGATTGTTAGTCATAGGTGCCTTTGATTTATTAATCCGGTCTTATTGACAAACAAAAGAACTTCCGGTTGCAAAAATATTTATAGCCACAAACTACTGACAAAATCTATATTTTAGTAAGTATATATTATATATTATACGAGGAAGTTATTAATCATAGCTTTTTGATAACTTAAGTACTTATTTATGTTAATGATTATATCATAATACTATCACAATAATAGGTAAGTATGTTGCAATAAGTAGATACTTTACGCTTATGAAAATATCTTAACAAATTCGCAAACTCTTGCATGCCCCAAAATTATATCTAAAATAGAATTTCATTCCCTTCACAAAAATTCGTAATCATGATTAGCATTACTAATGCTAATTGGATTGCAAACATAATGTACACACAACTATCGAAAGTGATCGTCTTCGATAAACAAAATATACATAGGTAGGCCATTAGACGACAACACACGTGCCAATGCCGTTTTACATATTTTATTCGTTTACTGCTTTGAACAACACAGAGCGAGCAAAAACTATTGTCCGATCACAGTATTATTCGGTGTTGCAATACAATTATACATTACTTTCTTCTTGAATATCTCATTAAACTTATATACGAGTAAGTACGTACATATTTTTTCTGAAATATAGCAGCAATGCGAATATTCAGGGGTTTTTAACACTGTATTTGCGTTAGAACATATTTTTTTTGTAACGAATCTTTCAATGTAATTTTCATCCAGTTCCAAACCAAAGACATTTAACTACTTCATCACCATCATCATCAGCCGAAAAACGTCTACTACTGTCCTACTACGTCTACCAAAGTCCTTCACCTTAAAAGGGAGGGGAAGGCCTTTGTTCAGGTTTTTAGTTCGTTTTGATTTCCGATATGATACTCTCTGTTCAAATGATAAGAAAACAAATGCTTGCGTAGACATAGGCGCACTCTATCTTCGTTTACTCTCACAATCAGATGCTGCTTAGGACTGGCAAGAACGGCTTTGCTTCTCGCATGATTCGAACTCGCGACCTCTGAATCTCTTTATAAGCGAGCAGCTTCCGCTACGGAAGCTGTAGCTCAGAGCTATATAGGTAATAAAGTTGCGTTAGTTATAATAGGTCGCATGTAAACGGGTGCTAGCCATTATCGTCTACATTCAACACCATCTCAACTTCAAACTATTAAAAATTTCATGACTGAAGTACTTGCTGCTCGATTTGGGAAACGGATTCAGATATAGCTAGCTACTGGATCCATTGTGCAATGAATCGTCTTGGTAGATACCATCGCATCATAGTGTCAGATATTCTGCTGCAGTATAATGTGTAAACATGTTGTGATCCGTTATGAAGTGTAATTTATCTGATAAAACAGTCCTTGAGCAAGTGTGTCGCTTACCATCAGGCGAACGTGCTCACAACGGATCTTTGTGTGTCTGAAGTTGGGTTTGGCGAACTATTGCGCAACTACAGTCGTTAGTTGTCAACACAAAAATGGCTACTGCGCAGCGACTTGCAGCCAACTTCAAACACACAAAGATCCGTTGTGACTGCTGTACATGTCTTAGCACTGACTTGCTTTAAAAAATAAGCAATAACAATCCTCTTCAATGGCGTCCGTAATTCAGGTCTATTACATCTAATTACTTAATTGACTTGTTATTTAGATTTCTACCATTGCCATAAAGATACTTACTTATATGCTTCTTTACAATTTAAGACATGTTCGTGCTTAGTGCTTAATTTAATTTTAATCAACTCATGTCATGATTTTAATGTT
Source organism: Furcula furcula (assembly GCA_911728495.1). Lineage (NCBI taxonomy): Eukaryota > Metazoa > Arthropoda > Insecta > Lepidoptera > Notodontidae > Furcula > Furcula furcula. The sequence continues at coordinate 20,181,209 of OU452249.1, read as the reverse complement.
TATGGCTCACGGAAAAACTAGATTGGAAGCTCTGAAGCATATTCAAGGGATATTATTGCATGCTTGCTACAAAATTTGAAGCTAAACTTGCAAGCGCTTAGAAGTTTAGCTTCAAATTTTTAAGTAGATAAGAATTTCCCTATTTGTAACTATAGATCTCTTCTAAAAACTAGTACTTTACTTTGGTAAGATGAAAATCAAATAAACGGAAATCTAATATAATTATTAAGTTCCTATCTACAACCTTTTCTGAAATTTTATTTAAGAAACTATAGCGATAACCTAGATACATCGCTAATGATCTTAACAACCTTGAAATGAATCACTACTATTTTTTTCGTTTTGCTTGTGTATTTATTAGTAGTGATAGAGGGCGAAATAATTGGCGGATCTCTTAGCTCAATCTTAATTTCATCCAACCCATAATATCTGATAGCTTCCATCTCAAATGACGTGAGCTTACCCGACCATGAACGTAACAGCCGTAATTGCAGACAACTAATAAACTAGAATTCTTAAGGCACGCACATCGTGATAGTCCTTGAGACGATGAAATATTTTATTTAGACCATCCCATACAACTAACCTTGTCACTTCATTTATAGATAAATCGCTATCTTTAAATTTGTTATTCACGCCTTGTTCACGCCGCAATTGAATTCATAAAATCCGATCAATCACATGTTCCATTCATCCATTTATATCGATTCCTTGAATAATGGGCGATTAGAGAAAAGCGTAATATAGTGGCTACTGGAATACAATCGTATCGAATTACTTGATTCCAACTGAGATCGTGATTTCCTGTGCTTGATATCATAATATAACATCAATAATTGGCGCGATAAAACAGAACGATGTTCATTCGAATTAAGCACTCGTGCCTTCAATCGAGATGCATGTTAACCGACAATACGGGTAAGCACATACAATATGGAACAGGATCAAGAGACGGTGTGAAGGTCGGATTGTTTGCGCAATAAATCGAACCGCATCTGGCAATATAGTTCCCATTGTGGGTCTGTGACGATGATCACGATCTTCTATTGCTCCACTTCCTCGGGTATGTTAACCACTAAAAGTTTCACAGACGATTTTACGAGGTCCCTTTTACTGCAATAAAATCACGGAGACCTTCTCTTTGAGATGCAGCCTTAGCAACACCTACATCTAGGTGAAGGTGTACGTCGTTTATCATTGCAATGAGGCGTTACTGATGCTTTATTTTTTTGATCAACTGTCTGAGGATATTTTGCGAAGTTTTTATTATATTTTACAACACTATCTTTTATATTAGAACATTTTGTTTATAATATACCGATGCTGCACTACATTCTAAGTACCTAATCCTATGAGTTAATTAGAGCATATATTCAAGAAGCTCTCATCCAATTAATGATTAAATAATTAGACTATCGTTATAGATGATTTTTTCATTATGCGTGTTGAAAATAAAACAAAGTTTCTTTTTTGGAAATCACTGTTCCAAAATATTACTCAAAAAGGAAAACTTTTTAACATTAACCAAGATTTCATGCGCTAGCTAGTATGCTGCACCTACTCATGAATTGTAGATTTTAAATAAGTATACTTGATACCCTAATTATAAGATGCACGTGAATAATTTTATTGTGTACCAAATGTTGTGCAAACATTATACCAAGTGGTTTTATTGCATTGTTATTATTTCAATAAAATATAATTATTGCTCTACATTAACTCCAAGGTCCTAGTCCTTAGTGTTAATGGGCATCTTTCCAATTCCAAATCATCATCAGCAGCAGACAAAAGACGTCTACTGCTGAACAAAGGCCCTCCCCCTTAGAAGGGAGGGGTTGCTATAATCCCCACGCTTGGCAAGTATTTGGATTTGAACCCTTGGGGACGAAATACAAGTACCTATTTAACAAATTGCTAAAGAATAACCGTACAAATATCTGGACATACTTATATGAAATAATCAATTTTATTATTTATTGAAGTCTTTTAAAGAAGGAATCAAGCCGATATTTTTTTCTGCCAGCGTGCAAGCAGCCATCTATAGAGGAATAGCTGATCCGTTATTATTAACATTAGCATATGGATGGTAAGGTAACAGCTCTCCCATTGCGACTTCGCAAATTGGGGGACATTTTTTGTGTCACTGTATTTAAAATAAACTTATTTAGTCAACGTCTTATATAATCAGTGAACAATACAGAAAATGTCACCTTCCTTTCTCCCATCTATCTTTGTTTTGAATGACAACCCTTATGCTTTCACAAAGTATCCCTACTAAACTATACTTAATATTTGTATGTGTCCGAGGATAAACTTTAAGTCTACCTATGTAAATTGACCTTAATTTACTTAATTTGTCTCATAGACACAGATAAACCTAGGTGCACCTACTTTTCTATTGTATATAAAATATATAGCTAGAGCATCGATCTCCAATAGATTTAGATATATTCTTATATATCGATGGATCTAGATCTAACTATTGTAATATATCGATGGTCTATACCCAGCTAACTTTAATCCAATTGAATTCTACGCTAAGCAAACATTATTTTCCAGTGAGTTTCATTTGATTATCTATTACGTTGTCCACGTGCATCGAACAGAAGTGTGTAGTTAAAAAGTTACTTTCGCCTTCAACAGGTACGTTCGAGTACCCACTCTGAATGGTAATCACACGGAACTAGACACATCGTACTTGGTATTTTATTGGCGTGTTATAGAGGACACATGGAATGGAACACATGGAGTCATTGTTTTCTATGTGACATCAGATCCTCCGTGATCAGATCTAATTTTTAACAGACTTGAAAAAAGGAAGAGGTTGTCAATTCGGTTGTATGTGTTTTTTGTCAGGGGTAGTTAGGCAAGGTGATCATTCGTTCCTTTCGCTGTTTGCTCAGCGACTCTTGTGATATTGGGTTGGTTTTGTTAGTTTTATTTATCCCATCCCGGCTTCGCACGGGTGGACTTTTTTCTTTTTCTATTAATAAATATAGCCTATGTTACTCAGTTCCGAAAAGGCTTTAGCACCGTAGACCACATACATACGCTCCGCCAGATTATACAGAAGACCGAGGAGTATAATCGGCCATTATGTCTAGCGTTTGTGGATTACGAGAAAGCCTTTGATTCAATCGAGACCTGGGCAGTATTGCAATCTCTCCAGCGGTGCCACATTGACTATATGTCGATCCGACTACAGGACGAGAGCACGAAACCAATCCCATTGTAGCGTGGTGTGAGACAGGGAGACGTTATTTCTCCGAAACTGTTCTCAAATGCATTGGAGGACGTTTTCAAGCTCTTGGACTGGTACGGATTCGGCATCAACATCAATGGCGAATACATCACTCACCTTCGTTTTGCCGATGATATAGTCATTATGGCATAGTCGCTGGAGGACCTCAATACGATGCTCAGCGACCTCAGTAGCGTTTCCCAACAGGTGGGTCTTAAAATGAACATGGACAAGACGAAGATCATGTCTAATGTCCATGTTGCACCCGTACCGGTAATTGTTGGGAACGATACACTCGAAGTTGTTGACCACTATGTATACCTAGGACAAACTATCCAGGTAGGTCGGTCCAACTTCGACAAAGAGGTCGCCCGAAGAATCCAACTCGGATGGGCAGCGTTCGGGAAACTACGCGAAATCTTCTCGTCCAAAATACCGCAGTGCCTAAAGACGAAGGTTTTTAACCAGTGTGTGTTGCCAGTGATGACATATGATACTGAGACGTGGTCCCTAACTGTTGGCCTTTTGGATAAGCTCAGAGTCACACAACGAGCTATGGAGAGAGCTATGCTCGGAGTTTCTTTGCGCGACAGAATCCGAAATGAGGAGATTCGCCGAAGAACCAAGGTCACCGACATAGCTCTTAAAATCTGCAAGTTGAAGTGGCAATGGGCAGGCCACATCGCTCGGCGAACCGATAACCGCTGGGGAAGAAAGGTTCTCGAGTGGCGACCACGAACCGGAAGACGCAGCGTGGGTAGGCCTCCCACTAGGTGGACAGACGACATTGTGCGCGTCGCAGGTAACCGGTGGATGCAAATAGCCAATTGTCGGTCATTGTGGCGTTCGAAGGGGGAGGCCTATGTTCAGCAGTGGACGTCTTCCGGCTGGTGATGATGATGATGATGTTACTCAGGGATAATTTAGCATTCTAATGGTGAAAGAATTTTTGAAATCAGTCTAGTATTTTTTGAGTTTATTAGTTACAAACATCCAAAAAAAACTAATCTTTCCTCTGTATAATATTAGTGTAGAAGTGTAGATTAAAGACAATGACAATATAAGTGATTACGAAGAAACCCGATTGGGTATGTCGTTCACGTGAGAAGGTACTTAATACATTTTTTTTACTACATATAAGCCATTGCTTGACTGCAGTCCCACCTGATGGTAAGCGGCGACGCAATCGAGGATGGTAAAACTACTAGCTTATTAAAAGCCTATTCACTCTAGTCTTAAAGTATCACTATAATCGGGCGGAAAAACCGATGCAGGCAAACTGTTCCAGTCCTTAGCTGTCCTTATTATACATGAAGAAGCAAACCGCTTAGTCGGGACTGAAGGCACGTTCACCACATAAGGGTGTGTACGTACCGTGCGTCTCGTCGTCCGATTATGGAAGGGGGATGGTGGAATCAAGTCATGCAATTCCTGCGCACACTCTCCAAAATACATCCTGTAAAATACCGAGAGGCTGGCTACTCTGCGCCTGTGCTCTAGGCTTTGTAAATTGGCCGCTACTAACCCTGCGTCACTCATAAGCCTCTTAGCACGCCTCTCCACCGAGTCCAAAGCTGCAAGGATGGCATTTTGCAGCACCAGCCCGTATGTGACTACAGTTCTCCACACACGATTGGAGTTTTGCTTTATATAGCATCAAAAGCTGCCCCGGTGTGAAGTACCAGTAGACCTTTGCAAGGACACCTAGCTTCCTTGCTGGAAATTTCAACTCCCAACAACTGAAGGCGGTCAGTAGGTATATCCCAAGGATACATTCTGAAAAGTAGGAGCCAAGGTGAACGGACTCCTTTTCGCGGTGAATAGACACGCTTGAGTTTTGGTGGCATTGAATCCCACAAGATTGGCATCACCCCATTCGGAGACTGCCTGAAGTGTGAGATTCGCGCGCTCCACCATGGCTACTCATTCAGACTGATAACATCCTTACTGACCCGAGCACTCGGCATATATCTCTCCACAATAGTGCTGTCATCTGCATACTCATAATACCGGGCATCAGCAGATCGGTAATATGCAGCAGGAAGATACGAGTAGTTGCGGAGAGACATTTTTAGCAACTAGTAATAAGATGTCCACTTATATCTATGGCTGCCTCACCAGTCACCACTTACAACCAGGATCACGGTCAAGTACATGTTCATGACCTCGTTCGACCGCAAGCACTCTAAAAAATCATGACCACCATCTTTTGAGGTAGGTAACTGCTGAATATAATCATGGATACATACATATAACGCGTTAAATCTCGCGCGTGGATCTTAAAAACCATAAAATGTGTCGGTTTTTGTTTTAATTCATGATTTCCTGGTTAAATCATGAAAGGAAAAAAAATATTACAGTGTCACCCAACAATTACGTTATAGTTTTTTTATAGCAAAAAATAAGTGAATTTAAAGCACATGTACATACGATTACATTATAATATGTCAAAGTCAAAGTCAAAAATCTTTATTTTCAAATATTTTCAAATAGGCTCTTTTGAATGGTGATTTTTTTTTAAAAGCTACCACCGGATCACAACGCGGCCTCAACTGAGAAGATGTATGTAATTATGTTTTTAAAAGAAATAGGTAAGTAATGCCGTCAGTCTTTTACCCTTCCCTCCCCGTGCGGCGACAACTTGGAGGAAGTTTTTTACCTAGTTTAAGTGTATTTGTAAATAAACTGTAAATATTTAGTTTCAATAAAGAAATATAAATCCTTTTTTATTCCATGTTTTAATAATTTACGGAACGAACTTAGACGGACTCTACCCACTTACTTGAAGATCTAAACTATGATAAACGTGTAAAGTTAGGCAACAGGGGCAAAGATAAATCAGATCAATGGATGATTTATCATTTCGAGACTAGTCTATATTACTTCGTATGAAGTAAACTGCTTTTATATTTGAAAAACAAAAGACAATCTATATTGCACCTACGCGAGATAAAGTGAATAGGCACTTGCGTACCTTTCCTAAACGCAGTCACTCTACCGACGTTTGTTCTTTGTCATTGCTTAATCTCTATACAAGTAGGATTACTAAGTAGGTACTTACGAGTAAGTGATTCTCGTATCCATTAGAAAAGCTTCGGTTAGCGACATCAATTATTCATTTATAACTGTATATCTGATTCTATATACTGACTACTACTGTTTTTGCGTTTATCGCGAACAGACTAGTAAAATATAACTAATAAAATCTACTTTTTAGATTTGAAACATTATTTATAGGTAGGTACTAGGTAGAATGTAGGTGAATATCTAGGTAATTTGCAGAATTTATTGACGTGTGGACAAATTTATATTGAGGTTTTTGTATAGGTATCATACCAAAATTATTAAATAACCAACTCTGCCTGCTAATTGCCTTCGATGACGGCATCTACCTAATCCAGCTTGATCACTGCAAAAGGCGAGTGGAACTAATCGTCTCACCAAATAAAGGGTAAAAAACAATTATCCAAATGATAGTTAAGTGTCTAGTTCTTGATTAAAATTACTACCTAAACATTGTTATGGCCGGTGTATCATTTAACAATACATTTGATTGACGTACAATCTCTAGAAGCGCATTTGGATGAATACACTTACAGACATGTACCTTTTACCTCTTTATTTCTTTCAGTTCAAATATGCAGTATATTTAGGGGCATCATCTCCGAATATATTTTAATGCATTGGCATGGGATCTTTCTGTCCATGTTTTTAGGGTTCCATACCTAAAAGGTAAAAAAGGAACCCTTATGGTCTGACTTCATCTGTCTGTCTGTCTGTCAAACCTATATATTTCAGGAACCACTGATGCTATCGATTTGAATCTTGGAACAGTTTTAAATATTACTTACCCAACCTCATCGCAAATAATAAAAAAAAAATCTTTTACTTTTTTTATAATGGGGGTCGAAATAGGTCATCAAAATTTTAAAGTGGGACTACTATATCGAGTGGGATATCATATGAAAGGGCTTCATTTGCACATCTTAAAACAGATTTTTATTTTGGCTTATGTGACGTAGTTTTTGGCTGATAACCAAAAATGTCAAAAAAAATACCTCCCCCCCCCCTTATCTCCGAAGTTTGTGGAGGGAAAAATCTGAAATAATTATGGATAATGTATGTCTATCTATATTTTACAGGAAAAATAAAATGATCTATCTAAGTAGTACAGTTTTTAGGTAATCCTAAAAAAACCTCGTCAAACAAACTTAGTTATGCGGTTTGTTTTTTTTTTGCTATCTGAGGTGTTACATGAATAGTAAAATTACTTTAATACGTCCAAAGATGGTATGGAACCCTCGGTGCGCGAGTCCGACTCGCACTTGTTTTTATTGGCAATGCTTGTTTTTTTTTAAGTCACTGCAAGGCTAAGGTTTTGCGGATACATGAAAAGATATTATACGTTCAAGAAGTAATTTCTGTACGATAAAACAACGGTTTTCTAGCCAAAAATGTCGTTTATTCTCTTACAAACAAAAAAAAACGAGTAGGACGCAGGATATAAATGAAAACAATTGAAATGCGTTGTTAGCAGCTAACAATAAAAGTTAGGTTATGAAAAAGTCTTAGCTCAACGTGCGTGCGCGAGTTGTATTGCCACAGACTACAGACTAGGGACGCGGAGGATACTATTTTAATCTTTGAGTATTAAACCAATTTTAATGGTTCGCGCTAGGGATGCGCGTTACATTTCTTATATAATATACCAGCCCTTGTTTATGTCCCACTGTTTGGGCACGGGCCTCCCCTCAAGGTAGGCCATAGTCCACCACGCTGGCCAAGTGCGGGTTGGCGGACTCTCTGGACTGGCGGAATTTCTTATACACTTTACACTTTACTAAAAATCCTTATACACTTTACTAAAAATCCCGTTGACATATATTAATTTAAAAATATTTTGAGTAAAATAAATTACTTACTCTCCTCTTACATACAAGTACAACTAACTAGGGTAAGTAAATTAAAATTACAAGATATGGTTCAACATTTGCTGGCCTGACTGTACTGTGTAACTATTTCGTGGGATCAGATTACCTACACCTTTGATTACACATAGATACAAGGGGTACCTAAAAGGGTCACCATCCGAAGTACTTGAATTAGGTACTAGATACAGAGGCATCAATAATTACATTCTAGGACAATCCACGGACATTTGATCCCAATCTAGGTAGAGCCACTATGATAACCAGACAACTGATATAATTACCAATATAGTTTATACCTACTTTGTCGTAAATATGTACCTTTACATATATATAAATAACGCTCAGACACTAGACCAAGCAAGGGACTTGTCAACATGCAACAACTAAACAACATGGATATATTGTTAACTAGCTGACCCACGCAGCTCCGCCTGCGTTAATTTTACGTTAACTAAACTTTTAATAACAGACATTCGCATCGAATACATAACCTCCTTTTTTATAGTCGGTTAAAAACTCGGACCCACTTTTTACTTGCTCTCCGACGCACGGACCCGTTTAGTTCAATTGGCGTTAAACGGTCACCCATCTATTTAATGACCTTACCAAACGTTGCTTAACCCGATCGCTTACAAAACCTTGATACCAACTCTCTATTAGTGTTCCCTTACTAATATTTATTATATTATACAGAAAAATTGATAAAATCGGACCAAGCGTATAACCAAGTACCCATTTTGACTTTAATCCCCTCTCCCAAAAGAACCGTGCTAGATTACGGGATAAAAAGTATCCTATGTCCTACCTCGTAGTAACATCTCAAATCATGCCAAGTTTCATTTGAATCCATTCAGTAGTTTCGGCGTGATGCGCAGCCGTGATACAGACAGACAGACAGACAGACAAAAATTAAAAAAATTACATTTTCGGTCTCAGTATCGGTTATAGAATGCCCTCCAAATATAATTTTCAAAATATCTTCAATGTACAGAAAGTCCTGTTACAGTTTTATTATAAGTATAGATATTGCACAGGGCCTATAATTCCAAGGTGATTGGCCAAAATGTTAAGCTAAATAAGCTAAACCCGTGGGGTGTCCGGGTAAGAATAGCACCCCCCCATCTCTTCCCATTGGGTGTACGTAAGAGGCGACTTAGGGAAATCAAGAAGACGGGCAGCAGCGTCTTCTGTTTTTGTGATCCATCTCATCACTTATACTGCGATCCCCAAGACGCCTGCCAAGCGTGGGGATTATGGCAAACCCCCCCCCCCCCCCCCCACAATGATTGATAGTATTTGTTTACGGCCCCCAGTCCCCGGCAGCTCCTCTATTCCTCGCCTTGGTAGCGGGCGGGGTAACGGTCGAGCAGGGGGTGCGAAGAATCTCCGGCAGATGCCCCGCTACCACCCCCACCGAACTTTGGCCCTGGTAACACACAACGTCCGCACTCTTAGGACCGATGAGAAGATTCTCGAGCTGGAGGAAGAATTGAGCAAGTTACGTTGGGACATCTTGGGTTTATCTGAAATCCGACGAGAGGGACAGGATACGATAACCCTTGATTCCGGAAACTTGCTCTTCTTCCGGGAAGGAGATCGAAAATCCCAGGGTGGTGTCGGGTTTCTCGTCCGTAAGTCCCTTATTAACAACGTGGTAAAGGTCGATAGTGTGTCGAGCAGGGTAGCGTACCTTATACTCAGAATAACCGATCGGTATTCGCTGAAGGTCATACAGGTATACGCGCCGACCTCGGCACACCCTGACGATGAAGTAGAGGCTATGTATGAGGAGATAGCAGAAGCCATACATACCTCCAAAACATACTTCACCGTTGTTATGGGGGACTTTAACGCAAAGGTGGGCACTCGGAATGGCGATGAGTTGAGAGTGGGGTCGTATGGGTATGGGCAGCGGAACCAAAGGGGCCAGCGGCTGGTCGACTTCATGGAGAAGGAGGGACTCTATGCGATGAACTCCTTCTTCAAGAAGCGACCATCCAGGAAGTGGACGTGGATAAGCCCCGATGGTTCAACCAAAAATGAGATCGACTTCATCATGACGACCAAGAAGCATATATTCGATGATGTCTCCGTGATCGGCAGGGTGAAAACCGGGAGTGATCACCGTATTGTTAGAGGCACATTGAGTATCAATGTTAAGCTCGAAAGGTTTCGTCTGATGAAGTCCACGCTCCGTCCAGGATCCGCCCAAATCCAGAACCCCGAAGACTTTCAACTTGAACTGCATAATCGCTTCCAGTGCCTCGCCGACTGCGAAACTGCGGACGAGATAAACAATGGGTTGGTGCAAACTGTCCACGCAGTGGGGTCCAAGTTCTATAAGACCCCACGCCGTAAAAAACCTCAAAAGCTCTCCAATACAACCATTAAGCTAATGGAAAACCGGACTGAGATGAGACTGCAATCTTCAGCTGATATGTCGGAATATGCTGAACTCAATAGACGAATCTCGAAATCCATGCGACACGACTTGCGTTCCTATAATACAGCGTGTATTAAGGACGCAATTGAGCGGAACCAAGGCTCTAAAGTGTTCGCACAGAATTCGTCTATTGGGCGTAGCCATATGACGAAGCTGAAGATCGATGACGGCAGTGTCATCTCATCGAAACCGGAGATATTGAGAGAGCTCGAGAGATTTTACGGACGGTTATACACCTCAACACGGGAACCCATTGATAGAACAGCTCAGGACACCAGAGCCAAACTAACCCGACACTACACTGAGGACATTCCAGACATCAGCCTGTACGAGATTAGAATGGCTCTCAAACAGCTCAAGAATAACAAGGCGCCGGGTGAAGACGGAATCACATCAGAACTTCTGAGAGCGGGTGGAAAACCGGTACTTTTAGTCCTCCAGAAGTTATTTAATTCCGTCTTACTCGAGGGTACAACGCCAGAAGCATGGCACAGGAGTGTGGTGGTTCTTTTCTTCAAAAAAGGTGATAACACTTTATTGAAGAATTATAGACCTATCTCACTCCTGAGCCATGTATATAAGCTGTTTTCGAGAGTCATTACGAACCGTCTCGAACGCAGGTTTGATGACTTCCAGCCTCCCGAACAAGCCGGGTTCCGAAAAGGCTTTAGCACCGTAGACCACATACATACGCTGCGCCAGATTATACAGAAGACCGAGGAGTATAATCGGCCATTATGTCTAGCGTTTGTGGACTACGAGAAAGCCTTTGATTCAATCGAGACCTGGGCAGTATTGCAATCTCTCCAGCGGTGCCACATTGACTATAGGTACATCGAAGTGTTGAAGTGTTTGTACAGCAACGCCACCATGTCGATCCGACTACAGGACGAGAGCACGAAACCAATCCCATTGCAGCGTGGTGTGAGACAGGGAGACGTTATTTCTCCGAAACTGTTCACAAACGCATTGGAGGACGTTTTCAAGCTCTTGGACTGGAACGGATTCGGCATCAATATCAATGGCGAATACATCACTCACCTTCGTTTTGCCGATGATATAGTCATTATGGCAGAGTCGCTGGAGGACCTCAATACGATGCTCAGCGACCTCAGTAGCGTTTCCCAACAGGTGGGTCTTAAAATGAACATGGACAAGACGAAGATCATGTCTAATGTCCATGTTGCACCCGTACCGGTAATTGTTGGGAACGATACACTCGAAGTTGTTGACCACTATGTATACCTAGGACAAACTATCCAGGTAGGTCGGTCCAACTTCGACAAAGAGGTTGCCCGAAGAATCCAACTCGGATGGGCAGCGTTCGGGAAACTACGCGAAATCTTCTCGTCCAAAATACCGCAGTGCCTAAAGACGAAGGTTTTTAACCAGTGTGTGTTGCCAGTGATGACATATGGTACTGAGACGTGGTCCCTAACTGTTGGCCTTTTGGATAAGCTCAGAGTCACACAACGAGCTATGGAGAGAGCTATGCTCGGAGTTTCTTTGCGCGACAGAATCCGAAATGTGGAGATTCGCCGAAGAACCAAGGTCACCGACATAGCTCTTAAAATCTGCAAGTTGAAGTGGCAATGGGCAGGCCACATCGCTCGGCGAACCGATAACCGCTGGGGAAGAAAGGTTCTCGAGTGGCGACCACGAACCGGAAGACGCAGCGTAGGTAGGCCTCCCACTAGGTGGACAGACGACATTGTGCGCGTCGCAGGTAACCGGTGGATGCAAATAGCCAATTGTCGGTCATTGTGGCGTTCGAAGGGGGAGGCCTATGTTCAGCAGTGGACGTCTTCCGGCTGGTGATGATGATGATGATGATGAAATAAGCTAAAAAAGTTTTAATTAACCTGGGACTACCATGTAACGTAGGTTACATTTAACCTACCTAATATGTACCTACCACAAAATACTAAATATTACTGCCTATAGCAGATGTCATCTCTTTGCATTGTTTTTCTTAGTAAATTACATTATATAAGCAAGTAAGTAAGCAACTAAACACAGCTCAATTGGTACATAATATGGATAATTTGTGAATTATTGTCGTTTGTTAACAAATCGCATTGCACACTTCTAACTAATGCATAACATCTATGTGGGTTAAAACTATTACATAATAATCTGCTAGGTAAGTAACATAAAATAATGAAAAATATATGTCATTTATCAGGTAATCATGCTTAAGGATAATTTATTCTAGTCATTAGAGCTACATCTATGTGCCTGCATTATTACAAGTATCTACATAGAACTCAGAGAAAGAATACGTGTACTACTTTATTCGATTTAAAACATAGATATTTCTGTATTTTTTTTGGTGTGCAATAAAGTTTGAACTTACCTAAGTACTTACTTTATTATTTATTCATTAGGTAGGATCCTCAACAAGAATTACATAAGTCAATTAATACAAATCAATATTTTTTTTTCAATACATAATATCATGTCACATGTATCCTTAATTATAGAGGACCACAGCATGCATTAACTTACCCTATATTACATTTTATTAGAATACGGATAAAATTACAATTAAATGTAACTAGAATTATACAGACAAAAGCATAAAAGATGTCAAAGCAAGATGTCAAAATGTTTCAAACAATAGGGGTAGTTGTTTAATTAAAAAGAAGAAAATTATAAAATATTGGTGAAAGAGTTATTAATTGAATTACAATTTACAATAAAATAATAATATCATAAGTATTAAGTTAATTAATTTAAAAAAAAAAAAAAACAAAAAAAAAACTTACCTACTATACCCCTACTATATATTACCCTTAGAGGAGATAACTCTGAGACTATACCATACATTCCTTAATTCAGACAGAAATAAAGAGCTTTGATAAAAAATTATTAGTAACTAGATATAGATTATAGATTGCATCCCCACATCTCCTCTCGTTGGGTGTCGTAAGAGGCGACTAAGCGAGAACGAGAAGACGGGCAGCAGCGTCTTTCTTTTGTATCTATCTTCCACCTATACTGTGATCCCCAAGCCGCCTGCCAAGCGTGGGGATTATGGCAACCCCTCCCTTCTAAGGGGGAGGCCTTTGTTCAGTAGTGGACGTCTATCGGCAACTGATGATGATGAGATATAGATTATTATTAGGTAGGTATTCACGCCAAACATTAGTAGATATAGGATACAGATAGACTATAAAACATGTTCACCTATACGTGCGTGTATGTTTTATTCTAGCTTTGTTTAAAATATTAGTAAGTAACTTTATGCAAATGAATGCGTGGGACGATTGCAAACACCGTTTCAATTTGTAATGTGAAGTGATATATTCCTCGTAGATATCTAGTTTTACAATCACTTGTTACGGAAAAAAAATCCTTATTATCTTGCATTTTTATGCATTGTGGGACCCGTGTTGTGTCCTTGTCCTGGTAAGATTAGCACCCAGCCATCTTCTCCCGTTGGGTGTAAGTACGTATGAGGCGACTAAGGGAAAACAAGAAGACGGGCGGCGTCTTTCTATTGGATTACCTACCACCTATACTGCGATCCCCAAGCCTGCCAAGCGTGGGGATTATGGCAGCCCCGTCCTTCTAAGGGGGAGGCCTTGTTCAGCAGTGGACATTTTTCGGCATTGTATGCATTGTATGTAGTGTTCATTAATTCTCTTAGTTGTTAATTAACATAAATTCTAACTTAGATTTTAACTCTCGGAGCCGTATTAATATACGGCTCCGAGAGTTAAAATGTGTTTAAATGTTGTTATGCTTATATTTCGATTATGAGTAGGTACGAGATAATCAATATACTTACTTACTTAAATCACTATTAGAGCATAAAGCATTAATTAGTTTCAAGAGTCGAAATCAGATTTGAAGAACTGGATTAACGTTTGTGAGTGCGGCACTTTGTGTAATTGTAAACGTTACAAACAACACAGTCTTCTTAAAAACTTTATTTTACCTTTTGTAAACTATGAACCCAGGTTGTCCTTGATGAATCCCGTGATTCAATTACGTACGTGACAAATCTCGTGCCAGCTGTGAGCTTCGTGACAAGGCTGCGCTTTACAAAACCCAACTCAATATTAATTTGCCTAAATACGTCGTGTTGCAGGACACAGACCGTTCGTTTTAGGAGCTTAGAATTCTACAATTCATTTTGAGTTTGTTGCTAAATCTTACACAATTTTAGGTTACTGTTTAACTTTTGGTGGACCAGAAAAGTCTTTCTACTAAATTCTAGCACATAATCTTCATCTGTTTCAGTCCTTGTGAAAGTGACCGGTAAAGGCAGTGCCAAATATTTTGCAGTGTCTAAACATTGATGTATACCGTTGTAATAGGCAAGCGGAATTAATGGGCTCAAGATCAGTATGGCAAGGCATTGCAATCCATGGACAGCTTTCCCACCCCCAAGGGGCTTTTAGGCGTTCTAACATTCCAGACGGATCTCTTTGACCCGTCAAGTATAGCCAAGGGTATTACTTACCTTATTCGGCCGGCAAGCCATTGATTGCTATTCAGTAGGTACTTAGCAGCGATTTGCCTGTTTAACGTCATTTTAAGTTCCTTGGAGTTCCTTGGCTAATAATCATGTGACTCGTGCAATTTCTGACGCCTGAGGATTTTTGTTTTTTATTTGTTTTTTATGTTGTCTGACAACCAAGTTGGGATACCGCAGCAATACTAATGCCAACTGCTTTTGATTATCTTTAACGTGACGTGTAGATAAAAGTGACCACTTGAAACCGTTATGATGAAACCCCTTATGGGTTCAATACTGCTCATTCCATAAGGAAACATACTTAAGAGATAGATATAATGATATTTCTCCTTTAACATAGTTTATAGAATGTATAATTTAAATAGATCACGCATTCAGGCAATGTTTTAGATAATAAGTATTTTGCTTGACTGATTGGAGGTAATTCACAGGAAGGACACTAAACTTTACAAATCATGGTATCGAGCTGCAATGTTGTAATACTAAACGATTGTAAAATAGACCGCTGAATTGATAATTAGAAGCCTCTTTGTCCGGAGTCACGTTCTAAAATGGGTTTGCGAGAGCTACCTTTGACAACTGATAGATTGATTGTTAGTTCGAGTGAAGAGAATGTTTGAATCCACTCCAATTAGTTACACAGGTTATTCTTTAGAATTGAACAATAGAACTGTTATGTTTTCACACAATGATGTTATATTTGCAGTTTGTTTATTAAATTTCATACCAAATCCGATAAGTCATTGTTTTGTTTTGTATTTTTAGCTGGATCTTTTCATTTCTGCTTTAGCTCAAGATGGACTAAATCATTGCCTGGCTTTAATTATTTTATGGACATTTTATCGATTTCTAACTAAAGCTCGGAGACGACATGACCAATTGCTAAATTAATAAAAGATATCTACCTATTATTATTTGTCTCTATCTACTTTATAAATATATCTGCGGACCTACTATTTGTTTTGTGTTATCTCCTTACAGTAAAAATATAATGAATACCTTGATTGGTTCATCTAATATACCTATGTAAGTATTTTACTTCATTAGATTCATCATCTATAAGATAGATGTGTTTGTTAGTAATTTCTAGTACGGTCACGGTAGATACATCGGTTTCAATATATCCCTTGTTATAATTAAGAATTTTGAAAAACTATTGTGTATCATTAAAACTTTTCTGACAAAAGTCATATCGTTCGTGTTTACTAATCTGCGATTATCGCGATACGACTGTACGGTCTACGTACTTATAGGTAGGTACGACAGGTTTGTTTAATTATTTTGAACTTTTACGAAAATGAAAGGAGAATGTGAAGTTATAAATAGCCTGACAGATGTGAGTAAATAAATTACAAGAATAACTCCATAAAAAATATTTCTAGTAAACAATGTAGATAAAGAAGACTCGCAACCGTTCTACTTATTTGGAGCTAATCGCCGAGTCTAATCTAGATCCTAAGAAAGTCCTGTGGACGTTTACAGCCTTACTTATAAAAATCTCCTAATCACCGTCTTAGCAACCAAATAACTAGTTACTACATAACTCCTTAATAAGCAGTTTTATATTTTCTACTTATAAACGTTGCATAAGAGCGACATAACTAATGAACAGTTAATAAGGCAAAACATATTTTACTCTGTCAATACCGCCACGTGTTGTCAGCTTGAAATATTCCGTCTGACCTAAAACTTGGTAAAATGGCAACATTTTGTAATTCAATTCGACAAATAGTAAGCTAGGTTGTCAAATTCAAATATGGAAGCATAGAACACAAATCAGTACTATAGAATGCTCATTTTCAAGTAAGAACCGTAGGCACCGGTAAGAACATCAAATTACATAAATATTAGGTACACGACAATAGGTACTATACCGTCAGCTGTATTTATTGACATTTGAAAGAAAGAATAATTTAATTGTGACACACAATTAACAATTAAAACAAATAGAACAAAAAAAAGCAAAAAATAAACCATAAGTAAGTAGTTATAATACTTTAACAAAAATATGCGTCACAAAATGTTTCCAACTCAGCAAAAATGCTGGTCGTACGGACAACCAGCGGTGATCTTCCGTTTTCGTTGTTTCGTCGGGTCGTTTCGTCCGTGTCCGTTTTAGCGCTGATTTGAGCTTGTGGCAGGTCATCTCTTCCTATTATGTTTGATGTCTTGGCTTTGTTCAGTTTATTTTGTGGTGTTACGGTAACCACTGCAAAATGATAAAATTTGTTATTGGAAACATGTATAAATAGATACATGATCAATCACAGCACAGGGTTCTGTTCCGAGTCCGGAGCTACACAGACTATTAGATGTGGAGCACTGTAAAGAATAATATTCGTAGGTTTATTAGGTATTCGTAGGTAGAGAAGAAGTGTACACTTGTCACCTGACATGTGCTGCTTAATTTGACACCCACCGACCGCATAATTAAAATTGCCAGGCGATATGGTGAATGTTTTTTTGTCGTATCTATGGTTAGTAGCTTAAGTGTCTAACTGCCAGTCCCAATATCCTAATTATCTCTTACTATCAGTTAAAATCGTTACCATCGATAGCTTTGACACATTTCCGTTTCAATAAACAAAGATATAGGCCGACCATTTAATACGCGTATCGCCTGAGAAGGGAGCGAGGGGAGATGTTAGCGGATGGGTGAAAGGGGTGCGCGGAGCAGAGAGCTTACGTCAAGTGCGGCAGTGCGCTGCCTGTGCTCGCAGCGCGCGGTTGGTGTTTTTGTTACGGACGCTTGAAGATAAACGCACAAGGTATACGACTGCCAAGATAAATCTCAAGATGAATCGTTCTTCCAGTTTTGCGAACAAAATTAACAAGCAAGCTAAACAAATAGCATACAATGTATATTCCTTTTTTAAAGCCAGAAAACAAGATCATAATTCTACAGAGTATCTTGAAGACGTAAACCTAAACAAACTTGTTGTTGGACTTTCGGTGACTACCATATGTAAAATAATAAAAGGAAATGAACTGAAAGATGAACAAAATAATGTAAATTTTAAATCACCAAAAAAAATTAAACAAATCCGAAAGAAAAAAATTGAAGTTGACAGTTTTACAGAGGGCGTTGTTAGAAGAAAAATAACTCAATTTTATACGGTTTATAAGAAGGATCCTACATTAAAAATTTTTAATGCGAAACTCAGAGAAGAAGGAATTTAAAATTGTGGCCGAGAATATTTGAGAACATTGATTCATAAACTTGGCTTTCGATTTAAGAAATGTCAATCAAAAAGAAAATTACTGATTGAACAACCAAACATCGTATCGTGGCGGTGGCGTTATCTTAATGCGATAAAGAAGCACAGAAGAGATCAAAGAAACATTGTTTACCTCGATGAAACATATGTCAATTCGTCATTAAATGTACCGGCGTGTTGGCAATCCAATGAAGAACGAGGGGTGCTGTCGCATATTGGCAAAGGGCCACGTTTAATTATTGTACATGCTGGTGGACAAGCCAGATTTATCGATGGAGCTCTTTTAATTTTTAAATCCAAAAGCAAAACCGGAGATTATCATAGCGATATGAATTTTGTAAACTTCAGCAAATGGACTAAAGAAAAGCTATTGCCAAATTTACCGCCAAGCTCAGTTATTGTTATGGATAATGCCGCATACCACTCGGTACAAGAGGACAAAAAGCCTACAATGACATCCACAAAAGCCACCATGCAAACCTGGCTGCAAAGACACAATGTTGAATTTGATACGTCTCTAAGAAAATGTGATTTATTGAATTTAATCAAACAACACGCGACAGAAAATATTTACAAAATAGATGAAATTTTAAAGGCGGCAGGTCATGAAGTCTTACGACTGCCTCCATATCACCCAGACCTGAACCCAATCGAATTGGTTTGGGGGGATATCAAAGGACAGCTCGCAAAAATTGAAATTGATTCTAATTTAGACAAAAAGAAAAATACACTGGAACAGTTATTTGCCGAATTCTCTGTAGAAAAATGGGTTAACTGCGATAAACATGTACAAACTATTGAAGATGAATATTGTCTGCACGATCGCATCGTTGATGAAGAGGATGGACCGATTTATTATTAATTTGCAAGATTCTGACTCCTCAAGCTACACAGACAGTGATGATGATTCAAGCGATATGAATATTAGTGACGAATAGTCCTATAAAATTTTAATCTGTGGTTAAATATTTCTTAAACGGAGTTAATTATTGTTTTATGATTTTGTACCTATGAAGCTATTATAAAATATTTGTAAAACTTAAAAATAAATACTTAAAAAAAAGATACTTATTATTTTATTCTTTACCAACAATGTCTATCTCGAGATAAATCTTTGGATTATTGACTCCGTGTGTAGCGTTACCCGCCCCCGCTCCCTTCTTACCGCGCAGGCGATACGCGAGTTAAACGGTCGGCCTATAGAAATATCTGTCCTTACTATTGGTCTAGCTTCGAGACCTTAAAGCTTACTATAGATAAGAAAATTAATGTCGTGTCATATTGTTACTTTTTAACTGAGAATGCTATCGGCGGTAGAGTATAATATTGGGACCGGCCTATAGTTGATTAGGTTGCCTGTCTCGGCTTAACGACTGCTGTCTAGATGACAACCAATCGAGACCGACTTTTTACGTGCCATCTGAAGCACGAAGACGCTGAGTTTAAATGCCACTAAACGGTTACCCATCTAACCGACTGACTAACTTTGCCTGAAGTTTTTTAACCACCTAATCGTTTACCGAACAGCGATCACTACAGACATTTACTTTTATCTGCTCTTCGCTGCCGTGCGTTTTCACTGGGTTGTCTTCGTTATTGTCAGTTTTCACTGGGTTGTCTACGTTGTTGTCACTTTTCGCTTCACAGAAAATCTCAATCCGATCGTTTTTCTTTTACTGGGTGAAGGAATCTCCTGCTTTCAATCAAAAATCTGTTTACCGGTTTCTTAACCGATAAACCAAAAAACATACTTTTACATTTATAACATTAGGATTTTATTTATATTACCTATTACAGTTACTAAATAGGTACACTATTAAACATCCAATCATTATAGCAATTATGTCGATTGATTGTCATGTCATTATAACGGGCTTTTTATCAGGTAAGTAGATAACATTGAGGCGCCGATAGTCGTTCTAATTCCTCTTTATTGGTATCAGTACTTTCATCTTTCATTATTGTAATGGAACATAGATTGTTAGACAGTAAAAGAACATCATGAATATTGACATATAATAATGATTAATGCAGATGATAAAAGGTACAGACACCGAAACAGGTACGCTTGACGATGGAGCAAAGGACTGCAATGCCTGCCTGTGCCGTTCGCCACTCAAGAGATTAGGTATTGAGATTACTCGTCTACCAACATGTCTATTGGCCAGGTAATTTTCAACTGATATACTTACATCGGAACACAACGATGTTTACGTGTCCGTCAGGATGACCGGACCACAGCACGGATTCACGTGAAACTTTGCCAAGATTTAGTACCTATTTTGTACTATTTTGTACCTATGTTTAAATATTTTGTACCTCAGTAATAACAATGTTATTTAATAAATAAAGTGGGAAGCCATCCTCTTTATTTATCAAATAACTTTGTTATTACTGAGGTACAAAATATTTAAATATAGGTACAAAATAGTACAAAATAGGTACTAAATCTTGGCAAAGTTTCACGTGAATCCGTGCTGTGGTCCGGTCATCCTGACGGACACGATGTTTACATATTGCTGCTTGGGCCAGAATATTACTGCGTTAGTGTGTACCAGAGGGCCTAGACAAGATGCAATCGCTTCATAGCGAATCTATTTCTTCATTCGCTAACGGTGTCAAATCCCTATAATTTGTCACGTGATTTTTCGATGACATATGTCATTCTCATACATTTTTATACTTGCTATTAGCGATAACGATTGTAGAATGTTACATTGTCTAGGGGGGCAGGATCCACTGTGATGGTCCTTCGCATATACATGCATGTCCATATGATACCTACCGCCGGTACTAAGTAGGTCATTCACATTGAACGAATCTTTGATAATTAGGTACCATAGGAAAACAACAATATTTACATATTTCCGGCTGGGTGCAGAATATTACCCAGGATCATTAAGACCGCCTTAAATTGTCACACTGCAATTTTACTTTTCCATTTTATGTTGTATCTTCTTTTTTGGTGTACAATAAAGAATATTTGTATTGTATTGTATTGTATCATTACTCAGGAACTACTGGGACGGATGGTCCTTCGGATATACTTATTTATCCGATATGTACTACCGGTACTAGGTCATTTATATTAAATGAATTGCCTTGATAGGTTAGAGTAGAGTAAATAGACTCCTTCGGAGTCGCTGGACGTTCAGGGTGTGAGCCCTGGCACGTGCATTGAGTACGGTGGTGAAAACGAGGACGGCGGCGGGGTTGCGACTCCCGTCCCCGTGACAGGTTTCAGGAGAGCTACAATGCGCCCCCGGCGGCGGGCTCAAAGGGAAGGGACTGAGGGGCCCCTCGTGCAGATCCCGCCGGAGAGCCCTGGGGTCCCCTCTCATGTGCCGATGAGACAGCCGCGGAGGTTTTACTGGGTAAGAATCCCACATACCCCGGTCGAGCCCCACAAGTCCAGAGGACCTTTTGAAGGATTCCCTCGCGTAAATCGACTACGTAAAGGGCGTAGTCTATTGAAGCGTTATTGAAGGCATAAAGTACCTTTTAAAGTTGATAACACGCTTTTTTCTTCCCACTTCCAATATTAAGATGCTTATCACTGTTGGTTGCATCAAATATAGAGTAAATGCAGCATCCCACGTCCAGTCCCACGTGCCAAGTAAAGTAAATCTCCATTTCGCCACCGCAATTCTGGTAGGTTAGCCAAGAGTCATGTCTACCCAGGACATGATCTATGTAGGTACCGTCTAGTCAAACTCAAACTCAAAAATAGTTTATTTCAAATAGGCTTAACGCTAGCACTTTTGAAAGGTCATGTTTAAAAAAAAAAATTTCTACCACCGGATCACAACGCGGCCCCAACTGAGAAGATCCGGCAAGAAACTCAGCGGGTTTGTCATTTTTTTCACATTTTTTTTAAACAGTGTGTCATTTTACAATTAGATCAGAGCGACAGTGTGTCTTGCCGTTCAAAATATCAAATAAGACAGAAAAAAATAATAAAATACGACGAAAGTACAACAAACTAAAAAGCCAAAGGGATAGTAGTCGGACCGGTCCCCCTAAGCAGCACCCGCGCACGAGTTGACTCGAGCAGCAGCCATAGTAGTAGGATATCAAACACCTACGTACAATATTAATTAAAAAATCGATAGACACTAGATACCCCGGGAAAACCAAGACTGGCGTATGTGAGGTTGATACTAGCAAACATACGATGCGATGTGAAGTTATAATACGACTTTATGAGACCAAAAACAAGAATTACTTACTACTATAATCAGAGAGAAAATTGTCAAAGCAATTTTCAATCTTGAGTTGTTTATCGGGAAATCTATTTGTCGGACAGTCATAAGCAGCATTATCACTGGTTCTTATAAAATTAGGTTAGATCTTGGCTCCTTGAGAAAAAGAGGATTTATTACTATGCCTTGAAGTATATAGAATATGCGTGGTCCTGGTTTAACGATAATTAAAATAAAGCAATGTGGTCACCCTAGCTGGCAGTTCTTATTTAGAGACAGACATTGTGTCGCAACCACAACGCGTGAGAGCACGCCGCTGCATGTTTTAATGGACTAAAGGTAATCTAAAATAGTATAGTAGCTAAGGGCACTTGCGAAAACCCGCTCAAAGCTAGAGCATCTCGTCCGACTGGAGTTACTTCCGCAGGTATGTGGGATTCTTACCCACTAAAACCCCCGTGGCTGTCGTATCGCACGTAGAGCCCCTCAGGGCCGCAGATGGCCATTACAGCTTCACCGGACAATAGGAGGCGAGCGCT
This sequence comes from Furcula furcula, assembly GCA_911728495.1. Taxonomy (NCBI): domain Eukaryota; kingdom Metazoa; phylum Arthropoda; class Insecta; order Lepidoptera; family Notodontidae; genus Furcula; species Furcula furcula. The sequence goes on along the minus strand of OU452249.1, from coordinate 20,158,149 downwards.
TGAAGCGCTCTAGCCTTTACGGCAGAAGTAGCGACGAGCTCAAGGGCACCTCAGGGAGGCACAGCCTCGGCTTGGGCTGTCGCTTAAGAGAGGGCCGAGTTTACCACCGGTTCACAACGCGCCCCCACTGAGAAGAACCGGCAAGAAACTCAGTGGGGTGATGCACGTCGTTGAGGTCGCATACGTACGACCCTTCGGCCTCGCTGGCGAGACCGGTGTCTGATAGCTAGTGTAGCATACGGTTGTCGGGGAGGGTTCGGCGCATCCCGGTCCAATAGGACCGTCATGGGGTCAGGAGGATCGAGCAGTACGTGCCGTGGTCTGCGGCGCGAGTCAGAAAGACTAGGGGCGTGATCGGCGGCGGCGCGGATTAAACTGTTGGATAAAAAGTATCCTAAGTCCTACCTCGTAGTAATCTCAAATCATTCCAAATTTGATTTGAATCCATTCAGTAGTTTTGGCATGATGCGCAGACATGGTACAGACAGACAGAAATGAATAAAAAAAACAGTTTTGGCTTCAGTATTAGTTAATGAAGATGCTCCAAAAATAATTTTCTAAATTTCTTGGACTATTATTAGACCTGTTAAGTTTTATATTAAGTAAGTAACTATAGATAGAAAGAAAGAATATAGATTAAGTATGTCTATTCACTTTTTAAGATAACTTTACGTACCTAAGTAAGTAAATATGTTCACAATATAAAGTCATTTAAATATCGATGTAATGGTTATTATAACCACATCTACTAGGTATGTTACATAATAGTAAACAAACACCATCACACCATGTAAGTGGTGAAGAAAGTTGCTGTCAATGCATGTTACGGCCTCATGCGGGTACCTATTATTAGTACCTAGGTACTTTGTACGCTGTCGATCGATTGATAATAGGTGGCGGAGCCACCATAGATTGAGGTGCACTAGATTCAGGGGCATAGAGTCTATATATTAAGAATAGAGTACGCGTTTGTCTATGGTCTCATTAAACAAAGCGTAGGCAGACTTTCCTCTACGAGGCAGGTAAATTTAACTATTTAAAGTTATATTACAAGAGTTATATTGATATGTAAGTGATAAGTAGTAATAGGTATGATCAGTCACAAGCGCAAATATCGATAAATACAGCTGACGGTATAGTACCTTTTTTTTTTTTAAATTTATTTAATCATGCAAAATATTTACAAACAAGAACCAATCACGCCATATAAACCCGTTAGGGTTTGTCGTTGACGTGAAACAATCTTCGTACTTAACTAAAAATAAAAGGAATAAAAACGTACAATGGTTGTTATAAAAGGAAAATATACGTACACTAGCGACCCGCCCCGGCTTCGCACGGGTGTAATTGAGAAAAAAAAAGAAGTGAATAATTTAAAGCTACTGCCTTTGATTATAGAATTTCTTGGAATTATTTATCAGTTTGTAGCTGACTTTTCATAACGCAATATGAACAAATTTTGTATAGAAGTGACGCGTGAAAGGGTTACATATAGCTGCCTGTCCATGGGCAAAGTACTCAACGCTTAGGTTAGGTTAGCCTGTAACGTTGAATCTCTGAGCTTGTGATTTGTTAATTGTATTTATAATTTTAGAAACTGCAGACGGCTACGGCTACGGCTATCACGTCGGCACATTAGAGGGCGGACCTGGGCTATCTGTCGGGATCTGCACCAGCTGATACCACTCAGTGCCTTGACTTTGAACCCGCCGCCGGAGAGGCACATTATAGTTCCTCAAGAACCTGTCATGGTGCTCACGGTTACAGGGATCACGGGGAAGCCTTTAATGGGATTTACGGGACCCTGTTGGTGGTCAACCGGGTATGTAGGTTTCTTATAAACTAAAGCCCCAACGGCCGTGCAATCACCACATAAGAACCCCTTCTTGGGCTATCCGGTGGGATCTGCAACATTATACCCTCAGTGGCTTGCCTTTGACCCCGCCACCGGGGAGCACAATAAAGCCACCTGGGAACTTTTCACCGTGCTCACGGTTACAGGGGTCACGGGGGAAGCCTTCAATTGGTCCCCGGGACCCTGTTGGCGGTCAACCGGGTTATGTAGGATTCTTATACACTAAACCCCCAACGGCTGTTAAATTAGTACATAAGTAGGAGACCTGGGCCATCCAGTGGTATCTGCACCAAGATCCCTCAGTGGCTTGCCTTTGAGCCCGCCACCGGGGGGCACAATAAAGCCACCCGGGAAATTATCATCGTGCTCAAAGATACGGGGATCGCGGGGGAAACCTCCAATAAAAATAAATTAATCCTAAAATAAATAGGCCCCAGGATCCTGCGGGCGATCGACTGCAGTATGTGTCCCCCACGGCTGTCCACACAAAAGAGTGTGCACCGTGTACCCCTCAGTGCAAGGCAAGGGCCTTTGAAGCCGCTACCGGGGGCGCATTATAGCCCTCCGGGAATCTGTCACCGTTGTCACAGTTTAAGGAAGTAGCGGGGGAAACATCCAATATGTCCCCGGGATCCCGTGGGGAAATCAAACTGGGTATTTGGGATTCTTACCCACTAAAATTCCCGTGGCTATCACATCGGCACATGAGAGGGAAACCTGGGTTCTCGGGTGGGATCTGCACCAGGTGTCCCTGACTGACTGACTCGGACTGGCTGAATCCGAGTTAGTCCCGGTCAGTCCCGTCAGTCCCGGTCAGACCCGGTCAGTCCCGGTCAGTCCCGGCCAGTCCCGGTCAGTCCCGCTCAGTCCCGCTCAGTCCCACTCAGTCCCGGTCAGTCCCGCTCAGTCCCGGTCAGTCCCGCTCAATCCCGGTCAGTCCCGGTCTGTCCCGCTCAGTCCCGGTCAGTCCCGGTCAGTCCCGCTCAGTCTCGCTCAGTCCCGCTCAGTCCCGGTCAGTCCCGCTCAGTCCCGGTCAGTCCCACTCAGTGCCGGTCAGTCCCGCTCAGTCCCACTCAGTCCCGGTCAGTCCCGGTCTGTCCCGCTCAATCCCGGTCAGTCCCAGTCAGTCCCGCTCAGTCCCTCTCAGTCCCGCTCAGTCCTGGTCAGTCCCGCCCAGTCCCGCTCAGTCTCGGTCAGTCCCGCTCAATCCCGCTCAGTCCCGGTCAGTCCGAGTAACACACCGTACCACACCGTACCACGCCGTACCACGCCGTACCACGCCGTACCACGCCGTACCACACCGTACCAAGTTTCAGAAGTTTCACTTCAAAAACCTGTCACCGTGCTCAAAGTTTCGGGGACCACGGGTAGACCTCCAATAGGCTTCCATCGACCACGGTGTGTGGGATTCTTACCCTCTAAACCCCCCACGGCTGTCCGCAAAAAATATGGGGCTGCACCGGGTACCCCTCAGTGCAAGGCAAGGGCCTTTGAAGCTGCTGCCGGGGGCGCCCCCCGGGAATCTGTCACCGTTGTCACAGTTAAAGGGATGGTGGCACGTTTAATATGTCCCTGGGATCCTATGGGGGATTCTTACCCACTAAAACCCTCGTGGCTGTCACATCGGCACATGAGAGGGGGTTCTCCGGTGGGATCTGCATCAGCTGTCCCTCAGTGCATTGCCTTTGAGTCCGCCACCGGGGGGCGGGTATATTATATCCCGGATATTTACCTACTTTATAATATATGGAATTAATGAAATTCTCTAGTACTTGATTGTTAACTATGTATCTCTTTAGGTTTAGTTTATTTACTTAGATAAAACTTAAAACCTTCAATGAAAAATTATCTAACCGATGGTGAAAATCGCTGCGTGGTTTAGGAGGTGCTATCCGATATTGACAGACTCGGATAGCGACTTTGTTTCACCCTATTTAAAGATACTTTGACGTCGTTGGTCCCCAACACCAGCCAACCTATAGAAAAAACCCTGACTGACAGACAGACAATAATTCCAATAAAGTTTTGTTTTTTTTTATATCATACGTACAATAGGTGCATGCGTATTGTATTCCTACCCAAACAGACATTTTGGAAATATATTTTCATTATTTTATTTTTATTATATTTGGGAAACAAACAAATGATACTACTTATTACTAATATAAGATCCAATAGTACAAAAATCAATTAAGTTTCCACTAATAACTAAATCATAACATTAGAGAGAAGCTAACTACGTATGCACGATTTTAAATTTAAAAAAAGTATTAAATTTAAAAAATATATTAGAATTAAAAAGTGCCGGAGTCAATATGAGTTAAATATTTAAAACATCGAATCTTAATATAAATAAAAAAACAAAGTTTAAAAACACAAAAAAAAATCCATACACGGGTAGCGAACCCGGACAGTCCATACTTAGAGGACGCTTCCGTAACCACTTGACCAAGGAACTTTGATTTTATTCTTCGAATTACCCTATCTTATTAAGTGATCAAACGAACTTACCTTAAGTGAAGTTCGATCCTAATTATCCAGTCCTTGACGAAAGATTACTTGTAGTCCTTGTACATATACGTTCCGGTCTAGTCGCACAAGTTTAGAGAGGTTTAATAGAGAAAACAATATTATTGTCTCCCTCTCAACCACCCCGCTCCAGCAGAACGGCAGACACCTCATTATCTTTAGAGTAAAATGAAATACAGCTGCAACATTGATTCAACAGGGACATTTAGGGTAGGGAGGGACCTTAAATCTTTCGTCAAGGACTGGATAATTAGGATCGAACTTCACTTAAGGTAAGTTCGTTTGATCACTTAATTATCCCGTCCTTGACTTCAAGATTACTTGTAGATGTTTAGAGATAAAAAATCAATGTTGCACTTATTGAGATTCCAGGATGAGATAAAGTTTTCTTAATTTGATGATTAAGCTATTAGTTATAATAAAACCAAAGTAGAAATTGCAAAATGCATACATACATTTAAATTAATTACTATAGTTATGTTTATATATTTAATAATTTCTGATATTTATATATTTCTTTAAATATATTTATTTTAATTATTTATCTATTCAATAGTTTAAACTTTTACCTTAACATTGTTGAACAATTAATTCCGACATTGTTACCCAAGTAGCAATTGAGGTCCATTATAGAAACTTAGAGACTGCTTGCTAATTGTGCAGACCATCCTGAAAACAGTTTTATAATGGTTTTAATAATAAAGCCTTTCTGGACAGCCGCTGAAGTCATGACTTCATTTCTCGTATCTACTGTAAGTAGTAAAGATAGAAGCATCAATTGTGCTGTTTAATAATATCACTTTTTTATATGTTCATCTTCCCATGGTTTGAGAAGATGTTGATAAATTTATTATATAAATTAATAGTATACTTAAAATAATATTTTGAGACAATCCAAATACGGTAGAGCTTGCGTCATGGCAACCAGACAACCGATACTAATAAGTATTAGTAGTGAAGGTATATAACTATATACCTTTCCTCCTTGTAAATATAAACTAAAAAGATAAACAACACCCAGACACAAGCTAGGAATCGAACCCTCGATACATAGGACAGTGGCTAAAGTGACAAGATAAGACCATATCATGGAGGATATAACTGAAAAGTTAGTGTTGGTGCCAGACAAATATCAGGTCTTCGAATGAATTGATGCATATTTAAAATGGTTTGACATCTCCTTAGAAATTCCTAAGGTTTTAAGTCTGTAACTGGCCTTACGTTTGATATATTCTAATAGTTTAGCTTTTGTTTATTCTACAGGCAGAGAGTTAACGGTATAGCTATGTACTTTTAAGTTTTGAATAATATTTTCTAAACTAATAAAATCAGCTACTGTAAGTAATGTTTTATAAGTAACCAAAGATATTATGGTTGTATGTAATATAGTAATTAGATTCTATGCAATGTCATAGCGAGGAAATATTGGTTTCAGTTTACAGATTCCTTGAAAGAAACATTTAAAACTTTTAATAATATTGCCTATTTGGTTTATGTATATCAAAGAAATAGCTAATTTGTTACTCTTCAAATAAGTATAGAATTTATAAAAACTACTTATTAACGAACTTATCAGAGATGAGACATTAATATCATTATAAAATCAATGTTCTTTGCTTGAAATTAGACTTATTTTACAAGTTCTCTGTGAAACAAGAGAGAATAACTTCTGCAAAAGCTGATCGTTGTATGTGTTGTCTTCGAAAACATACCAGAACAACAAATATGCTGCTAGAGGAAGATGGCAGTGTAGTGAATGCTTTGGAAATAATTTCTATATAAGTACATATTTTCAGGATTTAAAGATGGTGTACCACGGTTAAGACGACTATAATAGGAAAACTCCTAATCAAGTTATTAGGGTTTATCCTAATCAGGTTAATAAAGCCTTATTAACATTTCCAAAATATAAGATGGAAAGATTTTCCTAGGCATTTAATTTCATCCGGGCAGAGTATAGAAAGCAAAAAGCCTGAGACTGCAGATAATATACGGGAACCGAACACAAGCGTAGATATTAATTACATTTGAGGCTCATAATAAAAATTATGTCTATAATATTAGGTAATAATAGAACTTTTAAAGGCAGAACTTTCTGAAATAAGCTGTGCCTTTGTAGTAAAGAATAGTATCTTGCCTATATTTCGTCTTTCCTTTATTGTTACTGTGTGTACATAAATTATAAAACAATAATATAAATGCCCTTCTGGTTGATACGACCACAGCGGCCGATCTTTCACAAAATCAGCCTTCTACGCGAGAGATATTATAGTGAACAAGTGCTTGCGTAGACACAAGTGCACTCTATCTTCGTTTACACTCACAATTCGTTAAGATGAAAAATTGGCACGATTGGGGAGAGGCCAGGCGCAGGACTGACCTTTTACAAGCCCATCCGACGCCTGGATCATCTTACTTTACAGACAATCAGATGACCGGCCTGCATTGTCCAACCCAGCAATGAACAAGTATATAAAGTGGTTACTCTCCACGGGATTTCACAGATTTGAACCCGCGACCTCCGGTTTGCAAAACAAGTGGTTTACCGCTGCGCCACGGAGGCTATAATGAGACTCATAAAATAAGATATAAGATAAAGGCCTCTTAGAGGTCAACTTTTATTATATGACAGCCCTTTGTAATAATTTTGGTAATGGTTATTAAGATTCCCAGCCTTTTTTTTTTATAAAATCTCCATCTGCAACTAACTTTGAGGATCATGAATATGGCCTATATTCGATATATAATAAATGCCTCATTTCGATCGTTATCGCTAAAAAATAGTCTTGGAAAAAAAATTACATTTGTATTTTTGTGCCCTTACCTGTTTTTTTTTATATATATATGTGGGTACCCTATGTTATTCAAAATATTTTTTCTTTTAATATTATCCTTTTAATGTTGTTATACATATATTATTATAATTGTTTACACCCGATCTCTTGTTCTGTGTCTTTGTTTATCCTATTACTATTATATCGGCCTGCATAATATAATAAACTTGAACTAATGAGTTTGTTAATATGTGCACCTCACTTCCAAATATTAACCTATCCTAATACTAGCTAGGGTAATAAACTGCTTATTCTGTGTTAATAAGAAAAGGCAGTGGTATTAGGTATACACACGATAGTCACAATTTTTCTTGCCTCCAGAGACTAAATCAATCGATTACCATTCGTTTTAACACACTCAATGTGGACCAATGCTCACCAGTTTTTCAAACCAATTGCTACGCTTCAACTTTAAGGTTTGAGTGCAGAGGAGTATGCCACTCGTTAGAAAGGCGTCCGTGAAAATCTGAAGAATATATTCATCTAAAAAAATCAAAAAGTTCACACATTTCACACAGTTAGAACATTCATTTAAGCAGGAGCTAAGTATGTAACTTGCTCAAGCGACATAGTACAACGTACATTGTCACAATGTAGTGTACCTACATAGTGTAATGGGACTTGCCGAAATAAGTCTAAAAAGGTGCAAACGATTTTTTTTTTTAGTATTATTATTATTTTAATTGTTTTTATTTTGTATTTGAGTTTAACTGTTGCGGGAAAAAACAAGCAAAATTATGGAGCCCAGAATAAAACTTACTTTACTACAAGTTTTCGAGATAAACATTTATATTAATAATAATTAGTGATTAAACTGAGAGATAGATTGAGTTGCATAACGGTGCTGTGACTCGTGGCGGACACGGTCGGCAATCAGTCAAGCGGTGAAGATGGCAGTCCTCGACGCTGCGCTGGCGGCGGTTAGAGTGCTCATTAAAAACCTCACTGGTTTCAGTCCACGGACTATGTCAGTGTAGTTCTGGCCATCATGCTGGTGCTAGGATTCAACTTAGGTCTTCGGAGCCTTTCCCGTTTAAACTTACAGTAAGTATGAAATCTGGGCAAGTATTAACTTAACTTACTACTGGTTTTTAATCATACATATATCTACCTGTTTTTTTTTTTTTTATAATTGCCTAGATATTCTCCATAAAATCTAACAAAAAAGAAATAAATCTGTTACACTATCTTTAAAGGGATCTGTCAAGGGTTGATCGATCAGTTGAATGATAACCGACCTACTGGTATCAGTTTCGGCATAGTGAGAATAAGCCAAGAGTTGACCCCTTCGTTTAGAGTACGGATATTATTATTATTTTTTATGATGTATAGGCTTGTCCACTTTCCCTGAAGCCAAAAGAGCTTTACTGACTAATAGACTTACAACTATCAATTAGCATGGTGCCAATCTCCAGGTTCAGAGTAGCTATTACAAATTGAGGAATAAATTTTCAGATACATAAAACCAAGTGAATCAACTTCGTTAGAGATTCCTTCCGCATCACGAACAAAAATCTCATCTGATCAGGGACTATTATGTGACATTTGTTACCGTGCTTTGTTGCCTCCGCACCTTCGAGCACAAATCCCGTTTCAGCGCGAAGCTTACATTTGACCAAGGAATACCATTAGGTATCTTTGCATTGTTTTTTTTTAATCATAATTGAGGGTACATCACCAGCGAATATTTATTCGCTTTTATCTAAAATAGACATACTTACTTACTTGTAGTAAATAATGCGGGTAGTTAGGACACGAAGAAAAAATGCATTATCTGAAGAATACAACAGATAAGCTGCACGATTTGCGATGAATCCAATTGTCATATTTAGGACATTGTGATAATTAGGCAAAATAATATCCGAAGAATACAACGGATAATAAAAATTAGTGCTTCCCAATGAATGCAAAGAGTACACAAACTCAGATCGAGCGTAGAAATCTTCGCAGGTACAGGAGGTACAGCAGTGCAGCAGCAGCAGGCAGGCAGGATGATATTTAGACACAATCATGGATGAATTCATCCATGGGCACAATAATATCCGAAGAATTCAACGGATAATAAACATTAGTGATTCCCAATGAATTCAAAGGGTACACTTTAGCTCGAGAGTATAAATCTTCGTTAACAGCGACACGAACAATGTTCCACTATTAGTTTTATGACTTCCTTTACTTTTCTTATTTATTTTAGTTTTTTTTTCATGATTTCAAAGATCTTTTGTATTTGAAGTTTGAACTCGTGCGAACGCCGTGAGCGCACGGACAAGAATGAGGTGTCTGCCGTTCTGCTGGAGCGGGGTGGTTGAGAGGGAGACAATAATATTGTTTTCTCTATTAAACCTCTCTAAACTTGTGCGACTAGACCGGAACGTATATGTACAAGGACTACAAGTAATCTTGAAGTCAAGGACGGGATAATTCTTGTGATATATTTGTACTACCGTCGGTTGAGTAATAATACTACTTTTTTACCCTGTTATGGGATAAATTAAAAAAAATATGAAATACAAATTCAATTAACTTTCTTAACGAAAGTCTGTGCAAAATTTCAAGTCAATAGGACTAAGGAATCGCGTTCTCCCATACAAACTTTGCCCCCCTGTTTCACCCCCTTAGAGATTGAATTTCGCAAAAACCCGTCTTAGTGAGCACCTTTGTCCTAAAAGGAACCCCCATGCAAAATTTGAGACTTCTAGCACTTGTAGTTTCTGAGATTTCGTGATGAGTGGGTTTTTGCTTACTCTTTTATATAATAAGATTATCTAAAATATGCATCGTTACAATCAATATTATGCTAGGTCGGTAGATCTATTGTCGTGTACCTGATATTTATGCATATTGATGTTCTTACCTGTGCCTACGGTTCTTACTTGCATGTAAGCATTCTATAGTACTTGTACTGATTATTGTTCTGTGTTCAGGGGTGTAGCAACCGCCGTAGGTATCAATAATTCGAGACCCCATTTACCCTTCATTTGGGCCCCCCCATTTTTTTTAAACAGGACCCGTCTAAGGCAAGCTACGCCACTGACTAGCTTAATAACATAAGGTTAAGGGCCCGTGTTAGAGGTTGAGGTAACTCTCTTGTGCAGTCCTTCGGAGTCGCTGGACGTTCGGGGTGTGGGCCCTTAGGACGTCCATTGAGTACGCGTACTCAGTTGTTGTTGTTGCGAGTTGCCGCCGCTGCGGCAACTCCGAGGAGGACGTCGGCGGGGTTGCGACCCCCGTCCCCGTGAGCGCTGTGTCAGGTTCCTGGGGGGCTACAATGCGCCCCCCGGCGGCGAGCTCAAAGGCAAGGTACTGAGGGGCAGATCCCACCGGAGAGCCCTGGGGTCCCCCCTCTCATGTGCCGATGCGACAGCCGCGGGGGTTTTAGTGGGTAAGAATCTCACATACCCCGCTCTTGTGCAAGGGAGTGTCCACCTCCGCAGTTTCAGACATTCAGCCGCCATGCAGCAGTGTGTAAGCATTGCTGTGTTCCCGTGTGAAGGGCACTGTAGTTGGTAAAATTACCGAGCTCCGTATTCTTAACAACTGTATTACGGGTGCCTAACGGAAGTGAATTACAGCTGTCTACAGGCATCTTTGAGGTTGGATTAATTCTCTAAGACAGGCATGCATGTCGCTTACCATCGGGACTGTACCGTTACGGTCATTAGTTCAATAAAAAAAATGTTTTTCCTTTTACAGGTGGCGAAGAGCATATCAATTCACACTGCGTTCAGTTTAGTATGCATGTTACAAATAGTGGTGCATGCGTCAGCGACCGCGGCCACGCAGTTCACTTCGCACGTAAGCGTGAACACGCCTACGAGAAGTTTCACGCACGGTGTCGGTGACCCTGTATCGTTACTTGGTAGGCGGTACTACGGACGACCTGCTACCTTCAGGAATTCAGTCCGTGAGTACTTACTTAGACATAAGGGTAGTTGTTCCTTACAGGCTAGGACAATGCAGGCCGATCACTTAATTGTCTGTAAAGTACGATGATCCATGCGTCGGATGGGCATTTAAAAAGTCGATCCTGCCTGCCCCGGTTGTGTCGATTTTCCACCCCATCGGATTGTAAGAGGTAAAAGGAAGAGAGAGTGCACTTGTGTCTACACAACCACTTGGTGCACTATAAATTATCTCCCACGTAGATGGCTGATCTTGCCAAAGATTGGCCGCTATGATCAACTCGGCCAGGAGGATATTAAGACATAAGGATAATGTGCTCAACTTTCACAAGATCAGTAATTTATGCAGAAGTTTTAAAGCACACAAGTGCTTGAGCCATTCATGGCCAGTTTCCATCACTATTCGGTAAACGATCAGATGATTAAACAAACAGACAGTCTATATATTGGTGGCCGTGAATGAGGTGACAACTTGGTGCCCTCACTGCACATAAAATATGACCAATGTGTAAAAAATTCTTCCGCAAATCAGTAAGAAACATTGCTGTGTTTGTGCTAAAGAAGGGTACTTACTATGGGGTAAAAACTATGATCAAGACTTTAATAAGTAATGTCCCAGGTGACGGGTAACATACCAATGCAGCAGTCTATGAACAGGCGTATCACTTACCATGAGATGAGCGTCCTGTCATCGTCTTCGCCATCGTTATCAAAGTCCAAAATAACATATTATGTCATATCGTGTTGTGGCCCGTTACATACATACATTTAGGAGCTGCACTGCCACACGAAAGGCATCATCATTATCACCAGCTGGAAGACGTCCACTGCTGAACATAGGCCTCCCCCTTAAAACGCCACAATGAACGACAATTGGCTATTTGCATCCATCAGTTGCCACGAAACGCACGTATCAATTAATACAAAAAAATATGCATCAAATTACTAATGTCACAGTCTATAAACCAATACACTGTGCTAATGTCAACAGAACCCTTGTACTGTAGAGTTAGTATAATTTTTAACCGACTTCAAAAAAGGAGGAGGTTCTCAATTGAACTGTACTTATATATTTATTAATATACTAGCTGACCCACGCAGCTTCGCCCGCACTGTGTTTACGTTAACTAAACTTTCAATAATATACTTACATTAGCATAGAATACAAAACCTCCTTTTTTAAAGTCGGTTAAAAACTTGGACCCACTTTGTACTTGCCCTCCGAAGCACGGAGACGTTTAGTTCAAATGGCTTTAAACGGTCACCCATCTATTTAATGACCTTACCTAACGTTGCTTAACCTGATCGATTTCCAAACATTGTTAACAACTGTCTATGGGTGTTCCCTTACAAATATTTATTATAATTATAATGAAAAATTGTTAAATCGGAGCAAGCGTATAACCAACTACACATTTTGAATTTAGTCCCCTCTCCCAAGGGAACCGTGCCGAATTTCGGGATAAAAAGTATCCTATGTCCTACCTCGGAGTATTAACTCAAATCATGCCAAGTTTCGTTTCAATCCATCCAATAGTTTCGGCGTGATGCTCAGCCGAGATACAGACAGACAGACAGACAGACAGACAGACAAAAAAAAATACATTTTTGGCTTTAGTATCCGTTATAGCTGTAACAGCTCAGTGGGCGAGCGCTTGCCTTGGAAACAAGGTGCGCAGGTTCGATCCCCGGCTCGCACCTCTGATTTCTTTAAATAATCATGTGCGAATCGTCTTTGTGCGATTGTTACTAGCTTTCGGTGAAGGAAAACATAGTGAGGAAACCTGCATGTCTGAGAAAGCCTAACTAGCTTTCGAATGACGTGTGAAGTCCGCCAACCCGCACTTGGCCAGCGTGGTGGACTATGGCCTAAGTCCCTTCATCTTGAAGGGAGGCCCGTGCCCAGCAGTGGGACATTAACAAGGGCTGGTATTATTATTATTATTATTATATCCGTTATAGAATACCCTCCAAATATAATTTTCAAAATATCGTCAATGTACAGAATTGGACCTGTTACAGTTTTATTATAAGTATAGAATAGATATTTGTCATTTATGTTGTAACTATACAGCTGCTGTGGTACATCAAGTGCGTGGCGCTGGCTACCCGCGAATTAAGCCTGGAGTGCCTTTCACAAGCGAAGACCGGCTTCGAGACGGTTCACGTGGCGTCTCGCCCTGGCAGCACAACAGTTACATAGGTAAGTAATATTTGAGTTAGTTAGTCCATTCTTTGGTCTCAAGGTACTAAACTCGTTCTGCTCCCTCTATACAAACCATAGATATAATTATCAACGACCAATACAAACATATTTATTAGACTAGCTGACCCACGCAGCTCCGCCTGCGCTATTTTTACGTTAACTAAACATTTAATAACAGACATTCGCATCGAATACATAACCACCTTTTTTATAGTCGGTTAAAAACTGGGACCTAGTTTTTACTTGCTCTCCGAAGCACGGACCCGTTTAGTTCAAATGGCGTTAAATGGTCACCCATCTATATAATGACCTTACCTAACGTTGCTTAACCAGATCGATTACAAAACCTTGATAACAGTTCTCTATGAGTGTTCCCTTACTAATATTTATTATATTATAAAGAAAAATTGATAAAATCGGACCAATCGTATAACCAAGTACCCGTTTTGACTTTAATCCCCTCTCCCAAATGAACCGTGCTAGATTACGGGATAAAAAGTATCCTATGTCCTACCTCGTAGTAAGATCTCAAATCATGCCAAGTTTCATTTGAATCCATTCAGTAGTTTCGGCGTGATGCTCAGCCGTGATACAGACAGACAGACAGACAAAAATTAAAAAAAATACATTTTCGGCCTCAGTATCGGTTATAGATTGCCCTACAAATATAATTTTCAAAATATCTTCAATGTACAGAATTGGACCTGTTACAGTTTTATTATAAGTATATAGATATATACACTTGCATAGAAAAACAAATAAATAAAAGAGTATCAAATATAATACTTACCTATAACCTTCGAGTGACATTCCTGGTGCAGTACTAACCGGAGTTGAAGTGGCAATGGGCAGACCACGTGAAGTCTAGTGGCGGCCCCGAACCGGAAGACGCATATTGCAGGCCTATTGCAGGACGCATATTGTCTCCGGTCTCCCACTAGATTTACTGGACCGACAACGGAAAGTGAATGGCTAAGGGTCGTTCATAGTATCGTTCTAAGGGGGAGGCCTTAGTTCAGCATTGGACGTCTTCTTTGCGATCGGATGCTTCTGCGATCCCAACTGATGATACAGCAGTGGACAGAAGCGCGCCAGCTTAATATCAAGATAAGGAAAAGGTCCCTCAACAGACAGCACAAACACGGACTATTAATAGTTACCGGCAAAACGCCTCCAGTCTCTTCTTTGATAAAGTTTTTCTAACTCCCCTGCGAGTTTGGACTCATTGGTAGGTTGGACGAGTAGTTGCTTGAAACACGCGATCAAGGTCTGATGATGACGAGGTGGTCACAGGATCTCTGCACCAATAACTAAACGTAAATCTAGAGTTTGGACTCGTTGGATAGGCCTCAACGAGGAGTTCGTAGAAATATGGTGATCAGGGTCTGATGAAGTTTCAGGAAAGTGATCACAGGAACTCTGTTCCATAAAACGTAGAACCGCTGAATTAGGACTCGTTGACTATTATTCGGAGACCTATCTCGACGAGTATCTAGTTGGTAGACAAATGGTGATGGTAATAACTGATAACAGAGAGCATTTTTTAGAGTTCATTCTCCGACGTCTCGGGGTTTTTATTAATATAACTAGCTGACCCACGCAGCTCCGCCTGCGCTATTTTTACGTTAACTAAACTTTGAATAACAGACATTCGCATCGAATACATAACCTCATTTTTTATAGTCGGTTAAAAACTGGGACCCGCTTTTTACTTGCTCTCCGAAGCACGGACCCATCGATATACTATATCGATGCACGGACCCGTTTAGTTCAAATGGCGTTAAACGATCACCCATCTATTTAATGACCTTACCTAACGTTGCTTAACCCGATCGATTACAAAACCTTGATAACAACTCTCTATGAGTGTTCCCTTACTAATATTTATTATATTTTATAGAAAAATTGATAAAATCGGACCAATCGTATAACCAAGTACCCGTTTTGACTTTAATCCCCTCTCCCAAAAGAACCGTGCTAGATTACGGGACAAAAAGTATCCTATGTCCTACCTCGTAGTAAGATCTCAAATCATGCCAAGTTTCATTTGAATCCATTCAGTAGTTTCGGCGTGATGCTCAGCCGTGATACAGACAGACAGACAGACAGACAAAAATAAAAAAAATTACATTTTCGGCCTCAGTATCGGTTATAGAATGCCCTCCAAATATAATTTTCAAAATATCTTCAATGTACAGAATTGGACCTGTTACAGTTTTATTATAAGTATAGATATAGATAACATGTTTTCAGATGTCGCAATCCCATTACTGCCGCCATCGCCGTATAAAGTGGATTCTCCCGACCCGGAGTCCTTGTGGCCCGAAGGCCTTTTCCTGCCACCCATTAGCCCGCCGCGCTTTGCAGCCCACCGCCGATCGGATACCGGTGAGGTACCTCACTCAGGTATAACTTTCAGATACTGGTTCTTACGACAATGTAGTCAAATTTGTGGCAGCTTACTTGGCATAAAATGGAGGAGTCGTAAGGTGATGGAAGCCAGCTAAGTAAGTAGGGTTTGATACCTACTCTGGAAACTATATTCTCAGTGCAATCCAATCAATACATATAAAATTACTTGTCCTGACTGACTGACTGATTAATCAACGCACAGGCCAAACTGCTGGACCTAGAAAGCTGAAATTTGGACAGTAGGTTCTTCTTATGACGTAAGCATCCACTAAGAAAGGATTTTTGAAAATTCGTCTCCTAAAGGGGTTAAATGGGGTGTTTTCTTTTGTATGAAACTTTTTATTGTATAGTTCGATTGACTTGAAATTTACTGAAAAGATTCTCTAAATAAAATAAATCAATACGTGTATTCGCGAATTTTCAAAAACAACCTTTGGGGGTGTGTTAGGGGGTTGGTAAACTCTGTAAAAAAAATAGCGGGCGAAGCCGCAGGAAATTGCTAGTATTATAATATTCCACCAAACAAGTGGCGTTGCCGTTATTACCGTACTGAGAGGACGACTACACTAGGTACAGATATTTTTTTTTTTTGTAGCCTCCGTGATGCAGTGGGAAACCGCTTGCTTTGTAAACTGGAGGTCGCGGGTTCGAATCCTGCGGGGGGCAACAACTTTGTGTAGTTCCTTACTGGCTAGGACAATGCAGGCCGATCACCTGATTGTCTGTAAAGTAAGATGATCCATGCGTCGGTTGGGCATGTAAAAAGTCGGTCCTGCGCCTAACCTCTACCCGGCCGTGTCGATATCCCGTCCCATCGGATTATGAGAGGTATAAAGGAAGAGAGAGTGCACTTGTGTCTACGCAAACACTTGTGCACTATAATATCTCCTGCGGTTGATCTTGTGAAAGATTGGCCGCTGTGGTCGTATCGGCCAGGAGGACATTATTATTATTTTTTGCGGGCATTCTGTATATTAGCACCACATGCAAGTAGGTGGAGGCGTGTGTCATGGTCAAGAGTATCTGGAAAGATTTAATTTATGCGCCCCTTAAACAAAGAAAGGACTAAATAACAGAGTGTCATTATGTAATTGAATCATAAAAAGTCCCAGCGGCTGTGGGTCTGCAAAATTGCCCGCATAAAGATTGCCCCCTAGTTGGGGTTCAAGAGGAAAGCACGGTTGCCGCGGCCACCCTGGCCAGTCTCTAGCTACTACACACTACGTGTCACAAGAAAACCAAAAATCTCAGTAAAATTAGATACGCACTTCATCCCTCCCTCCCTTCGGAGATGACAAGTGTGAAGTTGATAGCATTTTTAAACAATTTAAATTTATAATTATGCTTACAGAACCTGACGACTTGGACCCATATCTACTAGAAGGCTCTGAAGCAATCGCAGCAGTGGAGAGAGCAAGCAGCCATGGACTCCTATACTTCCATGACATACCGCATATCAACTCATTACTCGAGAACCAGCAACATAGGATCAAGAACAATCTAAAGCCGCATCGAATCGCCAGCATACGTCACACGTGGCCGTATAATCGGCCTTAGCCTTAGTCTAACTGATAAATTATACCCATCGTCTAAAAAAAATATGTATATTTATGTAAATATTTATTAAGCAAAATACTCAATAAAGTCTTTATAAAAATATATAAATAGCTAACGTCACCTTTGTTTCATTGAAGTTCATTTAAGTGTATAGTACCTACCTACAGTAGCGCCTGTGAATATTCGAAGCGCAGTGTAAATATCATATAGGTGATTTTCAGTTTGCAGCGTGACTGCAAATTTGAAGTCACCGTAACTCGAAACATAGGTTCGCCCGACCACGTGAGAACTGGTAAAAATGGCAAAACAGTGTTTTTAAACAACATAGTGACGAGACAAGCAGACGTTCTCCTAATATTAAGCGACACTCCTATAGACAGTTTCACTGCACTGCATTGCACTTGTCACCCGAGAGAAATTAGTTATAAAGTCTCTTTAGATCATTTCACCAGCTACACAGCAATTGTTTATACACTTGCGATTATCCTTTGCTCAAGGATCTACCTAGCGTTAAATGAATAAAAAAATAAAGCCCTAAGCGCTCCAGTACACGATGCTGCCGCTGCCACCGCTCAATTTTAAAATACTTACTACATATCACTATACAGGGGATCTAGTAAACTATCAAAATCCGTACGGTACGGTACGCTCGATCAAACTGACAGTTATCTCCCGTACATTTTAGAGCTGGTTCCCACTTGTCGGATCCGTATATTAATCGGAGGTTCCAGTGGCAGAGCATTTTATATGTAGCTATTCACACTTATCGGAAACCGATTTTGTGCATAAATGTACCGCCACTGGAACCTCCGATTAATATACGGATCCGACACCTGACAAGTGGGAACCAGCTCTTACTAGTTTTTGAAGAAGAAAAGCAGTTACAACTTAGAGTAGAGAGTTACAATGATATTTTATACAATAGATATGCCATTAGCGCACGAAAAGTGAAACAACGAAATTCACCCAAATTGGGCGAAATACCAATAAGTCACGCGTCATGTAACAAACGTGACGTGTGCGTGAAAATCGAGTAACATGCCTTCATGCGTATTTAGAAAATACACAAAGTAGGTACTGTACAACAGTAAATAATAAGAAAAGGATATCACGCCTTATCTATAAATTATGAGAAAATATTATAATTACACGAGTCACAATTTTTGGCGCGCATTAGTAGGAGTATAACATAATCTATGGTTTCTATTATCATTGGTATGTTAAAATTAAGCGGCGGCGGCGCGGTGGCCGCATCGTGTATAGGAGTGCTAAGGGCTTCATAATCTATTCAATGAATACTTACATTTTTGGAGTATAAATTTATATCACACTAGTATAACGGAGTAGTATACTTAAAATAACGGAATGTATACTTTATTATAATTGCATATATCATTAACTAATAGGTTTTATAATAATACCTCGGTAACTATTATTACATTTTTTGAGTATTAACTGATGTGGTCAAACAATTCATGTGCAAACCTTAATAATTAAGGCAATAAATTCAATCAAGCTGAAAATTTCATTCACTCAATAGTATATGAATTACACTTAAATCTACATGCTGGTGATATTGACCAAACACTGTAAAAAAATCTTATAAGTACAAGCAAAAAAGCAGCTCAAGTATTGGACGGAAGACATTTTTTACATTATTTCACTTTTATGCTAAATTCTCATAAGTGTATGTATCACATTTCTAGTACACATTTCTAGAATTAACACATAGTACCATTCATTAATACACAGTGATGTAATCAAGCTGCAAAGTAATCGATTTTTATGTGAAATTTTAGAAAAACCATAAATAATTATGGCTAAATTGTTTACACCATATGTTTCAGAATTTTCTCAGAATAGGGTACTAAAGAACATAGAGAATATCATATCACTTTAAACAAATAAAAACCTCATAAAAATCTTAGTTGTAAAAAATAGAAAGCAAAATTTTGTGACTGAAAATAGTAAGTATTTGCCTTACCTACTCCACTATGTGTGAAGATATTATGCGTTATTATGATCACAGTCATATTTAGTTACACAAAATTATTTAATTTAACTAAATCAAAAGAATAAAAATATAACATAAAATGTATAGGTATACAGTTTAAAATTCAATAACAGATCATTTCATGATAGTGGTATCAATACAACATACACCTAGCTCCAGACTCCAGACCCAGAGAACACTGCCCAACAGATCTAAGGTTTCATTAGGAATTGGAAAAAAGCCCCCTGCTAACCAAAAAATATCCCCATTAGTATC
Source organism: Furcula furcula (assembly GCA_911728495.1). Taxonomy (NCBI): domain Eukaryota; kingdom Metazoa; phylum Arthropoda; class Insecta; order Lepidoptera; family Notodontidae; genus Furcula; species Furcula furcula. The sequence continues at coordinate 20,138,585 of OU452249.1, read as the reverse complement.
CCTGTACATACTACTGCATCATACTGTACCCTGTACTATACATAACTATGTATATCTCTACATACACTTACATAAAATTGTAACTTAGTATAACATAAAAGAATAGTATATCAAAAACTCTTCAATATATCTATACGAGTCTAAAATATCACAATGTCTATAAAATTAAAAGCAATTGTAAATAGTTACTAAGATTGTAAGCAGGAGTGTGTACGGAAGTGATGAGAATTTCCCTGCAGAGTTGCAGAGATCACCGGTGCAGAAACACATGTACACCTTCTTACGATTCCACATTGTGTATGCGCATCTCTCTTCATAATCACTAGGTGGTCGTTGCAAACACATTCTTTCCGTAGCTGTACCGTAATCTATAAACAGACATAATGTTGGTCAGCATTGATATAATATATAAACTAGATTTGGTGTCACGGTTCAAAAAGTGGTAGCGAGAAAAAGCGCCCTTGTGTAGCTATTTCTTCACAAGCCACATCCTGACAAAATTATTTTTGCCGATATGAGTGTCGCTACTGTATATATGAAACTGTTAAACTACAAGTCATTATCATTATAAAATCGTTAGTTCACGTTTCCGCCACCAGCACAGATAAGTTTGCAACCTTCGCGACCACATTTTAGATGTCATTTTGTTTGTGAATGTTTATCTAGTTTATATATTATATCGATGTTGGTCAGTTATAAGCATTATTTTCATTTAAAAAAATGATGTGTGGAACTACACAGAGGCCTGTTCTCCAAATTTAATGAGGCTTACAGCATCTGCAAGAATTGAGATAGCAAAAACTTTTACTAAGGGGTTTTTTATATGTTTTAAATACGATACTGCTATTTGACCTAGTTCATTGGATGCATATTTTTAAGCTATCTAATGCTACAAAAACATATTTACGATTTTTTTAACTACTGCTTTTGCACTTCGCACAGAAGTGTGATTAGTAATAATTTTAGTTAGGTAATCATAATTAAAAGGTAGGTAATAAATAAAAGCAATATCACAATACAATTAGAAGGGCCTGTTGGTCTAATGATTAGACACCCTGGCCACTGCCCAATAAATAGGTCATGGGTTCAATTCCCAAGTGTCTGGTGGCTGGTGTTTTCTCTATGCATATAATACGTATTTTCAAAAAAAAAGTACATAAGTATAGAAATCGGATAACTGATACTCAGTTGTCTGGTTTCCATAGTACAAGCTCTGCCTAGTTTGATTAGATGATTGATTAGATGACCATTCGTAGCTTGTCCCAGAATATTATTATTATACTGACCATCAGTCCTGAATGCTCCCACAGTGCCTTCTAACAACTTTCCACACCAGCCTGAAGGACATGCCACCACATGAAGACCTGTTTCTACATCAGTCTCTGTCACATTAAGAGGAAATGGATCACCACAAGTACCCAGTTCACCTCTTGATCTACACCTTACACATCTTTTATGTAAACCTGTAACATTGATACAAAATAAAGTAGGTAATGAAAGAAACCATTTGTTTAAAATATGCATAGGTACCTACTCAAGTTAAAGTAACAATTTTAAAGTAAGATATAGGTAATATTAGAAAGGAAAACCTGTAATATTACAAAATAAAACTTAAATATTATGCATGTACCAAACAATTATGTTTGTTCAACAATGTGTTCAAATATGTAACTTAATAACAGGTAAGTACAGTAAAAAACGAATAATTATAGCAACTCTCACTTTACCTTGAATTGTTTATGTCAAAAGTAGAAGTGAAAACTTACATTGAACTTCGCCTATGACAAGAATTATCGCGAAACACATAAACAAATTCCTGTTGTAGGTCATCTTGTTACATCAAATGGTTGATTGATGATAAGAAAATAATTTTGTGTCAACTTTTCATAGTAAATCGTGGACACAAGTCACAATATTCAACTTAAAAACAGGTACAGACCAATGAGTATTTAATAACTATTTTAGCACAGACAGCCAATGAGTATATAATCACTACGTTACAGACAGCTGTCACAGATGTTTGGTTAGTGCACATTGAGTGCACAGACGTATTAGGGTGGGTTAGTGACTTCACTCACGCACGCACGTTCAGTCAGAGTCAGACTTAGATAGAGGCATCCAAGCTTAGAGGAAGAAAACAAATTCTGTCTACGGCACGAACCTGTATTATAACTGGACAGCGCAGTCTACTAAAGCTCACGAGCCGAATGAGAGGTCGGAAAGTAGTAGTGTATCTCTGTCTAATAGGGTGTCCACGCATTACTATGTGGAAGGATTCTTTTTCTCACTTCTAAGGCCTTTTGGCGGAGGATCGGGTCACAACGGGCGGTGCCACATCGGTGCTCTTGCGTGACCTCCGTCAAGAGTGTGAGGCGCACCGCATGAGAGGATTTTTGCGTTCAAATCGTAATTTTGGTGACATAATACTAATTATAATTATTATTTGTATTTTATAATTGGATGGAATTTAATGGAAGTCCGCAGTCATTACATAAAAGATCTGCTGTACTTACCACAAAGGGTTAAGACAATAAATTATTTGAATTTGTGATAATACCTAGCTATCGTTTTCTTCCTTATATCTGTATTTCATTCCACAATTCAGATTTAGTTAACCAACGTTTGTATGGAAATCATCACCCAAGACGACCGGCGCGACGCCATACATAACAATGGTCACCCTACTCTAACAGTACTTCGCGACACCGGTTACTTACTACGACAATGTCGACAACTTGTCGACAATCACACAACAGCTCAGTGCTGCTACCTTCATAATGATGAATTGTTACTAATATTATTGTTAATAAAAGTATTGCATGTTGTTCGTGTGCTAATTTATGATATTACATTTCATCGTTCTAGATATATTATATTTCGATGTTTTATTACATGAAAAACTTTCAAGTAAATGTAATCAACTTTTAAGAAATCTACCTAACACTACTAAAAAGAATCATATTTTGCGTTGGCAACTTACTTGACTAGGTGGCAGACAAGGACACACATCTACTTTTGAGCTATCTCACTCGGCTCGTTTTCTACTTTGACTTGTGTCAACGAAAAACAAACCTTAAGAATGTAGCATAAATTTTAAATTAGTGATATTAATATATTTATGTGATCTATCCAGTTTTTACGAAGTAAAATATAAATCCGTGGTCTACGGAGTCAGAGAACGATGTCGAATGAATGAAATGAACGAAGAAAGAATAGAAAGACCAATTTATTTCTTTTAAACGCTCTGGTTAAAAGCCTTTTAAGTCAGAAAACACCAGTGCTGCCGAGAAATGTTAAAATATCAAGACATCCCAATAGGTCGTGGGTTTGATTCCCGCCAAGTGTCTGGGTGTTATTAATCTATAAAAAAAATTTATATAAGTAAGTATTAGTTTATGTCGTATGGTTTACATAGTATAGGCTCTATCTAGCTTGGGATCGGATGACCATGTGTGGATTGTTCCAAGATATTATTATTTATTATCCCAAAAAAACATTTTCAGTGGAGAGAGGAGAGTAGAATATAGAACGGGATTGTCGTTCGAAATTCAAGGAGCACCACGGCAGTAGTACCTCCACCTTGCAGATCGTAGCCAAGTAACACTAACTTTAATGCCATTCATCGATATATTATTTAGACTATTTAGTCTAATTCTAATTATTATTTAGTTTAAATAATATTATATCGATCATGCCATTGTATTCCTCGAACGATAAGTTGAAATCAGTCCGTGTGCTACGCGAGCTATGAGACCATATTTCCTTCACAATTGCTCGTCGTCTGTGAACTCTGCGGTGCGAATTTTGTGTACGGAGTCCACGTTTTATGCAAAGATTTTAATACTACTTTGGTTTGATGTGGTCTGTGGTGGCGGCTGGTGGAGTAGGTTTAAGTAGTGCTGTATTTAGTACGAAAATGAAACACGAAATTATAGAAACAAAAAAATTATAACTATTTTATTAATATTATAAAAAGTTATTCCAAAAGTTTAGCTCGTTCACAAGGTGAACTATCAGTTTTTATTTTACTAAGGTTTAAAGGATCCACGAAAGAAGCTTTTCGATGCCATGCAACACAAATTCCAGCACAATAGCAAATTACCGTTAGAGATAAAACAAATCCCAAATATATTGAATAACGGATAAATTCTGAAACAAAAAATAAAACAACTGAGTGTGGCAGACCCTCAGTTTCTGTTAATGAGGCATTATCCCATCTTGTAGAACAGATTGAGTTAGAGCTACTCAGATCGGGATTTTTCCTGTCTTCCGATCGGAAATCCGGTAGGAAGGAGGAGCGGGAATATTTTTTCCCACATCTCCGATTGTTTATTTTTTGTTTTATCACTTCTGAGATTAAAAATTTGTTAAGCAAAACCTATGATGTTTCATTATTTTGATGATGATAACATATAATTTAAAGAAATGTGCAACTCGGGTTTGGTAATTACAGTTGTTGCCTATTGAAATATATTTTTACCTTGATTTAAAGTATTTGTTTTAGACACAACTTTTATTTCGAATTGATGTTTATTTTTACCATCGACTCTGCATGTATAATTTCCTTCTTCATTCTTCGTTGCATGTACTACATGCAAAGAATTGTGTATATCTATAGTTATATGGGGATCTTCTTCACGTGACCCCAAATTATTTCTGTGTAAAAATACATAGAGTTAGCAGCAACATGAATCTATTTGAGATTGACGAAACAGAACACTTACAAGAGTGGATAATATATGATGTACCTTAACGAAGAATCTAAGTAAGTGCCATCTTTATACCATTTTATATCAGAACTACGATTGACATCAGAGCACAAAAGGGTCACATGACTATTTTCCGCCACGTACTTGATTTTTAACTGTGTCAGATTTTCATGTTCTGTAAATGTATTTATACAATAGTGGTAAGTATATTGTATAATATTCTTCATAAATATAAAAATCTCCTGTCACGGTGTTTGTGATCACACTCCTCCGAAAAGGCTCGACCGATTTTTATGTTTTTTTTTAAATGTATATATGGTAGGTATTAGAATAGGTATTAAAGTACATTTAATTTTCATCCGGCTAGGTTAAGCAACGTTAGGCAGGGTCATTACATAGATGGGTGAACGTTTAATGCTATTTGAACTAATCGTGTTTGTACTTCGGAGGGCAAGTAAAAAGTGGGCCCGATTTTTAATAGACTTCAAAAAAGGAGGTTATGTATTCGACGCACACGTATCTATTAGTGTTAAAAATATAAATAAAAAATATCCTGGGACAATCCACACACGCTCATCTGAACCCAAACTAGGCAGAGCCTATACTATGGAAATCGAACAACTAATACTAATACTTACATACTTTTTCTGTAAACACATACTTAAATATATAAATAATAGTTATGAACATTGTTTACCAGATTTTTTTGGAACGGTGCACGTTTCAAAAGCTTCGTATTCAGGAATGTTCTTGATTATTTTACTTATTTCTGGTAATATTTCATAGAGCTCCAAGGAGTGACATGAATAATCGTAGCCATTGTTAAAGTGATGTACAGGTTTTTTATCTGATACATAATGATGATACATGAGATTATTCTACAATGAAAAAAAAGTCCAAATCAGTGTACAGATTAGTCAAGCCAACACCTGCGAAAATATGAAACAATTAAAAAAGCATTTCATTCTCGTTTGTCTGGGCATCTTGTTAGGAAGGGCGTCGTCCTAAAAGGCCCCAATCTTCTTGAGAAAAGCTGAAGAACTAATTCATTCGTCGCATGGGCATTAAATAGAATTTAACATTAGTTTGGGACTGTTTACATTAGTTTCCAAAGTAACACTGATGATCGTGCACCTATAATACTATTAAATATCCAAGGAAGTTACCTTTATGGTGTCACTTATTAATTTGACATGTAACCGACATCTTTCAAGTTTTTTTCGTATGCCTTTTGGATAATTAAGTACTTTACAGTGGTCCCAGTTATCCCAAGTGGTTACTAATTCATAAGAATAGTTGTAGTTTCTTAGTGTTTTAAAAGGTTCTTCTCGAAGTTTCTTAAATTTTTCGTTAAATACATCGAAATATTCACGTTTGTACTCTTGCCATTGGTTTATTGTTCCAACTTTGTGACTCACATTGGTTTGAAAAATACCTAAAACAGTATCAATTAATAAAAATTAATAAACATCATAATCTGTAGCTCATCATAAGCTGTTGGCTTGAAGATGTTATCTGTACATAGCTAGTGTTGATGACAAAGTATACGATCTTAATCTCCCACCAAAAACTAGGGGTGTTATTAGTTTGACGCCTAATTCTGTTTACGTGTTATATGTTGTGAAAGTTGGTTTAATCGATATGGTTCTTAACTCTTTTTGACTAATAAACAATGACATGTTAATTACTTCCATACCTCCGAACAACATGATATTGGATTGGATAGGTCTTAACGTAATTTTTAGACAAGTGAACAGGATCTGTCGGTGAAGCAGGAAGGTGATCACAAGAGCTCAAGTCGATTAAACGTAGACCTACAGAATCAATACTCGTCTGATTAGTCTCAACAACTAGTTTTTGGGCAGATGGTGATTTAAGGTCTCATGATGTAGTAGGAAGATTCGAATTTGGACTTGTCGACTCCAGTCGACGAATAGTTGGTAGATACAGAGTTGTATATGCAAAATTAATCTTTCAGGTCCAATTGCCTTGCTGTTAATAGTAATTACTATCGAACATAGATCTAGGCTATTCACTGTCGTTTCTTCGTGCATTGTTTGTACGTGACGTTACCTTAATAAGGTCACGATAAATCTTGTTGTACGTCTTAATGTACAACAAGATTTATCGTAAATTATAAGCTTTTAACTTATTAATACAAATTTATAATAGTTCTTAAAGCCTTACCCTCTAATTCATATGTTATTGTAGTTCTATTGCTTTCTTCAACATTTATACAAGCGTAGATACCGGAGTCATTATAATTGAAATTCTTAATGTTTAGCGTATGAAGCGGTGTTAAGAATACTTTCCAATTATCATCAAAGTTATATTCTATTTCTTTAAGTGAATTATTTTTCCTGCGTCTGTAATACCATAATCTGGCTTGATAATCCTCTTGATCTTCACTAGGATACAAAAATATTATGATTTACAATAGACTTTAGGTATCTTTTAACCAAATATCTGGTTCAAAACTTACCAGAAATGACACCATAAGTGAACTAATGATCCTGGAATAACATCAACCAGCTTGGCGCCATTTTCAGTTAGCACTGTAGAGTTCTGGTTGAGACACGCTGTTATTTCAGTTAAAGTATTAGTAGTTGTACTTAAATACAGAGGGATTTCAGTATATAAAATACATGTTAATATTAATACTGCACCCTTGTTAAACTTCATTGAGTCCCTGCTAAATATATTGCTTTCTCTTCTGAAATATAATTGCTTTTAATGTAAACAAATCGATATATTACAGGCAAAGTGCAGTTTTTTTTACTCATACTCTTAGTGTGTTTAGGTAAATTTATTATATTCGATTTATATCCAACACAGCACGCCAATAGCTGCACATTAATTGATTTTATATTTATATCCGGTACAGCATGCCAATAGATAAACGAGCTTTTGCTATTTTCAGTCACACTATAAATAAGCCACTCACAATGTTCAGCCCAAGCCCAAATCGAGGCCCAGTTTATATGCCTATAGGCTTAGTTATATTGGAAAAATTATTCTAATAATATTTCAATTTAATTTTACTTTTCCCTTCCTATCTTACATACTGATCGATCATATACTTACATGAATAACATTCACGTTTCCCTAGATTGACAGAAAACTTAAATCCCAAAGCATTCCACAACAAATAATGGTAACTCTTTTACAGACCATGCTGTTAGACTGTGGGATAGTCTATCTCTCAGACGTCGTCATCATCACCCTTAGAAGGGTGTTGTCATAATCCTTACGCTTGGCAGGCGACTTGGGGATAATAATATAGGTAGGTAGTCCAATAGAAAGACGCTGCTGCCCGTCTTCTTGTTTTCCTTTAAGGTGCGCGTCCATTGGCAGGCGCCGGACGCACCGCACGCACGGCACGCAACGGATTTTAGTTTGCTTTGTATGATTTTACATAGCGTCCATTATCCGCGCCAGAATATTCCGATGCGGGCCGTCAAAATCACTAAAATCCGTTGCGTGCCGTGCGTGCGGTACGTCCGGCGCGTGCCAATGGACGCGCACTAAAGATGCGCGACTATGAATGATTTCATTCGAATTATTCGAATATACATATCATTCGACTTATTCGAATGATTTACGAAGTTAGTAACTAATTTAATACTTGCTCGACTTTGATTATTCGCTCATTGTTCGGTGGATTGAATGATGTGATTTGATAGGCACTCTGACATTATTCGTTCCCTGACCGGAACGGCAAATAATTCATTCATATTTCATTCCAAAAACTGACGACTGACTCGCGAACAATCTAGTTCAACCGCCGTTAGTAGTTACTAATTAGTAGTGGTTATTCGATTATTAACATTAGTATATTACTAATATTCAAGTCGAATGCGTACATTAGTAGTTGTAGATTATTCGAATCGTCGAATTAGTAACAGTCGCGCATCTTTAACGCGCACCTTTAGTCGCCTCTTACGTACACCCAATGGGAGGAGACGGGAGGGTGCTATTCTTACCCTGACACCCTATGAGTAATCTACAACCTAAGATACCAGGTCAATAATCACGAATAAAATGGCATCCAGAATATGCTAGCAATTGCATGTACAAAAGCATTCAAGTATTTACTCAGAGTAATTAGAATGGAGCACCCCGCAAAAGTGCCACGAAAAATTTGTTCGGGGAATCGACGCGATACTAGCTCCATTCTAATTACTCTGAGATTTATGTTAAATACTCTTAGAGGAGATACCACGGAGAGAGCATGATGCGCTAACCCCTCTGCCCAATTTTTGTTCATATGTTCAGGTCATTCTTTATTTGTGTGCGTATCTTTTTGAATGTGTTGCGAGTTTATTATAGTGTGGGTATGCGTGAAATTGTATCTGTGTGTGTTTACTTCGCCTCCCGCAACCCCGCAAAAGTGCCACGAAAAATTTGTTCGGGGAATCGACGCGATACTAGCTCCATTTTAATTACTCTGAGGTAATCGCATTTAAATACGTGCTTGGAGGACATGTTAAAGTGGGTCTAGTGTTTAACCGATTTCAAAAAAAGGAGGTTATGTTTTCGACGTAAATGTATCTAATACAATTAAAATAAGGCGATACCCATAGACAGTTGTTATAAAATTTTGGCTATCGATCAGGTTAAGCAACGGTAGGCAAGGTCATTACAAAGATGGGTGACCGTTTAATTCTATTCGAATTAAGCGTCTCCGTACTTTAGAGGACATGTAAAAGTGGGTTATAGTATTTAATCGACTTCAAAAAAAGGAGGTTATGTATTCGACGCAATTGTACCTATTCTACTGTTAAAACAAAAAAAAAGACTATATTAAGTGTTGGCTTAATTAAGCCAACGGCCAGGGCTAGGCAAAGGCCAATATTTTGGTGTCTGACTTCGTCGTGCGCTAACGGCCAACGGGTAACTGATAAGGTCAGTGACTTCAGTCACTGACTTTAGACAGTGTGATCAGAAGCTTCTAAATCGGTCTCTGAATTCAGAGACCGATATTTAGGATAGTGTAATAACTACTTAATACAGGAAAATATCCGAACGTTCCGAACTATTCCGAACACAACCAAATTCACCCAATGCCAATCGGCTGGCTTGGCGCGTCGCTCTCTTCTCTTCTTCAAAGTTCAAAATTTTATCAAATAATCATTCATTCACCAACATGGCGGATAAATCAGAAAGTAAGTTTTGATTGTAATTTATTTTTATTGAATTCTATTGTTTACTTGATGGAACGTGGTTTAATTCAAATTTAACGCAATTAAATTTCTCAACTTACCATTTCCTCCCTGAACGTTCTCGATAATGTGTCGTTCTTTTCAGAACATTTCGTTTAGGGTTCGCTAAATTCAAAATTTGAAAAAATTCAAAATTTGATCTGAAGTGTCATTGAGTTTTATGTTGAAATTTAGAATAATACTATGCTATGCAGTTTGATATTGTTTATTACGACACATAACATCAATACAGAATTAATAACACATTGTAGATTATTATATCTATTGTTTTCTCAGGGAAACAAAGTGGAGACAATGACTCGCCTAGAATGCAATATAAAATCAAAAATGAGCCTATGGATTTGGATTTTCCCGAAGAGGACGAAGAACCACCTGCATTCGGGCCCGCAGCGCTGGGACTTCATAGAGTGGGCACGAAGTTACCGCCAAAACCAACACCTAGTGAACCAGTTCAAAAATTAAATGCGAGAGGAATGCCTGCACGTATTCGAAAAAAGAATAGATTTATATTTGTTGATGATTTTGTTAACACATCACCTCCACGCCAATCACCAAAAAGGACCCCAAAAATATTATCTAAGACACCTAACAAACCATCAAGTGCTAAAAAACAAAAATCGCCTTCTAAAGTTCAGAGAAGTGAGAAATATGAAGATAAACCAGAACCAGCTGGAGTTCTATCACCAGATACCAAATCCGGTCATCGCATAGGCATGAGACTAAGGAACTTGTTAAAATTGCCAAAGGCACATAAATGGGTTTGTTTTGAATATTTCTACAGCAATATTGATAAAGTGTTATTTGATGGTGAAAATGATTTTATGATATGCTTGAAGGAGTCTTTTCCTCAATTAACTAATCGTAAACTAACACAGGTGCAATGGTCTAAAATAAGGAGAATGATGGGCAAGCCTCGTAGATGTTCGCAAGCATTTTTTGATGAAGAGCGTAGAGAACTAGAGAGGAAAAGAAAATTAATCAGGTATATACAACAGAGGAAAACTTCTGAAATTAGTGTAAAAGATTTGCCTAATGAAATACCAATGCAGTTAGTGGTCGGGACCAAGGTAACTGCTAGACTCCGTAAACCGCAAGATGGTTTATTTACTGGTTGTATTGATGCAGTCGACACCTCTAACAATACATATAGAATAACATTTGAAAGGCCTAAGCTAGGTACACATTCCGTACCTGATTATGAAGTATTATCCAATGAACCACCGGATACAATTAGTCTTACAAGCATCACAAAGAAGTTTAGGCCACGTCATACTCTTAATGAATTGCTTAATTTTTACGAAACCTCAAGTAATAACTCACAAGGAGACCCCCTTATTGGTTGTTCAGACATTGCTAAACACATGGACACAACCATTGGTGGCTACCCTTTTGCATTGTTGGAGCTTATTGTAAAACTAAGAAGAATACTACATGCAAAACGAGACAAGATAAATTTATTAAAAGAATATAACTGTGATATAGAAAAACGAAAATCATTTGGTCGAAAAATGCCTGAAGATTTTGAAAGAAAATATGCAGCTATTGTTATTGACCTGGAAAGGATGAATATGGATTTGCAAGAGTATATAAATGAAGTGCAACAGTATTGCCAACAAATTGCTCCAGGGGCGAGCTTAGCTGCAATGTTGGTACCGTCACATCTGAGAGAAATATGCCATGAAAAAGCTACATTACTTGTGCAAAAGAATAACAATGGATCCATTATAGAGCCTCATATGATTGATTTGATTACTGATCTTATTGCCCTAATGCTGCAAGTTAAAAGTTTGTCTGATTCGGACCAAAACGCATATGAATTAACAGTGTTACAAGGAACAATGGAACAAATAAAAATGAAACTGGAACCACAGCACCAAAAATTATTCCAAAATAATGTAGAGATCCATATGCATAGGATTCAGATGGGGCTAGGTCAAATGGCTGCAAACAGTTATATTGCTGGTGTGCAATGAGTGCAATTTAGGTTAAGCTTTTTTAATATGTGACTTCTGCAAAATGGCGTTAAGCTTCATTATTTATTCGAAATCAGCATAAAATAAACAAATACATACCTATTCCTGTATATATCTGTTAGCTTTATCTCCACAAAAGATTAATAGAAAATATTTAGGAAAAAATATTTTTAATTTGTACAGTAAATTATTTCATCAATGTGTTTATTTTCCATATCTGCCGTATTATGAGAAGAATGTTAACCTTACCTAATAAAATAATATTTGCGTTATAATTGGTATTTAATTTGTTTCGCTATTGGTCGGAATAAATAGGTAGACTTTATTAAGTAGGTAGGTTCCTTGTGCAAGATACCGAGAATCGCGCCAGTTCTACCTTATGGCTATCATTAATTTTAACAAAGCATAATAAACAAGATTTCATGCCGACAAACTAGCGGATTCCCAATAGGCTATTATATAGCGTACGACGTACGGGGCAAATTTTCCGCAGGCACAAAAAGGGAGTATAGGTACCGAAGCAGTGGCCACCACCACATGGCAGAGCGCATACAGACATGTTTATGTACCTACACAAATGTTTATCCTGGGTAATCGAATCCACGACTTATGGGGTAGCGGCCTCCTGCTGCCGTCCACCACAGATCAACGGGCGCGTCAACAATACACTTAGGCTCAATTCACACCAAGACGGCAGCGCACTTTGAGTGTGAAAGAATTTTAAACTTTATCTACAATACGTAAAAGACCAGTCCCCCTAGACAATGTAACATTCTACAAGCGCTATCGCTAATAGAAAGTATAAAAATGTATGAGAATGACATAAGTCATCGAAAAATCACATGACATATTGTAGGGAATTGACACCAATAGCGAATGAAGAAATAGATTCGCTATGAAGCGATTGCATCTTGTCTAGGCCCTCAGTATCGTTTGAAAAACGAGGCGCGCGGGCGGCCGCAAAATTCTTTGCTGCCGTCTTGGTGTGAATAATATTGGTTTATAGACTGTGCCTATACATTATTACATATTAATATATTGATGATTTTTGTAAATGCGCCACTCCACACAAATATGTTCGCTGCGGGTGGGTATCTAACCCACTGTATTTTAGGCAGTCGTCAGGCTAATCTTTACACACCATATAGCCAAGACGCAGTTTTTTTTAAATGCCGCAGAAAGCGCTTTTTTGTATCCTCTGTGACGCAGCGGTAAACCGCTTGCTTTGCAAACTAGTGGTCGCGGGACAGTAACAACTTTGTGTAGTTGTTCCGTACCGGTTATGATAATACAAGCCGATCAATCATATTGTCTAGAAAGTATGGTCGAGCGTCGCATGGTCATGTAAAACTTGGTCCTGTGCCAGACCTCTGCTTTCCCCGGTCGTGTCGGTCTTCCGTCCCCTCGGACATTATACACTTCCGAATAAAAAAAAGAATCATTGATTGTCCAACGGGCATAGCGGGGCTGGTTTCCGCAACTCGCGCATATTTCGAGTATGGATGGGAATAGATTCATTCGATCCACCCCAACTCCTCGAGAAAGGCCAGCAAGCACTTGCAGATGCCGCCGACAATCTCTCGGAGAGTAGATACTCGGGTTACCAAAGTACCTACTTAGCCTTCGGACCTCTCAGCAGCACGTGGGCCGCCGTTTCCTCCTCCTCCATGCACGCTCTTCACAGAGGACTGTCTGTGACTCATAAGACAATAAAGTTTTTGTTAAATGAACCATGTCCAATTATTGCCGCTCTGACAGTCGGAGCAACTGTTTGGTAATACGGCAATCAATGGCTGGCAGTGCTTCTCTAGCCTGCCTTCAATGCATGCATGCATGTAGCACCATTATTATGTCATCATTGGGCGGATCATTATTTTGTACAGTCACAAGCAAGATAATTTAGGGTGTTAGACCCCCCCAAATTTTTGAATCTAGAACCAACTTATTTTTAGGGTATGGAACCCTAAAAATCATGGAACATCGATTGGCCTTTTAGAAAAGTTCAGTCACACAACGAGCCATGGAGAGAGCTAAGCTCGGAGTTTCTTTGCGCGACAGAATCCGAAATGTGGAGATCCGCCGAAGAACTAAGGTCACCGACATAGCTCTCAGAATCTGCAAGTTGAAGTGGCAATGGGCAGGCCACATCGCTCGAAGAACCGATAACCGCTGGGGAAGAAAGGTTCTCGAGTGGCGACCACGAACCGGAAGACGCAGCGTTGGCAGGCCTCCCACTAGGTGGACAGACGACATTGTGCGCGTCGCAGGTAACCGATGGATGCAAATAGCCAATTGTCGTTCATTGTGACGTTCTAGGGGGAGGCCTTGTTCAGCAGTGGATGATACATCGATGTTCCATACCTAAAAGATAAAAAACGAACCCTTATGTTCGGACTTCGTCTGTCTGTCACACCTATAAATTTCAGGAACTACTGGTGCTATCACTTAGAAACTTGAAATACTTTTAGATCAACACCCAACTTCATCGCAAATGAAAAAAATAAGTATATTGACTTCTTTTTAATGGGGATCGAAATGGGTCATCGAAATTTCAAAGTAAGACTACTACCTATATCGAGTGGGGTATCATAATTATGAAAGGGCTTCATTTCCACATCTCAAAACAGATTTTTATTTTGGTGTATGTCACGTAGTTTTTGGCTGATAATCAAAATTGTCAAAAACATACCGCTCTGTATAGTCGAAAGAACCTCCTTTTTCCCGACTGTCCCAGGAGAAGGGCTATGTTTTTAGAGAGACATAGAGATAGGTACTATTTTAACTAGTATATCGATGTATGCATGTCTATTTCTTTGGCACGCTCTACATCCTAAACGGCTTGAATTATTATGTCGTTAGATTCATCAGTTGTGTGAGTGACATCAGCTAATATTTTTTCAGAAAAGTTAATATTGCGACTCAGTCGTCATTTTCTATTTTTTTCACTTCCAAAAACATCAATATGGGCAATGATATTGGGTGGATGGGTCTCAACCTTAGAGCATTATGGTTTAATGCTCTAAGTCTGAGTCTAAGGTATCAACGGAAAGGTCATAACGAGGTCGTCTCGTATTGTAGTTTAGATTCATTTTTGCTTGTTCGCAGTCGGGCTTTCTTAATTTATACTTAAATTTTTTTGCAATCCCCGGCTCGCACCTCTGATTTCTTTAATTATTCAGTTATTCATGTACGAATCGTCTTTGTGCGATTGTTACTAGCTTTCGGAAATCATCGTTAGGAAACCTATATATCTGAGAAAGCGTCATTCAAAAGCTAGCTTTTGAATGACGCTTAGAGCTTTTTTTAATCTATCAAAACCCGTACTAGACCCGCAGTTCAATCAGCATTTTTAGATATTCTGGATTACATGCATCAAGAAAATCAAACATTGCTATTAATGATTTTATTTAATTGTAAATTAATCAAGTAAAACATTAATAAAATACAATTTCAGCAGTATTGTGCTACTATAGAATATACGAGAATTCAAACCTTGTATTTATTCAAGGTTTCTAATAATTCATCAGCTTCTTCTGGTGTTTTGACTCGAATTAGTATAGGCGTGGGAGGTGGTTTTGAATCAGGTGTTGGTATGCAAACCATCATAACATTATTTTTCCCCATACGTTGAGTAGGTATGGCTGCGGCCAGAATCATGTTAATTAGTACAGTACCCAAATTAGTGTTGGCCCGAACTAAGAGCTGATATTTACCTGTCTCTTCTATTTTCTTAATATAAAGTGTACCTACACCTTTGTCTGCAAAATTACCATCTTTCTTCACAAATATCTTGCAACGTTTATCATAAACACTATTTTCTTCAACTACTGGTGTGAAATCTACTTTAGGAGGTGTATCATCTTCTTCATTGCCATCATCTGTCTTCTCAGGAGCTTTATGTTGTATGTTTGAATTAAAGCTAAAAGGTTTTCCGGCTCCAAAAGAAAAAGGGGAAGCCTCATTAGTAGATGTTGGTGGCTTCAAAGAGAATGGGGACGATGTAGATGTAGTATTCGATTGGCCTGAAGCAGTAATTCCAAAAGTAAATCCAGGGGTGGCTGTTGTATTAGAAGTACTGGTTGGACTGGCTTTGGAATCAATACCAAACGAAAATGTTGCTGGCTTATCTGTTGACTTATTTTGAGTGGCAAATATAGAAGGTTTTGTAGTTGGTGATTTTGCATTAAATAAAGATGATGTTTTGTCTTCCCCCATTGAAATTGCTGTCTTTGCTGATAAAGTTTTATTTTCATACAGTTTTGCTTCTGATTTCTTATTTTCTTCTTTACCTGAACCATGAAATTCATCTTGTATTTCTTTTAAATAGTTCTCATAGTCCTTGAATATTGGTGTCAGTATGCATAAAGGTGTTTCTTCTACATGTTTTTTTATCCAATCTGATACCGATTCATTTAAGCCTTTTAACTTTGAGTAGTATTTAAGTTTTTTGTCATTTTGATCATCTTTTGAAACTTTTCTAGCACTTGACACAGATTCAGAATTTACATCAGCAGTTGTGCCAGATCCACTTGTTGTGGTGTTTGGCTGTATCTTAAACACAGTAGAATTTGATGTTGTGAACAATGACTTGTTCATATTATCACTGGATGATGGAATGCCAAATTTAGGAGATGAAGTTAGCGTTGAGCTGGGTTTTGTAGAAACCAAATTATCATCACTGGTGCTAGTGACTGCTTGTATTTTAAAAGGTGAGTCACTAACAGCTGGTGACTGTGTTACTGAAGTTGTAGCAGATGTTGCTGCACTGCTTGATGAAATTCCAAATAATGAACCTGACTGTATAGTAGTTGTTCCATATGAAGAGTTTGGGGATGACTGAATACCAAAAATATTGCTTCCAGATGTATTACTGGTAGGCAAGCTGTTTGAAAGCTTGTTCGTGAATAAATTTGAAGTTGATGTTGTTTCAACCTTGTTCGATGAACCATTAGTGTTGTTACCATTAGTCAATTTTGACAGAAAGTCAAATGATGAGGGTTGTGATTTATTAAATCCAAATCCACTGAAGACACTTTTCTTTGGCTGTAAAAATTACAGAACATACATTATAATATAATCAGTATAAAGATTGCTACTATATAGATTGTATGGTGAGTGGCCAAACTGGTTAAGTTGATTTGTTCAAACTGCCCTTAAATGCACTCTAAATCACGTCTCTATAAATGAGGCCTATGGTGTGATTTGGCTTAACAACAGCTGTCTAGATGACAACTACAGGGAAAGACGTTTGTGTTGTCTCTAAGTAATAAAAAAATATCATGTGGTGTCGTGGGACACTGGATAGGAACGAAGTTGCTTATTATAAAAATTATAATTTTAAGTTCTATTTGAGGTATTAAGAAAATAATGATTCAGGTGGCACGGTGTGGCGGCAAGTGCGTTGCTGTTTAACTATAGTAGTAATAATGATCAGATGGTTCCACAGAAATAATAATCATCTTACGTTACGGACGTTTTTTACGGTTAGGGTACCCCTCCGCATCGTCCCATTAGGAACTTCGTTCCAAAAATAATAATAACCATATTTTCATAGTAGTATTTACTACAAAATAGTCATCATCATGATCAGCTGGGAGATATTTACTGCTGAACAATGCCCCCCCTTAGACACACAATGAACAATATTTAGCCATTTGCAGCCATCGGTTGCCTGCAACTTTTACAATGTCATCGGTCTACCTGATGGGAAGCCTATGCTGCATCTTACGGATTGTGGTCACCACTCGAGAAATATTCTTCCCCATTGGTTATTAGTTCTTTGAGCAATGTCAAAATAGTATATAGTATAGGTATACATATACCTTGCAATATAATGCTTATTTACATATTTTAGCAAAAAATCTTAAGCAAGATTAACAGTAAAGTTGTTAAATACAATTTGGTACCTATAATTAATTAAAATAATATAAGTACATTAAATAAGTACAAATAGTTATTTGATAGAGTAAAAGGAGTGAAAGATGAAATGGATATTTCCTAATAGACTTATATTGTAACTGATGAGTTTTTCAGTTAACCAAGACTGTTATACTGTTTGGAGTAATATTATATTATAGTTACCTCTTCATCGGACGTTGGGGCTCGTCTTTTAGCCGTCCTGATAACACGTTTTTCAAGAACATCTTTCGGCGCAGTTTTAAAAACGCCCATTTCTTCGTGCTCTTCTGGGTCTTCTTGATCCCAGTTATCATGATTTAATTCAGTCGTAGCCTGTCGCTTCACCGACATAATTGGTTCTTTAAAACTTAATTCGTTTTAGAAAAAAGCAGCGTTTGTAGGGGCGCTTATCACCACCAAGATTTCAGCTTGAACTTGACTTTACGAACATGTAATTACTGACAGTTGGGTAATATAACACAGGCATGTTTTTATTCTAAAACATTAGAAGCACACAAAATGAGATAGGTACGTACGCTATTTATTTCATAAAAATTTAGCGCAGACATTAGCTTTTCATTTTCATTCCATTCGCGTGGCCGAGTCTATTTTAATGTCATTAATCATTAATGATTGATTGAATTGAATGAATGAACCATAGAGTAAAACAAGGTTTTGGCTGTGGGTTTTGGAATCATTTGATTTTCCCTTACCTACCTCTCGGCTAACTAATAGGTACTAGTACGGGCTTAGAGAAAGAAAACAATAGAGAGCTGGCACTTTCTTTCTCATTCGCTCAAGAAAAGGATGCATTTATATAGGACCCACTTTATTTAACATATTTATTAACGATCTTCCCAACTGTTTCCATTTTTCTCAACCATTCCTCTTTGCAGATGATCTCAAATTTGCTAGAACAATTGAATCTTTAAATGATTGTAATCTTTTGCAGGAAGATCTAAATAGATTGATACAATGGTGCAGTTCCAATAAAATGTACTTAAACATTGACAAATGTTTCCATATTAAATTTACAAGAAAAACAAATATTATTGATTTTGAGTACTATATACATGCAAATCGTATTACAGAAGTTAATTCAATAAAAGACCTTGGCGTAATTTTTGATAAAAAGGTTACATTTTTGCCTCATATTGACCGTATCATTAGCAAGGGATCTAGAATGCTAGGCTTCGTGATACGGAATACTAGAAACTTTCAGCAGAGTAGTACCAAAAAAATGCTTTATTGTAGTCTCGTTAGGAACACTCTAGAATATTGCAGTGTAGTGTGGCGGCCACATTATGCTACCCATTCTTTGAGACTTGAACGCATTCAGAAGCGATTTATGTGGCATCTCTCATTTTCGATGGGAAAACAAAACATCTTCCCTCTTATAGGGTTAGATTGCAATATTTTAAGATGGATTCATTAGCAGAACGTAGGGAAGTAATTGATGCGTTATTTGCATTTAAATTATTAAGAAATATAACAGACTGTCCTCGATTGTTAGAATGCATTAAATTTCGCGCCCCATCTAGATATCCACGTTCCCGTATAACACCACTATGTCCTCCTTTGAGAAGAACCGTGTTGGGTTCGAATTCTCCGGTCTCAAGATTTTGTAAAACTATCAATAGCTGTAGTCACCTTGTAGATGTAAATTGGGATAGTATAAGTAGTTTCTTTAAAACGGTTCATAAACATGTATCAATGTAAATTTAGTTTCCGATCTCAGTAGATTTCCATGTTAATCTAAGTTCATAATAATGTAACATGCTAAGACATTAATGTTTATAGTGTATGTGGTGCTAGCCTGTAAGTGATTGTTGCACTTAGCATTGTATAAAAAACGTATGATTAGCGTAAGCAAGTAATAGTGTAAACAGTTGATGGCTGGCCTAATGTTTATAAATAAAAAAAAAAAAATAAAAAAAAAAAATATATATTATACGTGATAGAAAGAAACAGAGCATATGATTTTTTGTCCCTTAGCGTGTGTTCAAAATCTGGCGCATCTGCGGTGCGTTTTCTTCGAGTACTCATGAAATTTTCTAGTTCACGACCTAGCTTTGGAGTTTTAAATTGAATTGCGTTATGAAATATCGTTTATACTACATAATAGGCGCATTTAAATAAATATCCATAACGTGTGTACGAATGATTATTTTCCGTTATTTTCTGTCCTTATCGGCGGCACGCTAGCTAGATGTCTTGTTATTATTATTATTATTATATTATAGGATAATACACAAGCAGCTCTTTGAGCTGATGCGTGTATATCACTGCACTTGCGTTTTATTTGTTAAAAAATAATTGTCTAGTCTGTTCTTAAAAGAAATCACTGAGGGTGCACTTATTACACTTTCAGGTAAAGCGTTCCATATGTCCACTACGCGATTCGGCAAGAAATGTGTCTTAGGGTTGCTAGCACATAGAGGCTTGACGAGTTTCATGGAGTGCCCTCTCAGTCTAGTATTTTGGCTTAAAATGTACAAGTCCTTCATATTTGGAATGTTGTAGTGTCCGTTCAATATTTTATAAGTTTCAATAAGGTCCCCTCGCTTTCTTCTCTCTTCCAAGGTTGTTAAATTTAGTTCTAAAATACGTTCTTCATAGGGTCTGTTTTTTAACGAGGCAATCATTTTTGTCGCTCTCCGCTGAACTTTTTCAAGCAGTAAAATGTCTTTCTTGAAGTATGGGCACCATATTTGGAAGGCATACTCTAGTAATGGGCGAATGTAAGTTTTATATATTTTAATAAACAGGTCTTTGGTGATATTGTAAAATGATTTCCTAATCATATACATGATGGAGTTCGCTTTTTTTACTATTTCAGCAATATGTGTGGCCCATTTAAGGTCATTCGTAATGGTGACACCAAGATCTTTTTGAGTGTTGACAGCTTGGAGAGGAATTGAATCAATTTCATATTTTAGTTTAGGATTCATTGCTCCTATGTGCAGGACCTTGCACTTTCCCACATTTAGAGTGATCAGCCAGTCTTTAGTCCACTGCACAATGCTATCTAAGTCCTTCTGAATTATATTATGGGTAACAAGTGGATTACCCATAAGTTTAGTATCATCAGCAAATATAGAAAGATCAGACTGAATAACACACTTTAAGTCAGTTATAAAAATGCCGAATAAAATAGGTCCTAGCACAGATCCTTGCGGCACACCACTGAGGACGTCATGGGCATTGGATAAGGTGTCTCCTACTCTTACTCTAAATTTCCTGTTTGTCAGAAAGTCTGATATCCAATTAAGAAGTTGCCCTCGGATCCCAAAGTGTTCCAATTTGGTAATTAGTCTCCTAATAGCCACGCGATCAAAAGCCTTTTCATAATCTAAATATATAACATCTGTAGGCTGACGATTATTCCAATTTTGTGTCCATTTGTTGAGGCATACAAGAAGATTTGTTACTGTAGATCTCTTTGGTACAAAGCCATGTTGTTCGTCGATTATTATATTCTCATTGCTAATAAAACTTCTTAGCTCAGCAGCAATTACTTTTTCCATAGTTTTGCAAACTATGCTGGTAAGGCTAATGGGACGGTAGTTAGCGGCAATCATTTTATCCCCTTTTTTGTATATTGGTGTTACATGAGCTTCCTTCCAGTCTTGTGGCAATTTCCCATACTTAAGGGACAGGTTCATTAGATGAGCCAACTGATGTACAATAACGTTGCTACACTTTTTAAGCAATACAGAAGGCAATGAATCAGGTCCCATTGAAGTGGAGTCACTAAAAGATGCTAATGCCTTGGATACTTTTTCTGGTGTAAACAATATCGATTCAATTGAATTCACTACACGGGACATTTGAACCTCAGGAATGGGTACATGCGCTGGCTCAATAACAAATGATTTTTCAAACTGATGAGCAAATAGTTTAGCTACCATTGCTTGGTCACTGTTAATGTTTCCACTATCATCTTTTAGTGAAGGAGGCACTGATACAGTAGAAGACAGCTGCTTACGAACATAACCATAGAATGATTTTGGTCCGCTATTCACAACTCCCTTTTCAAATTCCACTCGCAGATTTCTGACTAAAGTTAATAGTTTATTGTTTTCTTTTCTGTAAGCTTTGTACGATTGATCGGATCCATTTGACTTATACTCTTTCCAAAGATACATTTTATTTTCAACCATATCTAGTACCTGTTTAGTAATCCAAGGTTTATTGATATTGAGTGTTTTATTTTTAGATTTAAATGGTACGTAAGTCTCGATTGCATTTTTGGTTATTGTCGTAAAGTGTTCCCAGGCCTTTTCCACACTCGCAATATTTTTGTAATCTAACAGGTTCTCTGATACCGTTTTAATTATCCCTTGAAAATCAGCTTTAAAGAAATTTCTTCTTGGTGGTTCCTCACAAATATTGCTGGTCATTTTAGGTTGGATTTGTAATGTTGCTAGGAGTACCAGATGATCGCTCTTGCCTACATTTGGATAATATTCTACATTGGTACAAAGATTTTCTTCATTACACAGAATCAGATCAAGTAAGGATTCTTCACTATTTCTCTTTCTCGTTACTTTGGTTACTAGTTGATTAAGATTACTATTAATATACATATCAATAAATTTAGCATGGAGTGTATTGTACTTATCAATATCGACATCAAGCAATGGCCATTTAAGATCTGGCAAGTTAAAATCTCCAAATATTAATAATGGATTAGCTTCTGAAGCTGCTTGGTTGATAGTTTCAAATAACATTCTGTCAGTCTCTTCAAATGTATAATGAGTTGGACGATAAACTCCTGCAATTGTTATTTTAATGTTTCCATATTTCAAGTTCAACCACAATGCCTCAACTTGAGAATGTGTATTATAAATAGGATGTGAGACTACTTGTATGGGATGACCACTAACCATAAGAGATATATATATAGCTACACCTCCCCACCCCTTTCCTTTAATTCTATCGTGTCTATATAAAGCATAGCCTTTAATATCTATTAAACTGTTATGAATTGAGGGTTTCAAATGTGTTTCGGTTATAATAATACAAGTTGGTTTTAATCTGTTAACCTCAATGATAAGCAAATCTCGTTTAGCCGTTAAGGATGCCAGGTTTGTATATAAAATAGTAAATTCTACAATTCCATTGCTTTTCCTTATAACTTTTTTGTACTTATGATTTTAGGGCAATTATTAACATATTTTATGGTTAAATCAGTTTCACCACTATCAATTCTTTGTTGCAGCTCAAGACGTAACTTCTTTAGGTATTCGCGTTGGTATGGTGTCTGATCATTTTTTGCTGTAACCTTATTCAGAAGCTTGCTGTTATTTACTAAGACTTTGAGAGCTGCTTTTTTGTTCGAAAAAATAACTTTTAGAGGACGGGGCAAAGAGTCAGTTCTGGGCTTGCCAAGACGTACAACTGCAACTGGTGGCTCCACCAGCGGCACATCTGCTAAGGCTGCTTGAACTTGCGATAAATCATGTGCAACACGTACCTCTTTGTCTCGCGCACTATCACCAGTCTGCAACGAAGACTCACCAACATTGAACATGATCACATTCGCACTACGCCTCTTTCTTTCCGATAATTCGGCTAAAATACATTCCATACTAGTGCTTTCATTTTGTTTATTTTTCAAGGCCTCAATTTCAGTTTTCAGCTGGCTAACCATATTTCTTAAAGCCGGCAGTTGACGTACTCCCAATTCACAATCAGGGCACAAATATTTTAGCGTAGGTGATTGCAAAACTATCACTCTCAACTCTGTTGCTAACAACCCACTGCACTTCACACATATTTGCCTTTCACAACCATGACACTTTATTTTTGGATTTTTATCATCTATTTTTGGTATGTCCTTATCGCATTTTAGACAGACAGGCATTTTAGAAACAGTTGAGATCACAGAGGTTATGTTTATATTATAAATCCGTCACTGCGTCTATATTTCGCTAAAAGATTTCCGAGTTAACACTTCCACAGTGAATTTGGTTTATATTAATCACAACACAACTAATTTTATACTAAAGATTGGAACTTATATATTTTTAATTGATTTTTACAAAAATTGGCTAATGAAACACAAGTGCACTTTACAATGCGGGTAGACGAAAAAAGAAGAAAGAAATTATATTCTGTCTACGAGTACGGGGCTACTAAAAGTAATGTTTCCGAAAGGCATCGGACATTTCGCACAATAGTACACTTTATCTAGGTACATATTGCGCCACGGACAGAACAAAAACTACGTGATGCATGCGAGGACGACATTCCGCCGCGCGCTCCGGTCCCGATCGGACGTGCGCACTCGCTACGCTCTCTCACGCTCTGTGTGTTTGTGTTCACAGATTCGCCGCCAGGCGTCACCGCCGTCGCTTCGTGACGGCCCACCGACCCACCGCGTGTTTGGACAGCCGCGGCCTAAGCCGCTGGCTACCTGCTCACCCGGCCACCAGCGCGCCGCACACCTGCGTCGCGCGCACCCGCCCGTGACTCTTTGTTACTTGAAAACAGGTTCCTGTTTCCAAATAACAAAGCAGTCATTCCGCATTTTAAAAACCACGTGTTTTTAGTGGTCGCCTAGGGGATCCTTGCGGTGTTAACGCACCTAGGCGGAGCGTGACCCGAGCGCTCGCCGGTTCCCTTCAGGAAACGGCAACTCGGACGGGATCAAGGCAACCGGCCCTGGGAGTGACCCCCTAGTCGATCTTGATCGTCGCCCTCCCAACCCTTCCGCCTCCTATTTCCTATTCCTTGGGTGCTGTTTGGTTTCGAGCCGGCTTGCCGGTCTCGTCTCCTCTGCCCCGGGGCTGTTAGGCTACACACCCTACACACCCACACACTAGGGCCACACGTTAGGCACTCACCCACTCCCCGCCTTGCCGGCGGGGAGGATCACTCACCCGTGTTCCGTCCGGAGAGTTTCCCTTCGGACGGAAAAATGTCGTCCCCCGCACTCTCCGCAGTGCCTCCCGAATTCGCGGTGAGGCTGGTGGAGATTATCTCCATCAAGTATCCGACGATCTTGACGGAGTTAATCTCGGCCATAAACGCCGCCGCCACCCCTAGCGATACCCTTTCGCCGACCCCACCCGACCTTCAGTCGCAGCCCACCGATGCGTTTACCGCACAGACCCCAGCGGCGCTTACCCCGCCACCCTCCGCCGCGATTATCTCGCCGCAACCCACCCCGGCGCACCTGGATGCGCCAACCCAGTTCCCTCCACCGGGGTTCGAGGCCGACCCTCAGTCAGCCTCGGACATGGAGGTCGAACACGAGTCCGCCAAGCGCCCCATCTCCTCCTCGGAGGACGAATGGACGCTGGTCCGCGACAACAAACGGGCGCGCCAACCCCGGGACCAGCGCCCGTCTAAGCACCAGTGTGTTGAGGAGGAGGCCTGTGCGTCCTCCCCAAACTCCCTGCGTGCCTCTCCGTCCCCTCGCACCTCACCCACTCCGTGCGCATCAGCCGCCCCGGCGAGCCAACCCGAAGGCCGCAAGCCCCGCCCGCCTCCTCCTGTAATTATACAGGACAAAGCCGCATGGCCGCGCGTCACCAACGCTCTTAAATCGAAAAATACAGTAGTTGTAGGTGGCTACCAATCTGATTATGTCACCATCACATCTGGTGTTCCTCAAGGTTCCCATCTAGGGCCCCTTCTCTATAATGTTTATCTCTTTGACATTGATACGTGCTTCGTCAATAGCAGACATCTGCTCTACGCTGATGACAAAAAGGTTTTTCTTCGTGTGGACACTATAGAAGATTGCAATAAAATCCAAGACGACTTAAACAGATTATCAAATTATTATAGGTTAAATCGCATCAGTATAAATGTAGAGAAATGTGCCCAAATTACATTCACACGCAAAACAAAGCCTATGGAATTTAATTATGTTATTAATGGCCAGCCCATTACTAAAATTAAAGAAGCTCGGGATTTGGGAATACTTATGGACCAAAAACTTAACTTTATTAAACATATTGATAATGTAGTTAATTAACAGAGCATACAAGAATTTGGGTTTCTTGATACGAGCTTGTAAACCTTTTAAAGACCTATATTGTTTAAAATTAGTATACTATGCCTATGTGCGAAATTTGTTAGAATTTGGTAGTGTCATTTGGAACCCTAATTACGACGTGCACATAAACAAAATCGAACGTATACAAAAGTTATTTATCAAACATTTAAATTATAAATTTAATACACATTTTGATGATTATGATGCAGCATGTCAACATTACAAGCTCATCCCTCTTAGTGACCGGCGGAATTATCTTGACATGGCTTTTCTGCACGATATAGCAAATGCAAATGTAGACTGTCCTAACCTTGTCTCATCTCTTACTTTAAATGTTCCAATACACCGCCCTCGTCACATAATGCATAAAGTCTTCCATACTCCAACTTCCAGAACCAATTATGCAAAAAACGAGTTTTTCTCTCGTGCCACTAATACTTATAACAAAAATTTCAGTGACATTGACATATACGCCCTAACTAAAACCCACTTTAAATCTCAAGTACTTCGCAAATTAGACCCGTCTAGACCATCATAACTTATCACTACTTACTTTTAGCTCTTGCTCTTTTCTTAGTTATTTTGTGTGAAATGAGATAAGATATGAATCCTATTTATTTATTTATTTATTATTTATTTATTTATATATATTTATTACTGCTCTTTAAAATGAAACATGCTGTGAATATGATGATTGCATTGGGGGAATTAAAATTAAAATTAGTAAAATTAGTAATGTAAAATTAAATTCAGAAATCAAATTTAAAATTAAATACAACAATTATTTCATTATTTCACACAATTTTATTCTTATATACTTACTATATTTAATTAATCAAATACTACATAACTGGTTTTTGCTTTTTAGATAGCGCAGCTCTTGAGTAACTAGCTAAGGATTTGTATGTTTAAAATTTTAAGTTGTATGTAATTGTTGCAATTGAAGCTGTAATTTTTAGCATTTCCTTTTCTACACCATTAAGTTCTTTTTTATGTTAATTTTTAACCTATTTCTACTCATTTTTCTTAAAAAGATCCTTTCTATTTTTAGTATTTTTAGTCTTTCTAAACTTTAGCAATAACAACCTACTGTTAAATTACTTGTTTAATTAATATTAGTATCTATGGTATCCTATATTGGCTTAGCTTAATTATCTAGTTTTAAATTGTCTGTATTCTATGGAATGTGCTGTTGGATACCTTCATTAAATAAATAAATAAAATATCCGTTACACCAAGGCCTCGAACACGGCCAACGGTATCAGTGTGTCCGCCATGACGTCCGACGACCACCGTCAACTGACGTCCCATCTAAGGAAGGAGAAGATCTCCTTCCACACTTACACCCTCGAAGAGGACCGTACCCTTCGAGTGGTCATTAGGGGAGTTCCTAAGGAATTCGAGCCCTCTCTCATCCTTGAGGACCTTCAGTCCCAAGGATTCCCCGCCCACGAAGTCCACCGCATGGCGAGTGGCCGCGGTCCCAAGGTCCCATACAGTATGGTGACAGTCATTCTCGACCGTACCCCCGAATGCAAGCGTATTTTCGACTTGTCTCATCTCTTAGATCTCACCGGGGGTTTCTATGTCGAAGCCCCCCACAAACGTGGCACTCCCGGTCAGTGCCACAATTGCCAGTTATACGGCCACTCGGCTCGTAACTGTCACGCCACTCCCCGATGCGTTAAATGCATCGGGGACCACCCGACATCCACCTGCTCTCGCAAGCAGGAGACCGCGACCGAGCCTCCCGGCTGTGTCCTCTGCGGGACCGTCGGACACCCCGCGAATTATCGCGGATGTTCGAAGGCCCCAAAGAGGAATCGCCGAGTGGCGAGGCGCAACGGTCTCCGTGCGCCCAGGAACCCAGCGCCTACAGCACCCATCTTTTCGGCACCCATCGTGCCCGGGCCCCCTGCTCCTCCTGCGCCTTCTGCGCAAAAATTAGTCCCGTCAGGTTCGGCACCTTCCGTGCCGCAGGCTCCACAAGGCGTCGCGCCTTCTGCGCTCCGCGACCCACGGCTCAACCGTCCCGTGCCCCCTGCTCCGCGTCCCAACGCATGGAACACCCATGTTCCCAGCGCGCCCATGCACGCCCCTCACGCCGGGTTCACCCCAGTGCCCTCAGCACAAAACACCCTGGTGTCGGACATCCAACTGATCCGTAACACCATGAGCAATTTCAATATTGCCGCCATCCGCGCCCTCGCGCACAAGCTTCGAGTCGCCAAAAACGACTACGAACGCACCATGGCCCTTGTCGAGCACGAGAGCGTGCTCAGCTCACTGTCAGTGGTCCCTACCACCCAATCTTATCCTTGATCAATGGATTTACACCCAAAACGCATCAAGCCCCGCTCCTTGTGCCTGGCGTTTTTCAACGCCCATGGCCTCTCTCCTCAACGCGATCAAGTTAGTGAATTCCTTAGGGATCACCAAGTTGACGTCATGCTAGTGCAAGAGACATTCCTCAAACCCGCTCATAGGAGTCCCAACATCGCCAACTACCATCTCGTGCGAAATGACAGAACTGCCTCCCGCGGAGGCGGCACTGTCATCTATTATAGGAAATCCTTGCACTGCATTCCACTCGATGCCCCTGCGCTCACCAATATCGAGGCCTCGGCTTGCCGCCTCTCTCTCTCGGGTCATCCCCCTGTCACTCTCGTCTCGGTGTACCTTCCACCAGACAAGCAACTTCTCAGAAGTGACATCGAAGCACTTCTTGACATGGATAGCGCCGTCATCCTTGGCGGCGACTTCAATTGCAAACACGTCAGGTGGAACTGTCACACCACCAATTATAACGGCGTGCGCCTCGACGCTCTAGTCGACACTCTCGATTTCGACATCATTGCTCCAATGCGTCCCACCCATTTTCCCATCAACATCGGCTACCGGCCCGATATCCTAGACATGGCACTTCTAAAGAACGTAACGCTTCGGCTGCGCTCCTTAGAAGTGCTCCATGAACTAGACTCCGACCACCGTCCCGTTCTCATGGAGCTCGGACCACCTCCCTCACCGGAACCGGTCATGAAGACCGTGGTGGACTGGCAGCGGCTGAGCACCTGCTTGGCCAATGCCGACACGCCACAGCTCTCTCGTATCCCTGTCCACCTCTCGTCCCCTCAGGACACCGAACAAGCCGTCAGTGCTTTCACTGACAACCTCCAATCGGCCAACAGCCAATCTTCCCGGCAGGTTGAAGCGGTGGACCCTTATGTCCAACGCTTCAAACTGCCGGCCGACGTCAAAGAATTGGTCCGAGCCAAAAACGCGGCTATCCGCGCTCACGACTCCTACCCCACCGAAGCCAACCGGATCCGCATGCGCGCTTTACAGAGGGACGTAAAGAACCGCATCGCGGAACTCCGGAGGGACCGGTGGGACGGTTTTCTCGAGGGTATCACTCCCTCTCACCAAGCCTACTGGCGGCTAGCAAGGGCTCTCAAGTCCGACACGGTAGCCACCATGCCTCCCCTGACCCGCCCTTCAGGCGCCCCACCAGCTTTCGACGACGAGGAAAAAGCCGAGGTCCTCGCAGACTCTCTAGAGAGACAATGCTCTCCTAGTGTCTCAGTTTCCGACCCACCCCATCGCGATCACGTAGATAGGGAAGTAGAGCGCAGGGTTTCTGCCCCGCCATCCGACACACTCACCCCGGTCACCCATTCCGAGGTGGAAGACCTCATCAAAGGCCTTAAGCCTAAGAAAGCCCCCGGCCCAGACGGCATCTCGAACCGCGTACTAAAAATCCTTCCCTACCACTTGATCTATCTCTTGGTAGCCATCTTCAATGGCGCCATGACGCACGCTATATTCCCTTCGGAGTGGAAAGAAGCAGACGTCATCGGCATTCACAAACCCGGTAAGCCACGTGACGATCCCACGAGCTACCGCCCCATAAGTCTCCTTAGCGCCCTGGGCAAACTCTACGAGCGCTTGCTTCTCGCAAGACTCAAAGAATTTGTCATCTCGAAGGGCATACTCATACACGAGCAGTTCGGCTTTCGAGCCGGACACTCTTGCGTCCATCAAGTGCACCGCATCACGGAGCACGTCCTCTCCGGGCTCAACCAGCCCAGACCTATATACACCGGAGCTTTATTCTTCGATGTCGCCAAGGCATTCGATAAGGTCTGGCACAATGGCTTGCTTCACAAGCTCTACCTCATGGGCGTGCCAGACCGTCTGGTTCTCATCATACGAGACTTTCTCAGGAATCGCACTTTTCGATATCGAGTCGAAGGTGCGCGATCCATTTCCCACCCTATTCAGGCCGGAGTCCCTCAAGGCTCTGTGCTCTCTCCACTCCTGTTCAGCCTGTTCACGAACGACATCCCTCGTTCGGACAGGGTGCAACTAGCCCTATATGCGGACGACACCGCACTATATTTCTCACACAGAAATAAGGCTTTCCTGACGCGCACTCTTCAAGTCGCCGTCAACGCCCTAGGCGAATGGTTCCAAAAGTGGCTCATCGCGGTGAACCCGGAAAAGAGCGCCGCGGTGTTCTTCTCCCGGGGCACCAGATCCCACACTGCGGGCCATCCCAGTAGTCGATTAGGTCAGATCACCCTCTATGGGCGTCCCATCCCTTGGACCAAGAAGGTCAAATATCTAGGCGTCACCCTAGACTCCCGCATGACATTTGGACCGCATATACAGTCAGTACGCAACCGAGCGGCCTTCGTCCTCGGCCGGCTCTACCCCATGATCTGCAGGCGGAGTAAACTGTCGCTTAGAAATAAGTTGACACTTTACAAAACCTGCATCCGTCCCATCCTATCTTACGCCAGTGCCGTATTCGCACACGCGGCTCCCGTCCACATCAATAGCCTCCAGGTTATTCAAAACCGATTCCTTCGACATGCCGTCGGTGCCCCGTGGTACATGCGGAATGTCGACCTTCATTCCGACTTCGGTCTAGTCCCTATCCGCAAATTTTTCAAGGAAATGTCTGAACATTACTTTGAAAAAGCTTGCGTCCACCCGAACCCGCTCATCGGCGCCGCTGCCGACTATATCCCCGACCCCGACCCTGGTCCCGGTCCCTCAGATCGTCGACCTACCCTACATCGCCGCCGTCCGTGGCATGTACTGCTCGACCCACCCGACCCGATGTCCGTCCTCCTGGAACATGACACAACACCAACACCGACAACGACGCACAGTATGAAAAATGACCCAAAAAACGGTCATCACTGTTTTATTTTCTTAAAAGCAAGCTATAAACATCCTTAATGCACGACGAGAACACCCAAGTGTCAATTTTGTATATATCCAGAGATAATCAACATTTTAGGTTTTTTCTATGGAACCCAAAAAAAATCAAGAAATTGGTGATATCTAGAAATACTGTCATTTATAGCTAATCATCTTATTACTAATGTTTAGAGAGTACTTTGAGCAAAATTTTAGTACAAATTACACAGCTGTAACTATACTAAAAAATGAGATAAATTGCTTTTTTAACATTTCGGTTATGATTTTTTTTCTCCGTTATCCTTGGGATGTTGGATTCATTACCTAGCCTATTATAATCTTAAGATATATCCTAATAACCCCTATTTTTTTCAAATCCTAATCTCGTAGGATCTCGGAGATATTGTACTTTAAAATTTACGCGTTAGGGTTGTTGGTAGTTGATTTTTATGTACTTATGTAAAAAAAAACAAATTATTTAAACCGTCCGTAGCCTATATAATACTGTTCCTACTGTATCTGTACTGTATCAGGGGTTAGTACAGGTATGATTTTTTTCTGTAACTTATTTTATACTACTTAAAGCAAAATTCCTGTGACACCCCTAAAACCGTAGAAATCAAAATTAACTTTAGAAACTTATAACTCCGAGATCCTACGAGTTACGTATTTGATATTTTTTTTGGTCAATAATATAGGTATAAATAATGTATTAAGTAAGAAATGGAATCCGACTATTGCAAGATATAGGAATAAAAAAATAAAAACTAAAATTTTAATAAATAGCTATATCTTTGATCCTATTGAAACAAAAACGTAATTGTTTCATGTAGTAAATACCTAAACATATCTTTTTTACAACATCCAAATAAAAAATAGTAAAAAGTATGTTAAACGTTACTTTTTTAATGTTTTCAAAATTATTAAAAATATCTTAAAATACTCATAACTTATGTTCTAAGTACTTTTGAACTTCGGGTGTTCTACTCTTGCATTTGAAATATATTATAGTTTATGATAAGTCACTAAAAACAGGATGACCGTTTTTTGGGTCATTTTTCATACTGTGCGACGTCACGAGTCGTACACACACCTACACACAGACACCGGTCTCGCCGGCGAGGCCGAAAGGTCGTACGCATGCGACCTCGACATGCATCCCCTCGCTGAGTTTCTTGCCGGTTCTTCTCAGCGGGGGCGCGTTGTGAACCGGTGGTAAACTCACACTCTCTAAGCGGCAGCCCAAGCCGAGGCCGTGCCTCCCTGAGGTGCCCTTGAGCTAGTCGCTACCTACCTTTCCGGGCTGGAGCGCTCAAAGCGCTCGCCCTCTTGTCCGGTGAAGCTGTAATGGCCATCTGCGGCCAACAGTACTACTCAGACAAAAAAAAAAAAAAAAAAAATACGTGAGGCATTGGTACGGTATTGGTACGGTAAACAGACAGTGTGAGAATAAAAGGGACAGAGATACAGGCTGGATACTACAATACGTTCTGCTTAGATTTAAGTTCTTTGCATTTGAAATAATGATTATTTTAGCGTGGCATAGATTCGAATAATTAGTGGAGTTGCGCTGTAAATATTTCGCGCATGCTTGATGTTAGGTAATTAATCCGTATCGTACATTTACGCAAATTTGATCAAATGATATTATTATAAGCGCGTATGTTTTTTTTAAATCTAGAATGCCAGTACTAGGCCTGTAAAAGTGTGCACGAAAATAAAATATTATGGTTAAAATGATGATGATGATGAAGGCAATCATTTTACAACAGCCAAAAGACGTCCTTTGCTGAACTCCCCCTTAGAAAGGGTCGCCATAACCCCCACGTTTGGCAGGTGTCTTAGGGGTCGCAGTATAGGTGGTAGGTAATCTAATAGAAAGACGCTGCTGCCCGTCTTCTTGTTTTTCCCTTAGGCGTCTCTTACGGACACCCAACGGGAAGAGATGGGAGGGTGCTATTACCCGGACACCCCACGGGCACGGGCTTCCATCAATTATTGATGTTTTCACCAATGTCAAGTAAGTAGTTAAATAGCAATTGAAAAATAAATCATAATATCATTTATAACAGGAAATCAAAAATTGGAAAATTGTGTTCGCGGTCGCCACCACCAAGATGACGGCCGCGAACCAAATCCTGGAAAAAATTAAATGTACAGTAATCTAAAAATTTACATTTATAAGTCATGTTTTAATGTAATTAAAAAATATTAACATGACAGTACAGTACAGTTCATTATAGAAATTATTAACAAACAGTACACTGTACTGAGTACCTACAATATTGTTCATGCTAAAGTTCTATTAAAACTGTACTAATAGGTACTAATAGCACTGTACACTAGTACTAACTTTGCACGAATTGTACTAGTACGGTGCGCACTTGCAAATGTCCGGTTAGGCACAAGACTAGTGTCACAGACGTATTAGGGATGACTAGTGTCGCCCTATCGCGAACGCGATAAAACTTCGTCTTCGCCCAACGGCGAAGTTGCTGGCTACATTATCGTCCTAGCAAAAGCACGTCGTGGTATTCGGGCGAATATTCGTCGGAATCAGTGTTGCCAGATGCATTGAGCGTTTTATAATCTGTATATAAATCTGTACCTACCTAGGTACCTATGCCTTATTATCATGAAATCTGTATAAAATATGTATGGAAAAGAGCTAAAATAAGTGAACTGGTTTAGGTAGGATTAAATAAAAAAAAACAGTCAACTGCAAGTTGGACTCGAGCATCCAGAGTTCCAGGGCATACCTTTGATTTAGGCTTGTTGAAAAAATATCGATACATCGATATTTTTTCTTTCGATATATCGATTTTTCATCCGATATTTTTTTTTCTATATATCGATACATCGATATAAAATATTAAGTATCGAAAACGTATCAAAACCGATTTTTTTTTTGGAAAAGATCAGATTTGTGTTTTTTTTCTTTTCCTAATTTTATTTTTAGCGATAAAAAGACGCCCCTGCACCTTCATCACACAAGATCAGTGTAATTTCTTTACAACCAAGCCAGCCATCCTTGTACAAACTACACAAAAAAATAAAGCAAACAAAAGGTTTTCTCTAGTCAAGCAGTAAGCTTCTTTTAAGTTTATGCCTCTTGTCTTGGCTTTAGCCCTTACCATAGACAGACCTTTTGTCCATTGAGTACGGCAGCGACTCCGAGGAGGACGGTGGGCGACCCCCGTATCCGTGAGCTCCGTGACTGGTTCCCGGGGGCCCCTGGTGCAGATCCCACCGGAGAGCCTTGGGGGCCCCCCTCTCATGTGCCGATGCGACAGCCGCGGGAGTTTTAGTGGGTAAGAATCCCACATACCCCGGTCGAGCCCCACAGCTCCCGAGGATCTTTGGAAGATTTCCCACGCGTCAAAAAAAATGACAGATCTTTTGCGTTATCTTTGATTGCGTCAAAAAATATTTCATAACGTAATTCGTTCGATCGTTGTTTTGTATTGTTAATTTGGTGTCTTTGGCTGCATGCGTTCTTTGGATACATTGCTTGTTAATATTTGTTTAAGTTAAATTAAATACACACATCAAAAGTGTCTAGGGATCAAGCATTTTTGGGCAAAAAAATGGGCAGAAGAACAATGGCGTTTCGTGTGCTTTTCTGATGAGTCTCGTTTTGGTATGAGACCGGATACAAGACGTATACGACACTGGAGAACCCCTGGACGCCAACAGCGATTAAAATCCTGTCAGGAAGTCCATCCTTATAGTGGTGGAACCATCATGGTATGGGCGGGTATTTGGATCGGCGGAAGAACTGAGTTGATTTGGATCAGAGGCAACCTCAACGCTCAAATTTATGCTGAGACGATTGTATCAGACGTCATCGTTCCTCTACAAGTGCAAATCGGTCCCTTATTTCAGTTAATGCATGATAATGCACGACCGCACACCGCAAGAGTTGTAAGACAGACTCTCGCCGCAGCTAACATCAATGTCCTGCCCTGGCCTGCTCAGTCGCCAGACTTGAACCCGATTGAGCATGCATGGGATATGCTACAGAGAAGAGCTCTGCCGAATATGGAGGGTATCCAGTCGCAAGAAGACCTTTTTTTGTTGTTGCAACGAACATGGGCGGCCATTCCACAGCGTGATTTGGATGAACTCATTTTGAGTATGCCAAACCGATGTTCTTGTGTTGTTAGTGTTCGCGGTAGAAACACGGATTATTAATTGTTTAAGTTACCCAATAAAATTTTAAAGAAAACTGTTATTTCAGTCTTTTTTTCGAACTTTTGTGTTAGTGGTTCAAATGTCAAAAATCCCTTTATTAGGAAAATGGCAAATTTCTTTATTAATGCAAAGGTGACTTGGTTTATCGTTACTGTGACAAACGAAAACACTTTATTTGATGAATCCTTAAAGAAAATTTTAATTAATATCAATCAGGAGAAAAGTTATTGCAAAAATATATGTTGATCCCTAGACACTTTTGATGTGTGTAGTTTAATTACTGAATAATTAAGTTTATGTTGAAATTCAGTTGCCTCGTGGACTTTTTTCCGATCTGATGGTAAGCGACACGTCTTTCTATAGACAGCTGTAAGGCATTGCGACTAAAGAATCGTTTTTATTTTGTTCCGTTAGTAGGATACAATTTTGTTCCCGATATATCGATATTTTTTGTTTCGATATATCGAAGTCATTAACGATATATTTTAAAAATATCGATTATCGATATATCGATATTTTTTGGCATTTCAACATCCCTACTTTGATTCGACGTATAGTTATTTTACTATTCGTCTAATACCCTTAGCATGATGCACTAACCCCTCTGCCAAATTTTGTTCATATGGTCAGGTCATTCTTTATTTGTGTGCGTATCTTTTTGAATGTGTTGCGAGTTTATTATAGTGTGGGTATGCGTGAAATTGTATCTGTGTGTGTTTACTTCGCCTCCCGCACCCCGCAAAAGTGCCACGAAAAATTTGTTCGGCGAATCGACGCGATACTAGCTCCATTCTAATTACTCTGAGCTAATACCTCATAAACTAAACCGGAAAACTCAGTTTGATAGCCGAGGATAAAAAATAATAACGACGTTTGTATTAACCAGTAGATGTCCCGCGTAGCTCTGCCCTCGTAATTTTCTAGTGTTTCTTTCATGAACCTTCTCTTGACAATAACAAACACAAACAAAAAAAATGTGCGTGCGTGGAGTCCCGCCGCGCGGAAGAAGTGAAACTTAATTCTCGTTCTGTCTCTTTCTACAGTCAGTCAGTCAGTCAGTCAGTCGGTCGGTCGGTCGGTCGGTCGGTCCCTCACTCACTCACACACACTCGTACACAAACTCACACACGCTCACTAACACTCACACACACACACACTCACACTCACACACACCCACACACGCACACTCACACACGCACACACGCTCACACACACTCACACACTCACACACACCCACTCACATTCACACACACACACACACACACACACACACACTCACTCACACCCGGTACTCACCCACTCACTCCCCCACTCGCCAACTCGCCCACTTGCCAACTCGCCCACTTGCCCACTCGCCAACTCGCCCACTCGCCCACTCGCCAACTCGCCAACTCGCCCACTCGCCAACTCGCCAACTCGCCCACTCGCCAACTCGCCCACTCGCCAACTCGCCCACTCGCCCACTCACCAACTCGCCCACTCACTCCCTGACGGCGTCACATGAGCGCTTTCATAACCTTAACAAAATTAACGCTTAACGTCTATCACTTAAAGTTTAACACCTATCATTTAACGTTTAACGTCTAACGAAGTCTTTGGAAGTTTTTGGAAGTCGCATAAGAAGTTTCACTTCAAAAAGAATTAGCGAAATTGGTCTAGCCGTCAATAAGCCTGCATATTGCCGTGACCAAAGGAAACAACAGGGGGACAACATTTAAGATTATTATAATTTACTACGGAATAAGAAATCTGATGTATGGCAACGCTGCTGCAACTGCAAAGGCGAAGTGTCGCCAGTTCGGCGAAATTTGTCGCGAAAAATCCTTTGATACGTGTCAATTTACCGACAACACCGCGAAGGCATTCGTGTTCGCCCGAATACCGAATTCGCGCTAGCACGAATTGTTTGGCCACACTTGTTGCGATAACGCGAATCTTCGCCGAAGCGCGCAGATGTAGCCCCGCTATTACCCCGCGGCTACACCTGCACGCGAATATTCGTGTCGCCCTATCGCGATAAAACTTCGTCTTCGCCCAACGGCGAAGTCGCTGGCTACATTATCGTCCTAGCAAAAGCACGTGGTATTCGGGCGAATATTCGTCGGAATCAGTGTTGCCAGATGCATTGAGCGTTTTATAATCTGTATATAAATCTGTACCTACTTATGCCTTATTAACATGAAATCTGTATAAAATATGTATGGACAAAAGAGCTAAAATAAGTGAATTGGATAGGTAGGATTAAATAAATAAAAACAGTCAACTGCAAGTTGGACTCGCGCATCCAGGGTTCCAGGGCATACCTTTGATTGGACGTATAGTTATTTTACTATTCGTCTAATACCTCGTAAACTAAACCGGAAAACTCAGTTTGATAGTCGAGGATAAAAAATAATAACGACGTTTGTATTAACCACTAGATGTCCCGCGCAGCTCTGCCCTCGTAATTTTCTAGTGTTTCTTTCATATGAACCTTCTCTTGACAATAACAAACACAAACAAAAGAATAATTTGTGAAATTGGTCTAGCCGTTCAGGCATGTTGCCGTGACCAAAGGAAACAACATTTAAGATTATTATAATTTACTACGGAATAAGAAATCTGATATATGGCAACTCTGCTGCAACTGCAAAGACCAAGGAGCTTACATTTACAACACACACACATGTTGTAAATGTAAGCTTCTTGGCAAAGACAGACGAAGTGTAGCCAGTTCGGCGTAGTTTGTCGTGACAAAATCCTTTGATGCGTGTCAATTTACCGACAACACCGCGAAGGCATTCGTGTTCGCCCGAATACATCGCGCTAGCACGAACTGTTTGGCCACACTTGTCGCGATAACGCGAATCTTCGCCGAAGCGTGCAGATGTAGCCCCGCCATTAGAGATTTTCCCCATAAACTCAAGTCAGCTTATAGAAGCTTAGAGCTCTAGTCATACATTGGCTGGTATACCCTCAGGTATACCCGAAGTAAATATAAATCCGTGGGTATACCTGACAGCCTGCAGTCCTGTCACGTATATATACCTGCTCGTTTATGGCTAGCTTTATATTTTGATGGAGAGAGATGACATAAAACTACAAAGATTTGTGGCGACTAGAACCTCTTTGCCACTTGTTGTATTTTCTATGTCTTTTG
This sequence comes from Furcula furcula, assembly GCA_911728495.1. NCBI lineage: Eukaryota > Metazoa > Arthropoda > Insecta > Lepidoptera > Notodontidae > Furcula > Furcula furcula. The sequence continues at coordinate 20,100,231 of OU452249.1, read as the reverse complement.
AATAGCGAACAGCTTAGTTTAGAACGTGCTGTCTGAATAGTATTTGACACATTCTTTGTTATGACTTAGTAGTGTCAACAGTGAAAAATAATTCCTTGTAAACACATTCATGTTATAAATCTAGTGAAGAACAGTCGTGCAGTTTATAGACAAATAGTCATTGTACATAATGTTAGTGATCGCGGAATCACTAGTCCTAATGTAAACGATCAGTTCCTTCAGTGCTTTACAGGTCAAATAAATGTTTTGAAACCTCTACGGATTTAATTATTTGAAGCGGATATACAATGAAGGGTCAACCGACCCTCATCTGGTGACCCCGACGTGATGAGAACTAGAGGATTACACGTAAGACGTTGAGCACTTAGACAAGAAAAGGATAACAAGGTAACCAACACAGTACCTATAAATAAAGAAAAGAAAAATAAGAAGAGAGAATTTTGTAAAGGTCCTGGTCGTTCCACCACCAACCCACGTAGGGAAATTTTTTTTTTGATTAAATTTAGGGTTCCGCGCCATACGCACCACCATCCACATGGCTGAAAGCGAAAGTGTGTCCATCTGTACGCCGCCCATCTGCAAGGATCGTGCAACATTGATTGCAGAGCTGTACCTTAAGTTAGAGGCACTTACTCGCGTAGTGGCTTCTTTAGCCAACCGAGGTTTTGACGAACGGGGCCGCTCGCGAGAACGTAGCTTAGGTAGATTTAGGAACCGATCACGCTCGCGCAATAGCGAGCTATGCTATTACCATGACCGATTCGGAACGAAAGCAAGGAAGTGCGTCCAACCGTGCAAATGGTCTGGCCCTCCACCTTCAGCGGCTGGTGGCTGCAACCAGTCGTCGGAAAACCTGTAGAGCGTCCGGTTTTTGCGACTGCCCAACGCTCAGCCACGAGTCGCCGTCTTTTTGTAACTGACCGGTATACCAACAGAAAATTTCTGGTGGATACTGGTTCAGACGTAGAAGAAGAAAGAAGAAAATACATTTATTTCGCACACAGACACAGCAAGATACAAAACAATCAAGAGAAAATTAAAAAAAAATAAAAATAAAAAACATACAAAAAAGAGAAAACATAACAAACAAATAAGTAATTAATAAACTACAGACTATACATGCTGTGTCAGGACGAAATTGGCCCATGTCTCAGCTTGTGCTGCGCCAATAAAATTGGTGTCAGCGCTGATCTTCCGACAGAGCCAAGGCAACATCGCGATCATTCCATCATCATCATCATTTTATTAATGTTCCAATAAAAATAATTGAAATGAAGAGTTTAGTACATGAAAAAAATAAATTTACATATACATTATTATATTATTCAATAAATATTATAGAAAGCATTTATGATAGTAATGGCTTAACTGAAATATAAATATAAAGTAAAAAACTAGATATAGTAAGTAAGAACATACGTAAGAATTGTGTGTGGATCCATTAACATTGACGATTTAATTATTATTCATATAATTTAAAAATAACGTTTTGTGTAATTTAATTATTATACTTATATTTATTATTTTATATTATATTATTTCTTATACTTATTTTTTTTTTTTTATGTTAAACATGGAAAATAACCCTTTCAGACTTGGCAAGTTCACTTTGAACAATTAGGCATCTCCGAGGATAATCTAAAAGATTGCTTGAAGACAGTATCGTGATCACACAAGAATAAGTCAGGCTAAGCATTTTTGTTGTTGTATTAGATAATGTTTATATTTTTTACTAAAAGACTGTACTGTTACTAGGGCACGAATAGGAGGTGGTAAATCGTTCCAACAGTGTGTTGCCGCAAACCTGAAACTACCGCGGAATGCCGCTGTCCCGTGTCTTGGTGTTGCCAAGAGATAGGAAGAGGCTCTAGTTAGGTACCTATGGCGATCCCGCGACCATGATAGCTTACGGTATAGGTATTCAGGTTTTTTTGTTTGAATAATACCAAACAACAAGGTTGCTAAGTGGAGCTTTCTACGCGCATCCATTTTTAACAGATTTCCCGAGTTTAGGTATGGTGTGACATGAGCCCGGGGTGGAATATTATAGCAGAATCGGGCACAGGCATTTTGAACACGCTGAATAAGCTTCTCCGTCCTCCTTAGTAGACATGGTCCATACACATTGTCAGCGTAGTTGAGTTTAGAAAGTATTAGTGACTCACATAGCATTACTCGCATATCCACAGAGAGGTATGGTCTAATTCTGTACAATACTTTGAGACGATAGAAACAGTTTCGAACAGCTTCACTTACGTGTTTTTCAAAATGGAGTTCACCGTCAAAAACTACACCCAAGTTACGAGCTTCTTGAACCTTCTCTATTTGACAGCCGTCTATCTCAATAATAGGATTTATAGCTTCAATCTTGGCAATGCAAGCCTTTGACCCAAGCACTAAGAATTTTGACTTTTTTGGGTTTAAAGCAAGAGAATTTATATTTGCCCACTTTGCTACATTGTCTAAATCTGCATTTATCTTATTAACAGCCTCAAGACATTCACCAGGTGGAAAGGAGATATAGAGCTGTAGATCGTCAGCGTAAAGGTGATATCTTCCATGAGATATCACTCCCGCAATGTCAGAAGTATACAAAACAAAAAGAAGTGGGCCGAGAATGGACCCCTGTGGGACCCCTCGAGTGACAGGTGTAATTGACGAAGTTACAGTGTTACCACTACTACTATCTGTAAATTGCACACACTGTGACCGATGGCTTAAATAACTGTTAAACCAGTTTACAGCCTCATTATCGAATCCATAGTATGAAAGCTTAGAAAGTAATAACGAAACATTAATCGAATCAAATGCCCGCGAAAAATCAAGGAGAACAAGAATAGATCCCAAACCACGATCTCTAGCCTCCAGTACATTGTCAACCACATCAAGAAGGGCAGTAGCTGTACTATGTTTTTGCCGGAAGCCTGATTGTGCTATTGGCAAAATTTCCCATTGCTCAATGTACTTTCTGAGTTGATTACAAACCACCTTTTCTAATACTTTTGAAAGACATGGAAGAAGACTAATTGGGCGGAGATCTCTAGCACAGGTAGGATGAGGGGTTTTGGGAATCGGTTTAACTATAGCAGATTTCCAAGTATCGGGAAAGCACGATGAGGTAATTGACTTGTTTATAATGGCAGTTATCGCAGTTAATGATTGTGGCAACGTCATAAAAATCATGTCCAGAGAGATGCCATCACAACCTAGTGCATTTGATTTAAGACTTTCCAACACTTTTAATACTGTTTGTTCATCAACCGGCTCTAAATGAAAACGTCCTTCGCAAAATCGATTGTGCTCAAAGTATGTTAAGAGTGATATGCTAACTTCGTCACTACCCGGCACATCAAGGAAATGCTTATTAATTACTTCTGGATCATTAAAACCAGGTGGAAGATCATACTTAGGCTTAAGGTTTCCAATAATTGTAGATTTTAGGTTTCGCCATAATGCTTTCGGACTGTTAATGTTATTATCTATATAATTTTTAAAATAAGCACGTTCCTCGCTCTCCAGTGCAGCCACAACTATGTACTTTAGATACTATGTACGTAAGCTGCGTACCAGTTATTAGTGTTAGCAAACTGAAAAGCCAGCCGCAGCCGTACGATTTAGTAGCAGCAAACGGATCAAAAATTCAAACTTACGGTTTAGTCACGCTATGCTTAAACTTAGGTCTTAGGCGCAGTTTATCTTGGAATTTTGTAATTGCGGATGTAGAAACTGGAATAATAGGATCAGACTTTTTGTCGCAGTATAACCTACTTCCTGACTGCACTCATGGGAAGCTTCGCGACCGGACGACAGGTTTGTCATCTTTCGCGGAACTCCAAGACGTTAGCCAGTCCAGCATCAAAATTATTTCCATCCCCGAATCGCCTTTCTCAGCGATCCTTCAGAAATTTCCGAGTATCACGCGCCCCCCTGGTGTACTTCAGGAGCCCAAACATTCAACGGTACATTATATTAAGACAACTGATGGCCCACCGGTATCATCGCGGCCACGTCGTCTGGCTTCATTGAAGCTTCGCGCTGCACAGAAAGAGTTTGAGGACATGGTCAAGGCTGGGACAGCCAGGCCATCTTCTAGTCCTTGGTCTTCAGCTTTACACCTGGTGGAAAAGAAAGATTCAACGTGGCGACCGTGCGGCGATTATCGCACCTTGAATGCACGCACTGTTCCGGACCGATATCCGGTTCGGCACATAGGTGACGTTTGCCAGAACCTTGCTGGAAGTACCATTTATAGCAAAATCGACTTAGTTAAGGCATACCAACAAATTCCGGTAAATCCTACCGATATTTGCAAAACCGCAATAATCACACCATTCGGGTTGTTCGAATTTCCATACATGAGTTTTGGACTTAGAAACGCAGGTCAAACATTTCAACGTTTCATCGACGAAGTCGTGCGTGGCCTTGATTTCTGTTATGCCTACGTGGACGATATCCTGGTGTACTCAAATTCCAGCTCACTGCATGCTCAGCACCTGGAGATTCTTTTCAGAAGGTTGCATGAGTATGGAGTCGTTATCAATACTGCTAAGAGCGTTTTTGGGGCTAAGGAGGTAACCTTTTTGGGGTATCATATCGATGAGGCAGGTGCTAGACCCCCCGTCGACAGAATCCAAGCCTTAGTGGATTTCCCTCCCCCCAAGACTGTTGAAGGAATGCGTAGATTCCTTGGCATGGCCAATTTTTATCGGCGATTCATTCCAGCTGCCGCCAAATTCCAAGCACCGTTAATTGACGCAGTAGCTGCTATCCAGGGTAAAGGTGCCAAGCCTTTCGTTTGGACTCCGGAGCTTTTGTCGTGTTTCGAAGAGTGCAAGAAAAGTTTAACTTCTGCAAAGATCCTGGCGCATCCAGACTGCAGCGCCTCACTCGGTCTCTTCACTGACGCATCGAGCACTCACGTAGGCTCTTGCCTGCAACAGCGTCGTACCGAAGCAGATGATTGGCAGCCCATCGCTTACTTCAGCAAAAAGTTGAACACTAAACAAACATTATGGCCAGCTTACTACAGAGAGCTCCTCGGCGTTTATGAGAGCGTTCAGCATTTTAGGCATATTCTCGAAGCGCAGCACGCAACAATTTTTACGGATCATAAGCCGTTGATTTACGCGTTCGCCCAGCGAAGAGAAAAGCTTCCGCCTGCACAGCTGAATCAATTATCTTTTATCAGCCAATTTACCACAGACATTGTCCACATCAAGGGCGTCGATAACGTTGTAGCGGATACATTGTCTCGTATCGAGGGTATTTCCTTGGAAGCAGACTACGCCGCACTTGCTACTTCACAGCGTTCTGATGAAGAATTAGCACACGCTCGCGCGAGTTCTTCGCTTAAGCTGGAGGATGTATTAATTCCCGGCACTAATGTAAGCATCACTTGCGACATGTCGACTGGTAAAGCTCGTCCATACCTAACGCCACCATTTCGTAAAGCAGTATTTAACAAGTGCCATAACCTTAGCCATCCTGGTGCGCAGGCTTCTGCACGCATGGTGGCTGAGAGATACGTTTGGCCTGGTATCAACGCAGATTATAACAGATGGACTCGTTCATGTTTAGATTGCCAGCGTTGCAAAGTGACAAGACATGTCAAGTCTCCGCTGAGTAACTTCAGTAGTCCGTCGGACAGGTTTAAACATGTCCACATCGACATCGTCGGCCCGCTTCCTCACTCTAACGGTCATTATTACTGCCTCACCGCGATTGACAGGTTCACGCGGTGGCCGGAAGCTTGGCCGATGACATCCATCACGGCCGAAGAAGTCGCAGACACCTTCGTGAATGGCTGGGTGTCTCGCTTCGGCGTTCCCAGTATTTTAACATCGGATCAGGGACGCCAATTCGAATCATGCCTCTTTCAGCGCCTTATGTGTGTTTGCGCGACCAAGAGGATTCGTACCACCAGCTACCACCCATGCGCAAACGGCATGGTCGAGCGGTTGCACCGCCAGCTTAAGGCGGCATTAATGTGCCATGCTGAAACGTGGTCGAAGGCACTGCCATTTGTTCTCCTTGGTATGAGATCGGCTTTTAAAGAGGATATCAAATCTTCTTCAGCCGAGCTCGTGTATGGCGAATCGTTACGTTTGCCAGGAGAGTTCCTTGTTCCCGCCGATGCCTCGGGTAGCCCTGATTCGATCATTGATTTTGTATCAGATCTTAAGAAGCGAATGGAAGCAATGCGTCCAGTCGAAGCTTCGAATCATGCACGTCCAGCAATTTTCGTTTTCAAAGAACTAGCATCAGCGTCTCACGTCTGGCTACGGGACGATACCGTTAGGCGTTCACTTCAACCACCGTACTCCGGTCCATACAGGGTAATTAAGCGTAAGGACAAAACCTTAACCTTAGATGTTAAGGGGCGTGAGGTTACAGTTAGCATTGATCGCGTTAAGCCTGCTTTTATTGAGGCTGATTTAGAGATAGGGCATCACGAGTTGCCAGCCTCGCGAGGATCAATGTTGGACGGTCCAGCTAGTGTTCCGTCGAGCAACGATTCGGATCATCCGTTCGTTGAGCTTGCTCCGCCAGCTTCCTTTTCCCCTCCTGCCCCCATTGTCACTCGGTCCGGTCGTAAAGTTAGGTTTAGAGAAATTCTTGATTTATAATTTAATTTCAGGCTCCTGCCCCATGTTTGGGGGGGGTTTCCTCTCTGCGTGGGGGGGTGATGTGGCGACTAGAACCTCTTTGCCACTTGTTGTATTTTCTATGTCTTTTGAATAGCGAACAGCTTAGTTTAGAACGTGCTGTCTGAATAGTATTTGACACATTCTTTGTTATGACTTAGTAGTGTCAACAGTGAAAAATAATTCCTTGTAAACACATTCATGTTATAAATCTAGTGAAGAACAGTCGTGCAGTTTATAGACAAATAGTCATTGTACATAATGTTAGTGATCGCGGAATCACTAGTCCTAATGTAAACGATCAGTTCCTTCAGTGCTTTACAGGTCAAATAAATGTTTTGTAACCTCTACGGATTTAATTATTTGAAGCGGATATACAATGAAGGGTCAACCGACCCTCAGATTCAAGTTTTTTAAGCGTATAAAGGAAAACCGCGAAGCTGAAGAGCATAATAAATTGGATGTGATTTATTTAGATGAGACTTACATTCACGGTTCATGATCTGTGAACAATTGCTGGCAAAGCAAAGATATTGCAGGTCCATCTAAAAGTATTTCACTTGGAGCGAGGTGGATCATTGTTAACGCTGGTGGAGAATATGGCTTTGTACCAAATTGTTCTCTGGTGTACAGGTCAAAAAGTGTATCTGCTGACTATCACCATGATATGAATAAGGAGAATTTTACAAAATGGGTGACAGAGAAGCTAATTCCAAATCTGACAAGACCTTCACTAATTATTATGGATAATACTAGTTATCATCCCGTAAGGATGAACAACCCGCCCACACAAGCTAATCGTATCGTTGATATAAAAGAATGGCTTCGTGCAAACGATGTACATTATGATGATCTTTGGCGTAAATGTCAACTTCTTGAAGTAGTGAAACAAAACATGTCTGCGCCCAGGTATGAGATAGATGAAGTATTAAAATCGCACGGTCACGAAGTTTTAAGACTCCCACCTTATCATTGCACTTTGAATCCCATAGAAATGATTTGAGGTATAATGAAGCAATAAGTTGCTGATAAAAATGTAAATAGGCCTGCAAGTGACATTAAATTATTAACAGAAGAAGCTTTCTCACAAATTGGTGCAGAGGAATAGTGAAAATGTTGTGAACAAAAAAACCTCTTTATCTTCATCATCTGATGAAGAACAAGAAATGCAAGTGGAGTTCTTGGAATCGTTTTCTAGTTCTGAATGAAGTGTGAAGTTATTCTTATGATTTAAATGATATATAATAAATTAGCACATAAAGTAATATAAAATTAATTTTTTTTTTCTATGTTAAGAACCCGATGTATAACAACAGTTTTCATTCACATACCTTATATACTTCATGTTCATTAATACTAAAGAGAAATAAAAATCAAACAGTATCAAGACCGTTTAATCCAATTTCCCTAGTATTGCACACAACAAATTCTTATTTCCCCATTTGCCATGAGATTCTGGTAGACCTCTACCACCCAGGAGGGCAAGGGACGGGACAGTAATAGCTAGGGAAGCCGGGGTCGCATACCCGTATACTATACCACAACTACCGGACAGGTAAGTTGGGATGAGTATCCCATGACCACACATACAATGTACATATCCATTTTCAAAAACAAGTTTATAAATATTAGTATCAGTTTTATTTATAAATTAGATAGGATAGATAGGAACTGTATTAGCCCATGATACTAAATCAGGTTTACTCGTAATCGTACAGGCTTAAGTTGAATATAAAGCAAGAAATTGAGGTAAGCGCAGTTTTAGATTAACACGAAGTTTAATAACGTAAATAGAAATCGAATTTATATTTAATTACGTGTTTTGAACAACTATTTAAATAAAACCCTGTTAATTATTGTTTATCTACCGTATTCTGATAAATTTCTGCTGAAGTTCATTAGATTCTGCTAAAAACTGCAAAAAAAATCTATTTTGCTAAAATGGCAGAATTCTGCTAAACTTAGTCACACTACACTGAAACTACTTTACACGCATAGATAGATAGATAATACTTTATTGTTCCACCATTATTAAAAAACACAAAAATACAAGAAAAAAAAAACAGTAAAATAGAATGAAACAATGGGCGGCCTTATCACTAAAAGTGATCTCTACCAGGCAACCTTTGGATGGAGAGGAACTATGAACTGCAAGGCGGTGTTGTTTAGACAAACCAATTATAAAAGAGAAAAAAAAATACATAACTATAAACAATAAAATACGTAATTTCGCGTTCACGGATTAATAAAACGCTGATCACACTTAAGTATAGATTTAATTAGGCCGAACTAGAATTATTAAATACTAAACGTGGGATTACACAATAATATTAAACTATAACTCTTAATATTTACACGTGTGTGGCGACTAACAAATATAGCGGCGTTGGTATAGATTCGGCGCGCGAGTTACGGACGCACGTGCGTTCGTCGGGACGTGTTTACGAACTGTCCGTGAACTGTCCTGTCTCAACGTGGCCTCAACTAGGCTTGTTGAAAAAATATCGATACATCGATATTTTTTCTTTCGATATATCGATATTTTCATCCGATATATATTTTTTCGATATATCGATACATCGATATAAAATATTAAGTATCGAAAACGTATCAAAAACGATTTTTTTTTTGGGATTTTTTTTTTAGCGGTAAAAAGACGACCCTGGACCTTCATCAGAAGATCAGTGTAATTTCTTTACAACGAAGCCAGCCATCCTTGTACAAACTACACAAAAAAAGGAAAGAAAAAGAAAGGTTATCTCTAGTCAAGCAGTAAGCTTCTTTTAAGTTTATGTTATGCCTCTTATCTTGCCTCTAGCCCTTACCACAGAGAGACCTTTTGCGTTATCTTTGATTGCATCAAAAAATATTTCGTTCGATCGTTGGTTGGCATTGTTAATTTAGTACCTATCTTTGGTTGCATGCGTGGATACATTGCTTGTTATATATTTGTTTGAGTTCAATTAAATAGTTTAATTACTAAATAATTAAGTTTATGTTGAAATTCAGTTGCTTTGTGGACTTTATTTCCGATCTGATGGTAAGCGACACGTCTTCCTATAGACAGCTGTAAGGCATTGCCACTCTAGAAGCATTTTTATATTGTTCCGTTAATAAGATACAATTTTGTTTAGGGATGTACGTTATGATTCGATTTTTATGAAGATCGATTCAATTGAATACGATCTAGCGATTTCTTGAATCGATTCACTTCAATACGATCTTCATTCGAATCTATTCATAAGTTAAGTGAATCGAATCCTTTAGATCGTAGGTATTTTAAAAACATTGTTATGAAGAAAGATAGATTACAAACGAATGCCGACACTATATTATTTACATTATGAGTTTGCAATGTTTATGACGGTACAAAACGAAGCAAGTCGATAAGCAAAAATAATGAAACATGATGCAGGTAGTTCTAAAAAGTCCTCGTTGATTTTATTTTGCTTTGGTCGTTTGTGCCGTATCACCGTGTTTTAAAAATTGTGCCTATTGTAATTTTACCGATGGCTTCACCTATTAAATCCAGTGTGTGGTCTAATTTCGTAAAGACTGATATTGGAGGAAAATGGAAAATATGTCATTGTATCGTAAAAACAAAACACCACACCTTTCTAACCATATGAAAAGACAACATATAAGTTACTAGTAGTAGAAAACACAGGTTTTATAGTACTAGTAACTTATATGTTTCGTTATACGTAAAGCGTACTTAATTTGTTGTCTTTATCATCGTCCTATAGATTGAAAAAAAAGGAAATTTTCAAGGCCAATGTTTTTTCATTATCTTAGTAAATTACATTAAAGTTTGTATTTAATTAATAAAAAAATGATTTATTTGTTCAAATTATTGCAAAGTTTGATTTGATTTTTGAATCTATTTTTAAGAGATCGATTCAACAGAATACGATCCGATCCATGAATCGATTCAGAGGCCTACGATCCATTACGATCCAAAAAATCGATTCAAAGAGAAAAATCGTGCATCCCTAATTTTGTTCCCGATATATCGATATATCGATATTTTTTCTTTCGATATATCGAAGTCGATAACGATATATTTTAAAAATATCGATATTCGATATATCGATATTTTTTGGCATTTCCAACATCCCTAGTCTCAACTGAATCGGATAGGACGCTTACGAACCCGACTCGAGCGCCGTCCTGGTACCGGGGGTGAGGGAAGAGGGGTTGCAGTTGGTGGGGTGCAAGGCATGTCTTGCGCTATAGTAACAGCAAAATAATATATATATAAATATTAGTATAATACATAAATATTATATTTGATAGAATCAAATATAAATAACCAACAATAATAAATAAATAAATGCAGCCGGCTAATATCAATATAAAATTCATAGGGACAAATAAAATGCTTTCAAACGATCTTTAAAGATAGGCAGAGATGGTGCATGTCTAATAGTGACCGGTAAGGCATTCCACAGACGAACAGCTTCTACTGTGAATGACTCGATCGTAAAACGAACTATTATGAGAAGGGAACATAAGAGTGAGATTATGCATACATACATACCTACAGATGGCGCCGTTTTTATTTAATGAACATAAATGTATGAACTTAATTCGAGATTTTTCACCCAAAGCATAGATACGAGCTGTTTCTAAAAATCGATTAAAACACGTAATTCATATAATCGATTAATATTAATATAAAAATTGATAATAAAAAATCGATTATTAGAAAATAATAATCGATTGAAATAAAAATTAATTCTTTTTTAACACCCCTATTCTATTTTATAACTAAGCGAACCAAGCCACAGATCAATTACTATGATCTGTGCCACAGATCCACAGACGTATTAGGGATGCTACGCATCAGACGGTGAACTGCCCTAGAGGAAAAATCACATTACGGATTTGCAGTAATAGAATATGACGTCTGTTTTTTTTTTAAATTATACGCTCATATCATGTGCCGTGGGTCAGAACTTTTCGCCCAGTTTTAAAAAAAACGGAGACTAGTCTTTTAAGCCGCTTTACTTTTCATATTCCTATTCCATTTTTCTTTAATATTTCATATTCAGGTTTAGAATAAAATACAATATACATAATTTAAATTATTTTTATTCTTTATAAATAAAATATACATTTAAGGTAAATAAGGTTAATACTTTGGTCAGGATGTGACTCTCCGGGTAGTTTTTAGTTAATTCATTTGTTTGATAAACTGTCTCCATTTATAATAGCGGCTAGTTAAATATTATTAAAGAATGGGTTAATGCCATGGTTGAGATGTGGCTTGTCACAGCTTTTTAGAGATATGTTTGTCCGATAAATTGGCATCGTTAACAACATCAAAGGGACCATCGCAGAGTGTACAAATTCCAACTGAAACAAAAGAGTGGCATGCTTTAGTATTTTGTATGACACACACAATTACCAGAGAGAGAAGATAAGAGAACCTAGTGCAAAGTGAATAATTCCGGTTAATTATGATTCTATCTTATTTTTACAGTAATAAGTTTTCAGCACTTGCAGATTTATTAGCCTAGCCTAATAGTATGGAACTGTCCTACTACAGCACAAAATTTACATCATTATCATCGGAGTAAATGAGGACAAATTAGGTACAATAATGTATAGTATAAATACAAGACAACTGTGTAAAGTATATAAAACTAATGTTATAAATGTTAATTCATATATTGCATGATATAGTAGATTATAAGTTAAATTAGGTAATGTCATTCTAATGAAAAGTATGAGAAAATATTCGTAACAAGGTAAGTACTTACCATTGTGGTCAGTGTGCATTGTATAAGGAGAGCATTTGTTGATTTCGTAAGCCAAAAATAACGTAGCATAGGCTTCAACACGAAGACGAAGCCTCACTGGTTTGAGGCAATGAACTTTTCCGTGAAGAATATCCTTTCACAGTTCATGTTTGTATGTTACAATCCTGCATATTACAATCTTGGGGAAAAACATTAAATTGATTGCCGTCCTTACTCCTACAAGCACAATTCACGACACAGTCTTTTAAAACGTAATGCAAGTTGTTATTTAAAGATTTTACACATTCATTATGTACAAAATTGTAAAATTACAATGAATAACGAACTTGGTAAAATCACAATGGCGTCCTTGTTTCCTGACTTATTATATTCTGTCTACGCCTGACTTATTAAAATCAAATATGGCGTCTATATTACAGACAGACGACAAAGGAATGAAGTATGAAGGAGGGAGGAGGGAAACTGTCACAGGAATAGAAGTACCGAGATTTATAGCCGTGGATCTGTGCACGGCTATAAATCTCGGTACTTCTATTCCTCGCATTGTAGCCATATTGTAACTATCCATTTTGACAGTTTCCCTCCTCCCTCCTTCATACTTTATTCCTTTGTCGTCTGTAATCTGTAATATAGACGCCATATTTGATTTTAATAAGACAGGAAACAAGGACGCCATTGTGATTTTACCAAGTTCGTTGTTCATTGTAATTTTTCAATTTTGTACATAATGAATGTGTAAAATCTTTAAATAACAACTTGCATTACGGTTTAAAAGACTGTGTCGTGAATTGTGCTTGTAGGAGTAAGGACAGCAATCAATTTAATGTTTTTCCCCAAGATTGTAATATGCAGGACTGTAACATATAAACATGAACTGTGAAAGGATATTCTTCACGGAAAAGTTCATTGCCTCATACCAGTGAGGCTTCGTCTTCGTGTTGAAGCCTATGCTACGTTATTTTTGGGTTACGAAATCAACAAATGCTCTCCATAAACAATGCACACTGACCACAATGGTAAGTACTTACCTTGTTACGAATATTTTCTCATACTTTTCATTAGAATGCTACCTAATTTAAATTATAATCTACTATATCATGCAATATATGAATTAACATTTATAACATTAGTTTTATATATTTTACACAGTTGTCTTGTATTTATACTATACATTATTGTACCTAATTTGTCCTCATTTACTCCGATGATAATGATGTCAATTTTGTGCTGTAGTAGGACAGTTCCATACTATTAGGCTAGGCTAATAAATCTGCAAGTGCTGAAAACTTATTACTGTATAAATAAGATAGAATCATAATTAACCGGAATTATTCACTTTGCACTAGGTTCTCTTATCTTCTCTCTCTGGTAATTGTGTGTGTCATACAAAATACTAAAGCATGCCACTCTTTTGTTTCAGTTGGAATTTCTACACTCTGCGATGGTCCCTTTGATGCTGTTAACGATGCCAATTTATCGGACAAACAAACATATCTCTAAAAAGCTGTGACAAGCCACATCTCGACCATGGCATTAACCCATTCTTTAATAATATTTAACTAGCCGCTATTATAAATGGAGACAGTTTATCAAACTTACACGGAGAGTCACATCCTGACCAAAGTATTAACCTTATTTACCTTAAATGTATATTTTTTTTTATAAAGAATAAAAATAATTTAAATTATGTATATTGTTGTTGGAAATTTGATCACGTTTCGGAATTTCGTGCTAAGCTTAAATGGCTTCCAATTCGGCTTCGCCGTAATCTACACATTCTGTCTCTCTTATACAACATTTTATTTAATCCCTTTACCCCTTCCTATCTTAAAGATCGTTTCATATACCTACATGAATCGCATTCTCGTTCCCTAAGATCGTCAGAGAATTTAATCCTTAAAATTCCATCGCATTCCACAGCATATTACGGTAACTCTTTTTCAGTTCGTGCTGTCAAACTGTGGAATAGTCTACCTTTGACAATTAGACGTGCCGAGTCCTTAGTTACATTTAAAAGGCTCCTGAAGGAATATTTCTTGGTCTCCTAGCCATGACTTCTTTTTTATTTTTATTTTTTTCTTTTTTTTCATCCACGATATCACCTCTATACTATCATAATATATTTTATAGTATTATTACTTATTTCCTCACCATAGATAAACTATGTTATATTGTGTTTTATGTATATTATCGAATATATGGATACATATATATATATATATATATATATATATATATACACACATCAAAAGTGTCTAGGGATCAACATATATTTTTGCAATAACTTTTCTCCTGATTGATATTAATTAAAATTTTCTTTAAGGATTCATCAAATAAAGTGTTTTCGTTTGTCACAGTAACGATAAACCAAGTCACCTTTGCATTAATAAAGAAATTTGCCATTTTCCTAATAAAGGGATTTTTGACATTTGAACCACTAACACAAAAGTTCGAAAAAAAGACTGAAATAACAGTTTTCTTTAAAATTTTATTGGGTAACTTAAACAATTAATAATCCGTGTTTCTACCGCGAACACTAACAACACAAGAACATCGGTTTGGCATACTCAAAATGAGTTCATCCAAATCACGCTGTGGAATGGCCGCCCATGTTCGTTGCAACAACAAAAAAAGGTCTTCTTGCGACTGGATACCCTCCATATTCGGCAGAGCTCTTCTCTGTAGCATATCCCATGCATGCTCAATCGGGTTCAAGTCTGGCGACTGAGCAGGCCAGGGCAGGACATTGATGTTAGCTGCGGCGAGAGTCTGTCTTACAACTCTTGCGGTGTGCGGTCGTGCATTATCATGCATTAACTGAAATAAGGGACCGATTTGCACTTGTAGAGGAACGATGACGTCTGATACAATCGTCTCAGCATAAATTTGAGCGTTGAGGTTGCCTCTGATCCAAATCAACTCAGTTCTTCCGCCGATCCAAATACCCGCCCATACCATGATGGTTCCACCACTATAAGGATGGACTTCCTGGCAGGATTTTAATCGCTGTTGGCGTCCAGGGGTTCTCCAGTGTCGTATACGTCTTGTATCCGGTCTCATACCAAAACGAGACTCATCAGAAAAGCACACGAAACGCCATTGTTCTTCTGCCCAATTTCTGTGTTCAAGAGCCCATTGATATCGAATCCTACGATTGTGCATTGCTATAGGTGGTACCCGTAGCGGCCTTCGGGAATGAAGGTTCACTTCATGCAAGCGGTTTCTGACTGTTTGGTCGCTAATTAAGTTCCCTGAAGAGTGATGAAGCCTCACGGCTAACATCATGGCAGTTATTGTTGGAGCTCTTCGAGTTAAGATTTGAATATATCGGTCTTGTCTCCGTGTGGTGCAGCGATACCGTCCTCCATGGCGCTCAGCCACGGTACCAGTGCTTCGGTAACGTGTCCAAAGTCGACTGATAACACTCTGACTTGTATTCAGAGCTAAAGCCACAGTACGTTGCCGGGAACCAGCTTCTATCATTCCCACGGCTCTGAGCATTTCTTCCCTGCTTAAATGACGTCGCCGCTCCATAATAACGTTGGTTTTAATCAGTAGTAGGGAAACAGTAGCACTAATAATGTCTTCAATGTGTTGTATGTTTTTATAGGGAAAATATTGACAGCTGATTTTCATCTTTTACTCGAATTTGATTCACAGTTCCTGATTCAAATTATGAAATGCACCAAAAAGGATCCATATAAATTTATAAAATCATAAATTTATTACAAAGCCACATCTCAATCTCAAGAAATCCGCTTAAAAATGCTTGATCCCTAGACACTTTTGATGTGTGTATATATATATGTATATATATATATATATATAATATTTATTTCAATGTAGGTATATATAATATTTATCTTATATATTATTATCTAAATTACATGTAGATTTATAACTTTTCCTCATTTTATTTTATTTTGTTTTCTGTACACCATTGGCTACCTTCTTTTGTTAACTGATCGTTCCTTTCCATCCTAAGGTTGTCTGGAAGAAATCGCAACTTGCGATAAGACCGCCCAATGTATACCATTGTATATTTTCTTTGTACTTCTTTGTTTTCTGTACTTCTTGGTGTGCAATAAAGAGTTCTCTATCTATCTATATTGTATTTTATTCTAAACCTGAATATGAAATATTAAAGAAAAATGGAATAGGAATATGAAAAGTAAAGCGGCTTAAAAGAATAGTCTCCGTTTTTTTTTAAACTGGGCGAAAAGTCCTGACCCACGGCACATGATATGAGCGTATAATTTAAAAAAAAAACAGACGTCATATTCTATTACTGCAAATCCGTAATGTGATTTTTCCTCTAGGGCAGTTCACCGTCTGATGCGTAGCATCCCTAATACGTCTGTGCACAGATCCAAGCAAGTTCTAAATATCTATTCTATTTCTTATTTTCTTCATTCTTGGTTGAGAAATATTGAGAGAAGAAAAGTTGTACAGTATTAACATAAATCTTTATAATTTTATGTAATAAAATCTGAATAATAGGTATAAGTATTTTGTTTTCATTCTGTTACTTAATTCAATTATTTTAGCAGTATCATTCAAAGTACTGTGCCATGCAACTTTTAAAAATAAAACATTGAAACAAGAGTTTTTTGTGTTGTGGACAATGTTGTGGATTCATTTTTTAACTATTGTTTTGTATTATTAATAAATTCACAATATGTTTTGTAACTTCGATGGAGCCTACGAATTTTTAATGTTACATGCGATGCGATGATGATAAGAACTTAGCGATGGAAGTGTCTAACGAAATAAAGGAAGACATTCGCAAGACCCAGTCGGACTTAAAAAACGCGATACGAGTCCACCAGGTAAGTCTCGCAAAGTTTAATTTACCATAAAACCACAAAGTAACGTATTTAAAATAAAAAAATGTTTATCTTTAGGTTTGGGTTGCGCGCCTACAAGAAGACGAAAGTGTAAGAAATTTCCTTCACACTGAGTTCTCGTTAATATTTATTATTCTGTAGAAATGCTTATTATTTATTATCTTTACAGAATATACAACTTAAGTCAAAAGTTAGGGATGCTGAGAAAGAAATTATTGCTATAGGACAAACACAGGTAAGATACAAATTATTACTATTATTTTTATTAATTTAATAAATATAGCATATAGAGCAGATTTCTCTGATACATACTGTATTAATGATAAAGAACCTGTTGGCGAATAAATTTAATACTATACTTGACATATAAAATTGATCAATTTATTCATAAAAATTAATGCTTAAAAATGTATATTTTACTTTTACAGAAATTAGTAGTAGATAGACTGCGAAGGGAACTAGAGTTATACCAACAGCGACTGAAGGCTCGAAATAGACAAGTGAATATTGAGAATGACAACAGATACGTAGCACAGCAGTTAAGGGACCACCAAATACAATTCCGTACCAGAAATAGAACCATATCTTTGTTAAAACCTTCTGTATTAAATGAAATACACATAAAGAGTGAAAATCACAATGAATTAAAGGAAAATAATATATCCGATTCAGAAAATGAGGTGAAATCTGTTCATGAAAAGGAAAATTCTAATCACAGTGAGAGTGATGAGAGAGATAGATTTCCAAGAAATTTTCAGCAACACCCCAGTGCTGTAAATGATAGTAGAAGTAATTTTACTAATGCACTAAATAAAGTCAAAGAAGGATTTGGGTAAGCATTCATTAAAATTATGTACAAAATCTTATGTTATAAGTTGGCATCCACTGCCATGGGCTAGTAATTCTTTCTGTTTTTTCTATTATGCTGGAGCTCATCAGCAAGACAATTATAGATATTATGTTGGGAAGTTGCCAGCTGACACTGATTTAATGTAATCTTATAAATGTTACCTTTATCTTAATATTAATAAATATTATAAAATAAGGTCTGCTATTCTGTCTCAACTTTTTCACGCTGCTCTATCTGAGTAAAATTTCATAATTATTGTGTCACTTAACATTTTGCATAACACTGTCCTTTAGTAGGTATGTTTGTTTGTGTTTTAGAGCTTATTGAGGATATCTCAAATCCTGGTACTTATTTCACATATCCAAAACGAGACTTATTTACATCAAACCCTGGTACTTTTAAATCTATCAAGTCCTACCTCACCTGCACACTGAAACATATTTAAAGAATATTATTTTCAGTGGTCATAAGCAACAGCATGGCACAGAATGGCAAGAGCAGCGGTCAGATTCGGACTCTTCAAACAGTGCAGAACCTTCCCCGACACCATCACCACCTCCGCTGCCGAAACCTGGGGAGCCTGTATCCAAGGAAACATTCATGCGGTACTGTTGATACATTTTATTGTTAACTAGTGACCTGTCCTGGCTTCATCTAGTCTTGTGGTTCCAGTATTTTCTGACCTACATTATGTATGCACAATGCAAAATCAGCAGTTTTACAGATTACCTACTTACTACAAAAAAGAAGATTAATTTTTAAAGTTAACTTAGTTTTTTCTTTGGGCAAATTGCCTTAAGCGCAGTTAAACGCTGTCTAACTTTCTTGTTCAATGACAAAATTGGTGCTTATGTACTTATTAAAGCCAAGTACATTAAAACTCCCTGTGGGGTGTCCTGGTAAGAATAGCACCGACCCATCTCCTTCCGTTGGGTGTCTGTAAAAGGCGACTAAGGGAAGACTAAGGGAAGATGGGCAGCAGCGTCTTTTTATTGGATCTTCTTCTTCTTATCGTGTCGATGGCAAAAACTAAATCGTATTAGCCCAGTAAGCAGCTATGTTTCGTGCGTTGTCTGTAGCATTCCAAAGATCTTCAAGAGTGCAGGTGTCAGGGCACGCAGGGCAAGAAAGCAAATGGGTCATAGATTGTGGGGCATATCCACATATGCATTGGTCATCGCCACTGAAGCCCCATCGGCAAAGATTTTCTTTGCAGCGGCCGACCTGTGTCCGGAGTCTGTTCAGGGACTTCCATGAAGGCCACTGCATGTCTGTCCCGGGAGGTAGCGCTTCAATCTGTGGGATGTAGTTGTCGGTGACGGGGAAAGTTTGTCTCCACAGATGAAGTTTAGCGTGCGCAATGTTTTCTGTGATCGGTTGCACGGTACCCAGAAAGCTCCTGCGGCTTTTAAGCCTGGGATTGGATTACCTACCACTTATACTGCGATCCCCAAGCCGCCTGCCAAGCGTGGGGATTATGGCCCCCTCCCTTTTAAAGGAGAAGCCTTTGTTCAGCAGTGGACGTTCTGATGATGATGATGTCCCTTGTGCAAGTGATCGTCTAGGTAGGTACCGGTCAGATATTCAGCCGCCAAGCAGCAGTGTGTAAACTTTGCTGTATTTCAATGTGGGCCCTCCACTGTAATTGATTAAATTATCGGCCTAACTAATGTCTCGGGTGACGAGCGGCAGTGCAAAATGCATCTGTATATAGGTAGGCGTGTTGCTTACCCTCAGGCGATTGTCTTGCTAGTCTCGACACCAGGTTTAATAAAATAATTGTTTGTAGACTTATTGGGCTGGTGACCCCGTCGCAAAAGGATATATTAGAGAAGAAACGGAATGAGCGTCGCAAGAGGTCCACCACAAGCACTAACAAGAATGATTTCCTTTACGGTAGCTACGAAATGATGCCAGTAAGTAAAAAAAAAACTAATTTTTTTATTGCAAACCTTTATTAGTGTGCGTCCACACTGCGAGCCTGGCACGGTTGCGATGACGGGCGCGAAGTATCAAACATATAAAACCGCCGTTGCGTCCATACTGCAGTGATTAAGACGGGCCTAGCGCGACGGGCCTGAGCGAGTTAGCGTCCGTAGTTTTCAAAAGTTCCTATCCGCGCGTTATGACCACACTACGGGCCTAGTCAGCAAGCGACCTTATGCACGGCTGGCGGGGGTATCGTATCAAATCAAACCAACCAGTTCTGTCTTGTCGCTCGGCGTATGCGCGTCTAAAGTATTTTTTTTATATTCAAAGATTGTTTTTTTTTGGGTACAATTTCAATACTTCATACAGATTAAAAAAACATCTCTATTTAATTCTCTGTTTTTAGTTATTTCGTGCACACCCAGCACACCGTCTCTTGTGTTTAACACCTACCATCTCAGGATCGGAAAATATCGATAAAAAATCTATTATTACGAAATTAATACTTCTAACATAATTATAACAAAGTTGGAACCTGTCCTCTGTTATTTCTAGAAAACCTTTGTTCTTCTTTCCAGAAACGAAAAAAACACAATCAGTTCCCATATCTACAGACTTACAATGATCCGCCACAGACGAGATCTGCAAAATTACGCAAACAACAGGCAAGTTTAATGCATTTATTCCTACAATAGAATTTCCCATGGTCGCTCCACGTAAAAATAATTAACATACTTGTTATTTCAGTCCCAAAATAAATCGTCGCGCGAAGGTTCACCGTCTGGGTCAATTACCGAAAATAAGGGTAAGTTTAGCTTTAGTTTTTATGTTCAATTTGAACTCGGACCGTCTGAGCTGTTTATGAGCTGTTCCATTATTGTACAGAGTATAAAGTAATAATTGGGCTTGGAGCGTTAAAATAAGCCGATTTAAGAACGAAAAAAGCCGAATTAAATAAAAATGAATCGCCGAAATGAACATATAAATAAATAAATAAATAAATAAATAAATCCTTTATTGGAACAAAAGTCATACATTTGATTTTAACCCGCCAAACTGCGTAACAGTTTGTCGGCGGGATTAGCGCTCGATTTAATATACAAAAAGTTGATACAATACAAAAGGTTTGATTTACGAAGGGTCCTGCGATATAATTATTTATTACTTAAGTACTTATAATTATGTACTTACTGACAGTTTATTTTTAATTACTAAATACGAGTAGGTATCATATTTGGCGATTACAAACATTGCAAACATTGCAACATATGTGCGCGCGTAACTTCCGAACGACTGCACAAAATTTGATAATTCTTTTTTTTTTGTGTTTCTTAATATCAGGAGAAGGCTTTTACGGAAAAATAAATTAAAACCGTTGCGCAGAAAACTACGTGGGCTTAGCCGCGTGGGACTGCTAGTTAACATTAATTGACGGTAACTTAATGCCGTAGTTAGGGGTAGTTTCTTTACATGCATTGTACTGAACAACGTTCGTTCTACCACATTCTATCGTCATATCATCAGTATAAATTTTCTGCGCCTCTTGCCCGGAAACCGTTTTCTTTACAAACCGGAGATTGCGGATTCGAATCCCGCGAGGAGCAACAATTTTGTGTAGTAGTTCCTTACTGGCTAGGACAATGCAGGCCTGATTTTCTGGAAAGTAAGATGATCCAATGATCCATGCGTCCAATGGGCATGTAAATAGACGGTCTGCGCCTGAACTCCCCCGGTCATGTTGGTTTTCCATTGCGTTGGATTGTGAGAGTAAAGGAAGATAAAGTTGTGTCTATGCAGACACTTCTGCGCTATAATATCTACTGCGTATATGGCTGATCTTGTGGAGGCCGCTGTGGTCGTATCGGCTAGGAAGATATTATTATGAATTTCGTCTCTCTCATGTGCCACATACCCGAGCACGGTATGCATACAATTGCCTAATCCCTAGAATTTCTCGAACATAATATAATGATAGCTAGTTGAAATCAAACTACTTTTATGGATTTTATCGCGGTTTATTTTAGATGCTCGCAAAAGAACACCGATTCCTACCTAGGATGATTCGTGAGGCTATTGAAATCAATAAAATCCTAATTTCAATAGAGAAGATGGTTGGATGTTGCCACCGGCTTGGGATCCTGTGATAAATATAATTAAATCCAATACCAAGCAAAACACTGCACGGCCTCAAGATACTGTAAGCTCTTAGTGCGTAGTTCGGATCAACAATAATATCTAAGAAAACCTGAGGGTGCACCGGCATAATTGTGACATAAGGACGTTCAACATCTCATTCCTCCCGTGGCCATGGTGCTGTAAAACATTAGAAACGTCGAGATACTGAAATCTAAAATAAACCGCGATAAAATCCGTAAAAATAGTTTGATTCCAATGTCTAATATTCGCGTAAGTAAAAGACAACATTAATGATTGCTAGGTTTTATGATTTTGTATTTCAATTATCAATTTGGACTTGTTTTGTAAGTGAATAGATATTGCAGAATGTAAAAGTGATATCGTAAATCAAACGCGTGACCGGACGCGGTTCTGTTAATCTTTTTCATTGGTCTGCCGCTGTGTCACAGATAGCCAACTTTGTTACATGTTTGGACATAGTATGATACACAGTGTAAAATAGTAGTGGTTAAGGTATCTAAATAAATATAACTGAGATCATCGATCTTTAATTTTTTACTAGATTTTGTAAACAAAGTAAATTATAAGCCGCCAATCTTTCGCAAGATCAGCTATCTATGCGGGAGACTTTATAGTGTACACTTGTACACTATAAAGTAAAGAGTGCACCTGCGTCTACGCAAGCACTTGCTTGCTTCGCTGAGGCGACTGCAGTTTAGGGAAACTAATGAAAAATCATATGAATCGCCAATGTACATGCATTTACTATCTTTTAATTACTGTATCTGTGTTTCTTTGTGTACAATAAGAATAAATAAATAAATAAATAAAATGAATTTCGCTTTGAACCTATAGAGATTTGTACCCAACTTACGAAATTTTAAACAACCCTACGCCCCCCCTTCGTTCTCCCTACGTTGGGAAGTCCTGATTTAGAGATTATTGTCTCACTGTTACCCTATCAGTTAGCAACTTCCATAAGATTTTGTATTATTAATTTATAGGAACCTGGAGCAGTACTAAGCCAGCGTGGGCGGCAACATTGCCCCCCAGTCTATCAGTCGAGCCTGTGTACGTGTCACACAAAAAAGTCTGCCACGTCTGCGGTAGGGATGGTAAGTAGTCAATATATTCGGAATGTTTTTTTTTAAATAATTCTTAATTGTGCGATATTTTGTTACCTATTTGTTTACTTGCCAGCATCGCTGGTCTCATAAGAGGTACTGATTTCTTATTTTAGGTCAGGCAATTTATTCTTGAAATTGTTTTAGAATATTCGTGAGATGTTAAATGATTCGTCGTGCTTCGGCATGTTGTTTGGTGAAGCCGTATGGAGAATGAGTTTGAAGAGTTGCAAATAATTGAAATAGCTTATGCACATGCATATTTGTTTAATTAAATTATAAAAAAAAACCAAACAATTTTAGAAGTTATTAGTAACAATATCTTTAGGTATTAATTAAACTTTAATAACCGGTTTTACATGACCCCGCGGTGTCGCGCGGCGACGTGTGCCTTGGCGTGGTCATGTATATACGCTGTTTGCTACGACGGATGACGTTTATATTTTACGTCAGCCATTCGCCACGTCAAGCAATCGTAATCAAGTCGCTACTAAAGAACGCCACGACATTTTTACGTCAACATCCTATAGAGGAACAGTTTAGTAGAAAATGTTATTGTTCGTTACTAAAAAGTCGTTTTATAGATATAGGAACCGGGCACAAGACGGGTACGGTTCAGTTATATTTTGTTTCGCACAGACGTGGCGTCGCTGCTAGCGTGGTGCGGCAACTGCAGCGCGTGGCAGCACACGGGGTGCGGCGCGCGCGGCCGCTGCTCGTGCGGCGCCGCGCTGCCCGAGCCCGCGCCCGCCGCGGCCGCCGCGCGCCCCGACCCCGAGCCCGACCCGCTGCTCTACGCCGGTACGTACACCTGCACCTGCCGCTGCTCGTGCGGCGCCGCGCTGCCCGAGCCCGCGCCCGCCGCGGCCGCCGCGCGCCCCGACCCCGAGCCCGACCCGCTGCTCTACGCCGGTACGTACACCTGCACCTGCCGCTGCTCGTGCGGCGCCGCGCTGCCCGAGCCCGCGCCCGCCGCGGCCGCCGCGCGCCCCGAGCCCGACCCGCTGCTCTACGCCGGTACGTACACCTGCACCTGCCGCTGCTCGTGCGGCGCCGCGCTGCCCGAGCCCGCGCCCGCCGCGGCCGCCGCGCGCCCCGACCCCGAGCCCGACCCGCTGCTCTACGCCGGTACGTACACCTGCACCTGCCGCTGCTCGTGCGGCGCCGCGCTGCCCGAGCCCGCGCCCGCCGCGGCCGCCGCGCGCCCCGACCCCGAGCCCGACCCGCTGCTCTACGCCGGTACGTACACCTGCACCTGCCGCTGCTCGTGCGGCGCCGCGCTGCCCGAGCCCGCGCCCGCCGCGGCCGCCGCGCGCCCCGACCCCGAGCCCGACCCGCTGCTCTACGCCGGTACGTACACCTGCACCTGCCGCTGCTCTACGCCGGTACGTACACCTGCACCTGCCGCTGCTCGTGCGGCGCCGCGCTGCCCGAGCCCGCGCCCGCCGCGGCCGCCGCGCGCCCCGACCCCGAGCCCGACCCGCTGCTCTACGCCGGTACGTACACCTGCACCTGCCGCTGCTCTACGCCGGTACGTACACCTGCACCTGCCGCTGCTCTACGCCGGTACGTACACCTGCACCTGCCGCTGCTCTACGCCGGTACGTACACCTGCACCTGCCGCTGCTCTACGCCGGTACGTACACCTGCACCTGCCGCTGCTCTACGCCGGTACGTACACCTGCACCTGCCGCTGCTCTACGCCGGTACGTACACCTGCACCTGCCGCTGCTCTACGCCGGTACGTACACCTGCACCTGCCGCTGCTCGTGCGGCGCCGCGCTGCCTGGCGTCATTGGTACATGCGTTTTGATCAGATATGTCACGCAGCCCAACGCTACGCACGCTAGTTGTTGTGCGCACTGTTGCTACGTAGGATATGATAAGTTAGCAACGTGAGTATCATCTAGCTACGTACTTATGCCTGTCTTTGGTTCTTTCGTTGAACTGTGTGAGTCAGTCCATGAATGTATTTGTGACGTCATCAGCAGGCTTAGCAAGATGTGCAAATCTTGACAGACAGGTGTGAGTATGACGTCACTATGACGTAGTATTTCACATTGTTGTATGGAGAATTGACGTTTCGGTGTTGAAAACTACGTCATACTCCACACCGATCTGTCAAGATTGCAAGTCGTGCGGTCGGCGTGGCCGTGGGTAGGTGGCTACGTATTTAGTAGTGGAAACGCCGATTCACAGCGGACACATGTAATTAACGTGAGCGTGGATATCGTGCACCGCGTGCGTCGCTGCGTCTTGATTGTCAATTTTCGGGAATTATAGTCATACAACAAGAAAAAAGATTTAGAAACTAGGCTTATGAGTAAAATGGAATATTTAACTTGTTAAAATAGAATCAAGATATTATATCCAAAACTTTGAATTAAAATCGTCCACACATTTATGACCTTTATTATTTAGCAATCCTCAGTGGCGTGCACAGAGTTTTAGGACAGGGTAGGCAAAAACCGAATGCAATCTAACTTGACTTTAATTATGTGAACACAAAATATTTGATGAGTACATACCTAATAGTGATGTTTTTTAATAAATACCTATATATTCTTTTTCACTTCCCTAAGACGACACGTAGGAAGTACCTACGTTAAAATCGAATTGGTCCATTTAGGCCGCAGAGCGTCTTAAAGAACCAGACGTACATACACAGTCGAGAAACAATAATATCCACCTCCTATTCTTGTAGTCGAGTAAAAAAAAACTTACCAACTGCGAGTTACTTGTCTTGTTGTCTTGTACACACACAAGATGATTGTAATTAGGCCACCTCAAATATCAAAAAAATAACTGATATTTAGTTTCTTCGTTTACAGCCGCCGGATAACCAATTGTAAATATCGTATTCTTTATCATTAAATCAAAATTCGGCATACAAGTGCCATTTTCAATTATTTCTCTTTTAATTTCGTAAGAAAGCGTCGAAAGTGAGTGATTTTAATTTTTCTAAACACAGTTGGCTCACAAACATGTTATCACTTCCATCTTCTACTGAGTTTCATAATTTAAAAACACTAATACTAATACAGAGCAGTCAATTTTTTCGAACTTATATGCTCACCAAAACAATCGTATTTAATAAACAATTGATAATTTAAAGACAAAATTCAATAAAAAATGGATGTCATTATGAAATATAGAAATTTGAACAAACTAGGTATTTTAAAATTTGTAGTATTATTCATCATCGCCCAATAGCAGCGCGGACAGTGCAATTGAGCGCTCATTGGCCGATTCAAGCAGAGTTGCCAACTCTACGTCATTTTACGTAGATCCTTTTCTGCAAACCTACGAAATTCAGTCCAAGAATCTACGTATTTTTTAACAAATTTGCAAAATGTCGTCAGGCTGAATGGGCATAATTTCTACCTTCGAGAACATAAATTAATAAACATTCCGTTTCTCATACTAACACATACTTGCCTCGCCACACAAGACAAAGTGTACAGTCCTCGTGTGTTTGTAAAACGAAATGTCTCGTCGCACTGTAGAAATACTGAAACTGAACCTAAAAATATTTCGAACAAAAATTTTGAAGGAGTAGTTTTGTTTGATTTTGGTATTTTTAGCCTCGTGCTCAATTTAATCGACTTCAATTATGGAAACGAGCAGTGGCAGTGAGGAAGAGCGGAATGTTACTCCCACTAAAAAGAAAGCTGTATTATGAACGAAAATATTCGAACTTGAGGGAAAAAGACAAAAAGTATTCATGTCGGTTTAATAAAAAGAAACTGACTTTGACTATTTTTTATCCGAAGTTATTTAAATTCACCTGCGCTAACCTCTTTAAAAACTCAAAAAAAAAGTACGAAGATCTACGAACTTTCCGCTAATTTTGCTAAATCTACGTAATTTTCTAACCTGGCCAACGCCTTTTTTAAATCCAAGTTGGTACACACTGCCGGTAGGTCGCTCTAGCTACAAGGTCGATAGACAGTGACTATTGCGTTGCCTGTGTGCGTGATATTTATTCTGTTTGAATTGCCGAAGTTCCGTTGTGTGCGTGAAACTTTCCGTGAAGACCACGTTTGAATGTGTGCAAATCCAGAGTTTTGATCCTAAAATCTTTTTAGCGGGCATCGCGGCTCGCCCGCGCGCTAAGTTTGAATTTACGCGTTAAAGTTTAATGCACTTATGCTCGCCAAGGCCGCACCGCGCTCAGCTGAATGATTTCAAATATTTCCCGCGATTTTGTTTATTTACAATGATGAAATAATTTTAAAGAAAATGTTACTGTGCACACAAATTATTTTTGTTATCATGTACCTATTGTTATCGGAAATCACAGGGTAGGCAAACACTTTTTGCCTATATGGACTGCACGCCACTGGCAATCCTACCTTATAATAAACGATACACTTAACGTTTCCACCTTGTTAAAATCACAAAGGTTTATAACCTTTATATTTATCTATTACCTTTATACATCTCTTTGGTGGTATCGCAGTCGTAAACGCGACACACTATAGGCCGACCGTTTAACTCGCGTGTCGCCTGCGCGGTGGAAGGGGAGCGGGGGCGGGTAACACTACACACGGAGTCAATAATCAAAGATTTATCTCGAGATAGACATTGTTGGTAAAGAATAAAATAATAAGTATCTTTTTTTTAAGTATTTATTTTTAAGTTTTACAAATATTTTATAATAGCTTCATAGGTACAAAATCATAAAACAATAATTAACTCCGTTTAAGAAATATTTAACCACAGATAAAAATTTTATAGGACTATTCGTCACTAATATTCATATCGCTTGAATCATCATCACTGTCTGTGTAGCTTGAGGAGTCAGAATCTTGCAAATTAATAATAAATCGGTCCATCTCTTCATCAACGAACTGGAAGAGCGATTCATCTTGAGATTTATCTTGGCAGTCGTATACCTTGTGCGTTTATCTTCAAGCGTCCGTAACAAAAACACCAACCGCGCGCTGCGAGCACAGCCAGCGCACTGCCGCATTTGACGTAAGCTCTCTGCTCCGCGCACCCCTTTCACCCATCCGCTAACATCTTCCTCGCGCCCTTCTTGCCGCGCAGGCGATGCGCGAGTTAAACGGTCGGCCTATAGCTTATTGCAATTTTAGGAAAGAGTTATTAGAGGCATTACTACGCTGGTAACAAAAGGGACAAACAATGTTCTCACAGTTGCCAATTCAGGCACTTCCAACAAAACTAAATAAATATATATATTTTAACACTTGCAGCCTTGTTGGCAGACTAAGATGTCGTTATGCGGTTGCGATTTTTTGTAAGGAGCAGGTCCAGGACTTCCCCAGACATCAAATCATTATTTACTGCTAGACGTAGGGGCTGGTTGAAACAAAACGTACCACTTTGATATTAATACAACAAATCTTTTTTGTTTCTTTAGATAAACTAGCGGAACGAAAAAGCTTGCAAGAGAAGAATATAAAACTATGCGTAGAATTACGCAAATTAGAAGCAAGAGCCGCGTCCCTCAAAGAGAATCTCGACGAACACAACGCGGAAAAACGTCAGCTGTTGGCCGATCAAATCAAGACGCAGAGAAACCTCCAGAAACTTCTTGACTTCATCAGCCAGTTCAAGGAGACGTCGATAAGTATCCGATCCACGTCAATTAGCGAGTCGGGCAGTGAAATTAGCAAAAGTAATGAAGAGTGAAGTGGTAAGTTTGTACATTTGCATACTATACAACGTGTTACAAAATACCCCGTAAAAAATATAATTAATTATCAAAGCCAAAAATTATGTCAACCCTTGTAAGCTGTCATGTCAGGGAACCAGACTATTTAACAGAAAGCCCTACCTACCTATTTTACCTAATAATTGTATACTTTAATCGTTTTCTATTATTCATTCATATAATATTATATCGATGTGCTATCTCAATAGATATAATAGTAGAAAAAAAAATATGTTGTCATTTTCAAATCTTCTAATCGATATCCTACAACTGTTTCGAGTTTTTTTTTCCAACATTTGGACATTTCCATTCCAGTTTTTAGGTTGTTTCGTTAGGTTAGGTCTTATAAAATTTTTGTCGTTCCGCGAATTAGGTAGAAATGTAGTACATTCTGCGTAGTTTTACTCTTTATTTTTACTGAAATAGGGTTTGCACAACAGTGAAAATAATAATATTTTTTTACGTTTTTGGGGTATATTTTTACGGGGTATTTTGTAACACCCTGTATAGTCATCGATATATAAACTAGATAAACATTCACTAACACAAGTATAAATTTAAAAATTAACAAAAAAGATGAAGAGAAGAAGTCTCACGAACTCTTAAAATGACTTTCCTGTGCTATTATCAGACCCTAATCAGTATCTGTCTAACTACTCGTCAAGATTAAACCATAGATTTAAAGTTCGGTGAGTCCTACATTTAATGGAGCCGAGTTCCTATTGCCATCTTCCTGCTTGCTCCCATCACCAGACTCTGACCAACATTTTTCTATCTACTACTCGTAGCAACCTATCCAACGAATCCAAATTCGATGCGTAGTTTATTAGTGCAGAGATCCCGTGACCACCTTCCTGCTCCATCATCAGACCCCGGTCACCGTTTTTCTAGCAACTACTCGTCGAGACCTACCTAACGAGCCCAAACTCGGTGGGTCTACGTTTATTGGGGCTGAGATCCTGTTCCTGACCACCTTCTTGCTGATCACGGACAGACAGACAGTCTTCCGGACATAGGCGTCAAACTTATAACTCCCTTCGTTTTTGGTCGGGGGTTAAAAATTACATCTAAAATGTGGTCATGGTGGTCGCAGACTTATCTGTGCTGGTGGCAGAAACGTGAACTAACGGTTTTATTATGATAATGACGTGTATTTTGACAGTTTCATATAGACAGTAGCGACACTCCTATCGGCCAAAACAATTTTGTCATTTATTTTTATATTTAGAATAGAATAGAATAGAATGCATTTTATTCCACACAGAATACAACAAATTTAATTATAGTACATTATTAAATACACGTCGTCTGTGTGAAACAGGGCTCCCACTCAGCTTAATGCTGTGTTGAGGAACAAGCCACAACACAACGCTGGTTTTCAGGGGCAAGCCCTAAGTGACCCCACGAACGCAACCCTAGATCACCAAAAAAAAAACTTAAACTAACTAAGAATATTTAGTATGCTAACTTAAAACTAATAATATAATAATTTCAAACAAACTCATTCTTTTTTTTGTCTTTTGTTACAGAACGAAGTTATGGAATGCGTTTCTCAGTGTTTATATTTAAAACGTGCGGCCAAAGTACAAAAATGATGTACACATTCAGAATAAATAAATGACGAATGTTTAGTGTAGTTGGAAATTATTGTTAGACTCTGATCGTTGATTTAAATAGCAATATAAATGTTTACTTTGTTACGGTTATTTTAAATCGGTTTTAAGATTCTAATAAACGAATTTGTAGTTTTTATCGGATCGGTATCAAAATCAAATTAGTACCCCTAGTAACGCTGTACCATTCATATTCTCCGTGCATTTCACACATCTACAACAATTCTAGAGGCGTTGGTGTAAAATGTATTGAGTGGATACTTTGAAACACAGTTTAGCGTAATGTTTATTTTATTTTCTCGAATAAAATACAAATTGAAATGGAACAGATTTTACTGATTACATATTTTATTTTATTTTATTTTGTTTTTGATTTTTAGCTTCCCGATGTTTCCAAAGCATAATGGCATCCCATGGTAACGGTCCCAGGCGGACCATGACTGACATGACATTTACGGTCAAGTAAATAGGTACTCGTAACCATAAGGCCTCAGCCTCGAATCTTGCAGCGGGGCGGCAGTGGCAGGATCATATGCGTAAAATCAAATGGACCGATTTTCGAAAACACCGCCGCCGCCCCGCTGCCCGCAAGATTCGAGGCTGAGGCCTTATGGTTGTGACAACTGACGGACATTTCTGTTTTTAGACGTTTATTGATGACAGTAGATTTCCGGTAATATACTAAAAATGCTTTCACTAATCTGGGATTGTTTTATGAAATTACATTATTATTCTGGGCCTGTTGGACGTGGGTTCGATTCCCACCGAGTGACGTGTAGATCCTGGCTTACAGGAGTATCAGTGGTGGGATTAGTCCCAATATACAAGTAAATATTTACAAAAAAAAGTATTTAAGTGGATTGTCCTATAATATAATTATTTTATTCCAAATACAATAGTCAAAAAATTTCGGTGACTGTATGTTTGTCATAGAATTCGAAAACGGAAATTTTCGACGGTTATCAGTAGACCTATATGTGTACTGCAAAGCATTCAAAATATGGGGAATGTTAAAATCAAAAACCGAGATTTAAACGTGTAAAAAGTTTTATTAGTTTATCATATTTTTTAATATAAATCAAAAGTGATTATAAGGGTTCAATAGTCAAAAAATTTCGGTGACTGTATGTTTGTCATAGAATTCGAAAACGGAAATTTTCGACGGTTATCAGTAGACCTATATGTGTACTGCAAAGCATTCAAAATATGGGGAATGTTAAAATCAAAAACCGAGATTTAAACGTGTAAAAAGTTTTATTAGTTTATCATATTTTTTAATATAAATCAAAAGTGATTATAAGGGTTCTCTGTTTCGTTTTTAAAATGTTATTAATTAAACACATGGTTTTATGTTTCTTAATGTTCCCATCTGGTTTAGTAATATTTATAAATTAATGATATCAAATAAAATCAATTTGATGGCCAAAATTAAAGTGTTCAGTATTTGATTCCTAAGTTAGCATAGTTGTAATAATTGATATTGTTTCTCAATAACTTACTATTTTTAGGAGTTGTTTACATGAAGTTAGGTGCTATACTTACAGGCCCTTGGACAAATAGTAGTATGTATTAAATACTATAATATCTACTATCGCCAACACAGTCACTATCTCGTGAAATTAAATAATTAAGTGAACAATGGGGAACTTGCACAATTTTAGTTTTTTTTAGTATGTGTTTAGATTTGGAGGCATGCTTAATTTTTTCCCGCTAAATAAATCCCGCTTTAATGAAACATTTTTTAATTTTATAAATATTTTTCAATGTGTTTACATAACCGGCGTCGCAGGTAAGGGGTTGTCCATTAATCACGTGATGTTTTTTAGCAACTTTTTAACCCCTCCCCCCCTCCTGGTGATATGTGGTGAGGTTTTAAACTACCCCCCCCCCCCCTACCCAAAATCACGTGTATATTTTTTTGGACAAACTATATTGAAATGTCCGGAATATTATCTTTAAATACAGGTAACTGATTAAATGTTGAAGGGGAACTCGTTGCCGGCAACGGAGAGTCAAGGCCACGTGCCGCTGTTTGGTTTAGAAATCCTGCATTCTACGAAAAATAAATACACGTGATGTCTCATTATACCCCTCCCCCCTCCTGATTATATTTCGTGATTTTTTTCGGAACCCCTCCCCCCCCCTTTCGAGCCTCACGTGATTAATGGATGCCCCCTAACCGGTGGATGCAAATAGCCAATTGTCGTTCATTGTGGCGTTCGAAGGCGGAGGCCTATTTTCAGCAGTGGACGTCTTCCGGCTGGTGATGATGATGTGTTGACATAGAGATTTTCTCTTGGAAATTGATTGGCATATGACAATTTGCATATTTAGTGCTTCTGCTACAGATTTTCCATTTATGTGTAAACGCGTGTTACATTTGGTCCTTCGTGACTTGGGCTGTATGTATAAGCACCTACATTTAAGATCAACTGTCCGTCCTTTTCTATTTTCACAATGTTATACAAAAGAAAAGGCAGACAAAGGATAAGTAAGAAAAATCTAATAGGTAGTGAGAGGATGTATGCGCCATTACGGAGCAGTTTTGGTCTTAATTGTTCTCTGTGATATGATTATTTTCGCCTAGGTTGTTGAGTACATGAGTACTTTGTAAAAAATAAGATCTGTAAATAAATATTCGTAAATTGGTAAAGACTTTTTTTATTCCTGTTTCAAAGATTTGGAAGATTATTTTAACAATGCTGAACTGCTGAAGATGGTACGTCGTGTAAGTGATTTTTACGCAATTTCCAATACCTGCTTTCCGTATAAAACGTCTTTCCGCAGTTGATCAATGCTGCGTTCCAGCAAACAACATTCGAACTGCGAGAGGTCGGTGTATCGTTTCATTTCTTGAATGCCATCTTTATTGATTTCCACCAACCCCGAGAAGAATGATGTGCCGAAATCGTTGTTCTCCACGTAAGCGTTCACCTGAGCAGGCTTGTCCGCCAGAGCGTCGAGTAAGCTCCTCGTGAAGGCGAGTGCGCCATAAGCCACCGATAAAGTAGGCGCCCATCCCGCCTTCGCCCGAATAAGCCTCTCATTACACTGGCAGAATTTCGTCGTGAACTCTTGAACGGCTTTGTTACTCAATTGTAGTTTAGGACTCGCCTGAGACAACAGCGGCACGCAGGTTTGGTCCGAATGGCCCCCGACGACTGGTACAACGCACGTCTGTGGGTCCAACTTAAATTCGGACGCGTAAAGTGTCTGTGCACGTATCGCGTCTACAGTTGTAATCCCGAAGAGTTTCTTCGCGTCGCAATGTCCGCTGTTTCGCATCAATTCAGCGGCCATCGGCACGAGACAGTTTATTGGTTCCGTGGCGATGGCGAAAAACGGTTGCGGCTGTAACCTAGCTACTGCAGTGGCCACTTTCTTCATGAAGTCTGTATTGTTTGATATCCAATGCTTCATGGGAACACCGGGAGTGAGTAAGTATCCACCGACGGCTATTACTATGTCAGATTTTTGTAAAGCCTTGTCCAAATTGTTATCGCCGGTGTATCCGATGACTGAAGTTTTAGTGGGGACGTGGGACAAGTCTATTGTGACGCCCGGCGTGTATCCTCGGGTGTCGTGGATCACGAGATTACTAACGTTTGGTTGCCCCCGCAGCAGCAGGCTCAGCGTTTGTCCTATTTCCGTGGCACCGCCTAAGACTGTAACTTGAAAGCCCCTCGTGTGTAGGCATGTTGGCGTGAAGAGTGTGAAAACTTGCTTCCCGGCTAGCATTGTGCAGGTTTTTTATTATTATACAGTTTTTCATTATTTTACTGGTATGATTTTATGGTGAATATCTGAAGATGGTTGTCATCTTTCACTCTACTTTTTAAGAAAAAAAAATCACCATCGTTTATATTCGATGATTTTGCCAAAAATAGAGTATTTATCCACAGAGGAGTCACTTCAAGCTCGGTGAACAAGATAATAAAAAATAAATAAAAAAAAACTACTGTTCAGCAGACAAGACAAAGTCCCCCTAGAAGATATTTTCCTGCTGGGAGACGCTTTCGCGCAGTTCAAATGTTACTAAACGACCACCCATCTAATGGAGTGAGCCTGACGTTGTTTACTGATCCTTTACCTAACAGTGATAACGACTGGCTAGAAGCGCCTCATTTATGTAGAAGGATATTAATCATCAGCAGCCTCCACTACAACAAAAGGCCCCTTTGAAAGGGAGGGGTTGCTATAATCCCTACACTTGGCAGGCGTCTTGGGGAAAGCAGTAGGTATAAATGGTAGGTAATCCAATAGAGAGGCGCTGCGTTTCCCTTAGTAGTAGGATGAGATAGGAGGGCGCTATTTTTACCCGGACAGGTGGATATTATATATAATCATTAATTATATTCCTATACTTGAAATGAACTTGTCCTACTTGGTTTTGCACTTGGACTTAACCAGAGAGAATATAAACTTGTACTTGACTTTTACCAATTAAATCCTCTTTGTCTATTACTTAAATCAAAAAATTAGACTACGATGTAGAATTTAAAAATTTGTAAAATATTAAATAATAAAATTATTTAGTTCACTATGATCACCCGCAAATTAGCGGGTGATCTATGTAAACAAGTGACAAAAACAATAAACTGCACATTCTATAGAAATATACAAGTATCAGTTATTGGTGCTGCTACTAACGTTGGCTCCAACTTGTCACTTTTGTTGAAGGAGAGCACTAAGATAAAAAGATTGCAGCTATATGACGATGATGAGAAAGTTAGAGGAATGGGACTGGAATTGGGCCAAATACCCGGCGGGCCATCGGTGGCAGCATTTTGTGGTGACTACCAATTATATCCTGCAATCAAAGCATCCAACTTGGTCGTAATGATTTCTAGATTTACGCGTAACACCACCAATACGAGGGAGCAAATAATAGCCGCCAATGCACCTGGGCTGCAGAAGGTCTGCCGTGCGCTAGCAGACCAAAACCCTGATGCGTTTTTTGCTATCGCCAGTAGCCCTATAAATTCGATGGTACCATTCGTCAGTGCCCTTTTGTACAGGTATAATTGTTTCAACCCTTACAAAGTGTTCGGTATCACTCACATAGACCCTGCGAGGTGTCGCTCTTACGCCGCGAAAACCTTGAATGTGAGCCCACAACATCTGTGCGTGCCAGTTCTTGGAGGTCATTCGGAAGAAACGATAGTGCCGCTATTTTCAAATTTGTCTCCATCCTGTTATAACGTGGACGCGTGCCAAGCGGATACTCTAACTCGTCTCGTGAGAAAAGCCGGAGCTGAGGTATTGAACCAGAAACAGCGGGTTGAGTCGGCAACGTTAGCCGTAGCCTGGTCTATCAATGAATTCATTGATCAAATAGCTGATGCCATAAACGGATCTCAAGTTACGGTGAATGCTTACGCAACAAATCCACATTTCGGAACTAGATTTTTCTCTGGTCCCACTACAGTCGGACCTTTTGGAATAATGCCAACTTGGATCGATTATCCTATGAACGATTACGAATCGTACCTTTTGAATAGTTCGATCCCAGTATTAAATCGCGACGTGGAACTAGGTGAAGATTATGTGCGTTTCATGGAAGTCGTCCGACGGCAATAGTCTGTTTATTTTATTAATATTTTACAGAGTTTTAATAAAATGCAAGTGGCTGTTAAACGTATAATTGTTGTGTGTTAATGGAACAGCTAAAGGTAGATACATAAAACACATAATTTGCTGTTTTCTATTTTTCATCAAGACGGGTCCGGTAGTGTAGTAGTTAACAAACGTGGCTGCTAGTCTATTGGACGTGTATTCGATCCTCACCCAGTCAAAACATTTGTTTGCATAAACATTTTCAGTTTCTCTTGAGTCTGGGTGTTATTTATTTTTATACTATGCAGATTCCTATGTATTTAGAAAAACAGAAGCGTATATTTCCTAATATTTCTATCAGTTGTCTCGTATATTGTCTAGTGTAGGATCACCGTATGACCGTATGACAGCCGACAGGTCATATCCAATGTCCCAGGTCATTATGAGGATTTCTCACACAGCAGTTATAGGTACAACGTTAGAGAATGTTGCTTAGCATTTGTTGTCTAACTTTTTAAACAAATTGTAACAAAAGTTATAAATTGTTTGTCATGTTATACAACTTCATTTAACAAAATGGTTTACTAATTACAACATGATATAACAAATTCTACATTTTTCTGTATAAAATTATCCACTATCAGCTTCCGCGAAAGGCAGACTCCAAACTGATGGTTACAGAATATTAGGCTAAGTTTATATGACCGCGCGGTACCGCGCGGAAGTAGTAACCGCGCGGTACAAGACCTAAATGAACCGTGATTATCGTCTACATCACTGCACGGTACCGCGCGGCAACACGCGGCGCGCTCCGACGAAATACGCATAGATGCAGGAAAAATGGAGATGAGATGGCGAAGACGACATAGTAGGATCGATTTACTATTTGACGAATGAAATGAAAGGAATCAAAGGATGCAATCGACATCCTGAAATAGTTAAAAAAAAAACTTTATGTAGTCTCAGGTTGGGCTATAAAGTGATTAACAGGCTTGAAGAAAGGGTTTATTCCTCGTAGTTCGATTGGTAGTTCGATCATCGAACAGACGGGGATAAAATTGTTTCACTTAAAATAAGATGCACCCATTATCGTTTTTGTCTTATTCTGCGACGTCTCTGCCATCGGTATAAAATCCATAAGCAAATTGCCTCCTCCACGTCCATTGTCAAGCAATGTTATGCTAGACTGCCGCGCGGTACATATACCATCATGTGAATGCCCCAACCGCGCGGCGACGCGCGGTACCGCGCGGTCATAATATGAACTTAGTCTTATACAACGAGTTGAACCAGTGTGGGAGCGTTTATGACATTTATTAGGTATACACACATACATGTGTATGATATACATTCTTAACACGTAGCAAAATGTTAAACAATGTTACTTATAAAATGTTATTGTGCTACAAAATGTTTTTTAACGTTATACAACTACTGTGTGCCAGCACCTTGCAAATTGTGGCATAGCCTGAATCTGTATGAAGTTAATTTTAAACTTATATAAAATTTTGTGTATTTTAATATGGCTAATAGAGAGTAACAAAGACATTGGAACGACGAGCGACATAATCGTAGCTGACGTGTGCAGTCTCCCCTGTAACGGTCCAATATCGGACCAAATGGTTAGGTGGAGACGCAAAGCGGCCATCCGAGTCGCATCTCGTTCGGAACATTGTAACTACCTTAGCGACTTCTTTTACTGCGAGCTGGACCTACGGCTGCGTTCACATTCAACATATTCTTTATTCCAAAATATCCAAATAATAGTCATTTATGTAATGTTATTATTGACAGATGTCATGTGTACGAGTACTTGGTAAGTACAGATGTACTTCTTCGCAGTCGCTGGGCGTTCGGGGTGTGGGCCCTAGGACGTCCATTGAGTACGGTCGTGACTCCTAGGAGGGCAGCGGCGGGGTTGCGCCCCACGGCGGAGGGCTCAAAGGCAAGGCACTGAGGGCCCCCTGGTGCAGATCTCACCGGAGAGCCCTGGGGTCCCCTCTCATGTGCCGAAACAATCCCACATACCCCGGTCGAGCCCCACAGCTCCCGGGGACCTTATGATGGTATCCCCCGCGAAAAATAAAAGTACAGATGTACTTACTTCGTTTAAGCAATAGAAAATAGGTGACATTTAGGCAAAAATAATTGGTCCAAATCAACATCCAGAGTACATGTATGGCTACTAAGAAAAGAAAATTCCTACTAGTTCTACACTCATGGAATGCATACTTGGACATAACACTTAATACTCTTAAGACTATTAATACTCTTTAACACTTGGCATGGACGCTCAGAATGTTATAATCACATTAAGTTGCTACATTTTTACGTAACGTACCTACTTACCTATTTGAATCTACAATTAGGTACTATTTACTAAACAATATCGATGATGACACATATTGTGCAGGACGGGCGGACCCGAATGCACGAGCCACTGACGTCCTGTGTGTCTGTAGCTATCGCTGGTACGGTATTAACCCGCCGAAGAGTGTTGACGCTGTTGGTTACAATGTAGGTTGGTTACAAGGTGTCCGTGAAATAAGAACTCCCAATTTGATAGCAAGCTTGATAGTGGCTCCGACGGTGGCGCTCTTCGTACTGAATATTCTTTTCTTCTATTTATATCTTGCTTTTAGTTCCCGCGTCGACCGCTTGCTTGTTCACCGACAGTGGCGCCGAATGCGCATTTACTATCCTTCCAGGGAACTTTACCGTAACGAGAGCCCCACCGAGGCAGCCACTAACGTTTAATTTTTATTATCAAAACTGTACATTTTCACTTATTCTACTTAGGCTATTCTAGACACATACATGATACCTATACCGTTAGAAAGTGCGTGTAAGCAGCTTTCTAACGGTGTACATAGGGTTTATCTATCTATTTCTGTTAGGGAACTACAGGCCGATAAATACTGTAACTGTACTGTGTGTACTGATTCAGCTCACCCCTCCTCGGGATAGTGAGCTTATACACAAAACTATATTATAATTTATTAGGAAATTAAATCTAGGCTCTTAACTATCGCAGAGTTATAAAACTTAACTATATATTACTATAAAACACAACACTCTGTAACACAAACACTATTTTGTCCTTTCTTCCTATTGTAGTCGTCCTGAACATCTCTCCCGCCGTGCTGCAGCGCGACGGGCCGGAGCGATGCTGCATCCTCTTCCGGTGAAGGGCGACGCTTCCGGCGCTCTCGACGCTTCTATTTCGGTAGTGGCACGATCTTCTTCGTGGGGCGTTTTAAGATGCCCCCCGCAGTGCGCACCTCCACAGTGCGGACTTCTCCGTCGGCTCCGGGGTAGATTGCCTCGACCCTCCCGCGCGGCCAAGTGTTGCGCGGCAGCTGTCCGTCGGCGATCAGGACGGGATCGCCCACCTGGAGACTGGGACCCCTCCCGTGGGGCTCCCGCCGGTACTGTAGCTCGGGCAGGTACTCGCGCACCCAGCGTCGCCAGAACATGTCGGCGAGCGCTTGCGAGCGTCGCCATTGCTTCTTGCTGTCTAGGTCGCTCTCGTCGAACGTCCCGGGTGTCGGCAGCCGCGCCGACCCCCCGAGCAGCAGGTGATTGGGCGTGATGGCTTCGTCGTCCCCGGTGTCCACTGATACGTGCGTCAGTGGTCTGCTGTTGACTGTGTATTCGGCCTCGCAGAGCAGCGTGGCCAGAACCTCTTCTTGCGGGTGCTTCTCCTGTAGTACTGTGTTCAGTGTGGTCTTGACACAGCGAACGAGACGCTCCCAGGCGCCTCCCATGAAGGGCGCTGAGGGCGTTATGAAGCGCCACGCCATCCCACGACGGCCGGCTTCCTCGGCGAGTGCGTCGCGCAGCTCCCTGTCCGCGCCGTGCATGTTGGTGCCATTGTCGGAATAGATCTCCGCGGGGCACCCGCGGCGCGCCGCGAACCTTCGCAGCGCGAGCACGGCGGAGTCCGCGCTGAGGCTGGCCGCGACTTCGAGGTGCACGGCCCGTGTGGTGAGGCAGGTGAAGAGGGCCACGTATCTCTTCTGGTGTTGACGACCGACGGTGACGGAGAACGGTCCGAAGTAATCCAGACCGGTGAATGTGAACGGTCTCTGGTGATGTGCCAGTCGTGTCTTCGGGTGGTCGCCGGTGGACGGCACTGGAGATTGTGCTCGTCGTATGCGACATCTCAAGCAACGGTTCACGATGCTTTTCGTGACGGGCCGAAGTCGCACTATCCAATAGTGCTGGCGCACCTCGTTCACGATCATTTCTGTTCCACTGTGGTGTAGATCGCGGTGCGTCCAGTCGATGTAGAGCTGCGTGATGTAGTGATCGCCGTCTAGCACGGGCGGTCTTTTCGTCTCTTCTGTTACATCTTCAGCAGCGGCGATGCGACTTCTGAGCGTGATGATGCCGTCGTTGCGGAGTTCTATCGGCAGCGATCTCAGGCGACTGTCGATGGCGATACTGTTGCCCTTCCGGAGGTCATTGATTTCCCGTCCGAAGGACTCTTCTTGTACTACGCGGATCAGTAGTACTTCTGCTTCCCTTAGGAATTCGGCCGGTAACGTGACGAATCTTCGAGTGGTGACTGTCTTCTGTGGAGGTCTGCAGGTCTTCTGAGTCCTCTTCTGTCGTCTCCAGTCGGGATCTTGTTCCGGATTCTTTCTGGTCCTTTTGTAGCACGTTTTCGCTGTGGTTTTTCGACACAGTGCTATAAATTGAAGCACTCTTGCCGTGGCCCGCAGTAATCGTTCCCACTTCGAAAATCTGTGCGGATCGGGAACGACTTCTCTGTGTTTCGGTGCGCTGCGAGCTTCTGTTACTGTCAGAGTCTTCTCTTCTCCCGTTGGTTCGTTGATGCTCGGTCTCTCGTTCGGCCATTGTGACGGATTGCTGTACGGGCTTCGATGCTGTTTGTTTCCGTCGTTGGCGTCCGGCGTTACGTCGCGAGCGGCGACGTCTGCGACGATCTTCTATTTTTTCACCAGGCGCCAGTCCGTCACCTTGCTGTGCTTCTTCTCGGTGGCCGGGTGAGCGACGAACGGGTTGTAAGGCCGGGCGCCGCTCCTGTTTCTTGCGAGGTGTATCCACGGTCTTTACCGCGTGGACACGCTGTGGTGGTCGCGTTCGGATGTACGTGCCGTGTAGCACCCAGCCCAGTGGAGTGAGCGATGCTACCGGCTGATGTCGCGGGCCTCTTCTCACGTTGCTGGCGAGAAGCAGGTGCCAGTTGTCTTGCCCGATGAGTATTCGTGGCACCGCTCCCTCGTAGGCGAGCTTTTCGCGCAGATCCTTCAGGTGTTCGCAGCCCGTGACGTCATCCCGCTCCACGGTTTGCGGCGACAGGTGCAGTCCTGGTACGGTGCGCGCGTGTAGGTTAACGCGCTGTCCTTGCGGCCCCGTGAGCGAGACCGCAACGCGACGAGACTCTGGCGTGTCGACGATAATGTCCCCGATGGCTTCCATCTTGAGCGGGTCCAGACGTCCTTCGGCTCCCACTTGCTTGGCGATTTCTTCGTCGATGAGAGACACCGTAGACCCGTCGTCCAGCAGGGCGTACGTCGAGGTCT
Source organism: Furcula furcula (assembly GCA_911728495.1). NCBI lineage: Eukaryota > Metazoa > Arthropoda > Insecta > Lepidoptera > Notodontidae > Furcula > Furcula furcula. Next base: position 20,058,535 of record OU452249.1, on the reverse strand, counting down.
CTCCCGCCGGTCCGATGACTCGTACCGGAACTATCTTCAGATAGGCTTGAGGCTTCTGCGACATCCATGCGTTGGCGACTGTCTCCCTGGCTTCCTCCGCATTCCTCTCTTCGGTGGACGCTACCAATGCCGCCTTTTCGTGATGGAGAAGGCGGTGGTGCGTCCTCTTGCATCCCTTGATCTCGCACCTTCTGATCTTGCAGTGATGCTTCGCGTATCTTGGCTTCAGACAGCGAAAGCATAGGCTGTGCTTCTTCGCGAGATTCCACCTTCCATCTGAATCGGCTTCCTTGAACTTGGCACAATCTGTAATGGCGTGCCCCTCCTTGTTGCAGACCCTGCACCGCGGCGTCTGCTTCTCTGTTGCGGTGTGCGCTCTGTGCGTCGGCGTCGTCCGTAGACTGGCCCGTGGTTCGGTGATCAGCTCCGGCGGTGCGAAGGCGCTGCAGTAGCGGGCTTGCTCGGTGACGAAGTCGCTGTATCTTGCTAAGTCCGGAACTGAATTATACTTCTCGGTGAACATCTTGTACCACTGGACGCGCAGAGAGTTCGGTAGCTTCTCGGTGAGACACCGCAGTAGCTCGGCGTTGATGAGATAATATTCTTTCTTCAACGCGCGCAGTGTGACCACGCTGCTTCTGACCCTGCTTGCAAAGGTGCAGATGTCCTTCGGCGATTCTGTGCAGCGCGGCAAAGTTCGGAGTTTTTCTGTTTCCGCTTGAGCGATGGAGTCCGGACGGCCAAACTGTAGTTCCAATTCCTTCATAATGTCGTCCGGCTTCGCGTGCCCGATGAGTTCCGAGCTAACTGTTTCCAAGGCTCTTCCCTTGAGACTTCTTCTTAGTCTTGCTGTATTTTCAACGTCGTTGAAGTAGCAGCGAGTGGTGTCATATATGGCGCGAAACGATAACCACTCGGTGTGTGCTCCACTGAAGATTGGCAGGTCCATGATGACCTTCGATGCGGCGGCAACCGGCGTGACTGCGTACGTCTCGAACGGTTTGCTTCGGTCGGCGAGCGCGGCGATAGCGGACGTTAGTTCGCTGATGAACGGACGGAGTGCGTCGCCTTCCTTCGGGATCTTCACTGGATCAGCACACTTCTGTTCTTCTGTATCCGGAACCCCAGTCTTCTGTGCGGCGTCGGGATCCGGTCGATGCTCGTGAAGTCTTCTGTCTTGAGCCGGCGCGATGTCCTCCGGGCAGAGCGGCAGTGTCTGAACGGGCTGCGCGGCGTCGGCGGCGTCGGCATCCCTCCCGGCGGTCTCGTCCTCTTCTGGGCGTGGCTGTGACTCTGGTTCCGGTGCTTCTTCCAGCCAGGAACGTACGAATTCTGTCTTGGAGTGACCGTCGTCATCGTAGTCGTCCTCCGATGAGTCCTCTTCAGCCTTCTGTAGCGCTAGCTCGGCTAATTCCAACTTGAGTTTCAGTATTTCTTCACGGGCTTTCAGTATCCTCTTCTGGGATCGATGAGTCCTGTGGGACTTCGGTGGGCCGGTCGGCCTCTTCGATTCTTCGGTCCGGGTTTCTTCTTCCCGGCTTACGGTCGCTGCGTCCGGTCGGTGTGCTTCGTCGGCGGGGCGCAGCGTCGCATCTGAATGTTTTCCTGTATGTTTCCCCTTCCTCTGGCTCGGCGGCTCTGGTCTCTCTGGAACAGTCCTCGGGGCTGGCGGAGGGGACCGCCGCGGGGTCGCGGGCCGCGGCGGGTCGGTGCTGACGGTCGACGGGGAACGCGGCGGGAGCTCGTGGCGAACGGACGGTTCTTCTCTGGGGGTGGGGGCCCCCCCCACCTCAATCATCCACGCCTCGGGAGCCCGTCCTCTTGAACGCGTTATGGGCATCTTGTAAGTCTTCAGTCCAAATTTTCAGCTCTTCAACCGGTTCTTCAATTATCCGGCTCCGTAGGACCAGCGAATGCTGGTCAGTCCTCTTCAGCCGGTTCTTCTGTAATCCGGCTCGAAGGACCAGCGAATGTGCAGGACGGGCGGACCCGAATGCACGAGCCACTGACGTCCTGTGTGTCTGTAGCTATCGCTGGTACGGTATGAACCCGCCGAAGAGTGTTGACGCTGTTGGTTACAATGTAGGTTGGTTACAAGGTGTCCGTGAAATAAGAACTCCCAATTTGATAGCAAGCTTGATAGTGGCTCCGACGGTGGCGCTCTTCGTACTGAATATTCTTTTCTTCTATTTATATCTTGCTTTTAGTTCCCGCGTCGACCGCTTGCTTGTTCACCGACAGTGGCGCAGTTTTTTTTTTTTTTTTTTTTTTTGGGAATGATAGACGCTGTTAACCGCAGATGGCTATTGCAGCTTCACCGGACAATAGGAGGCGAGCGCTTGAAGCGCTCTAGCCTTTACGGCAGAAGTAGCGACGAGCACAAGGGCACCTCAGGGAGGCACGGCCTCGGCTTGGGCTGTCGCTTAAGAGAGGGCTGAGTTTACCACCGGTTCACAACGCGCCCCCACTGAGAAGAACCGGCAAGAAACTCAGTGGGGTGATGCACGTCGTTGCGGTCGCATACGTACGACCCTTCGGCCTCGCCGGCGAGACCGGTGTCTGATAGCTAGTGTAGCATACGGTTGTCGGGGAGGGGTCGGCGCATCCCGGTCCAATAGGACCGTCATGGGGTCAGGAGGGTCGAGCAGTACGTGCCGTGGTCTGCGGCGCGAGTCAGAAGGACTAGCGGCGTAATCGGCGGCGGCGCGGATTAAACTGTTCGCGTGACGGGACGCGGATTCAAAGTAGCGTTTCGACGCTTCTTTGAGGAACTTACGAAGGGGATCTAATTTGAAATCGGAATGCAGATCTACGTTCCGCATGTACCACGGGGCACCGACGGCGCGACGGAGGAAACGATTCTGGATAACCTGGAGGCTATCGATATGGGTGCGGGCGGCGTGCGCGAAAACTACACTCGCGTAAGTCATGATAGGGCGAATGCAAGCTTTATATAATGTCAACTTATTTCTAAGCGACATTTTACTCCGCTTGCAGAGAAGGGGATACAGGCGACCTAATACGAAAGCCGCTCGATTGCGGACGGACCTAATGTGCGGGCCGAAAGTCATGCGGGAGTCCAAGGTGACTCCGAGGTACTTCACCTTCCTAGTCCAGGGGATAGGGCGATTGAATAGGGATATTGGAGCTAGTCGTCTGTTGGGCCGAAGGCTCCGCGCGGAGAACATATTGGCGGGTCCCCGGGAGAAGACCACCGCGGCACTCTTCTCCGGGTTCACCTCTATGCGCCACGTACGGAACCATTGACCCAGGGCGTCGACTGCGGCTTGAAGAGCACGCGTTAAAAAGGACATGTTCCTATGGGAATAGTAGAGAGCGGTGTCATCCGCGTAAAGGGCGAGTTGGACTCTGCTCGAACGAGGAATGTCGTTCGTGAACAGGCTGAACAAGAGGGGAGAGAGCACGGAGCCCTGAGGGACTCCGGCCTGTATAGGATGGGGCGAAGAAAACGTACCTTCGACCCGGTATCGAAAGGTACGATTCGAGAGAAAGTCTCGTATGATGAGTACGAGCCTATCGGGGACTCCTAACTGGAAGAGCTTGTATATCAAGCCGTTGTGCCAGACCTTGTCGAAGGCCTTGGCAACATCGAAGAATAGGGCGCCTGTGTAGACGGGCTTGGGCTGGTTGAGCCCGGTCAGGATGTGCTCCGTGAGGCGGTGCACCTGGTGGACGCAAGAGTGTCTGGTTCGAAAGCCAAACTGCTCGTCAATAAGGATATTATTGGAACTGACAAAGTCTTTGAGTCTCGCTAATAGCAAGCGCTCATAGAGTTTGCCGAGAGACTTGAGAAGACTGATAGGCCGGTAGCTCGCAGGGCTGCTGCGAGGCTTACCTGGCTTAGGGATACCTACTACATCCGCGTCTTTCCATTCGGCAGGAAAGACGCAGTGGGACATGGCTGCATTGAAGATAGTCACTAAAAGACATATCAGATGGACAGGGAGAACCTTGAGAACGCGATTGGAGATGCCGTCGGAGCCCGGTGCTTTCTTCGGCTTAAGGCCTTTGATCAGGTCTTCCACCTCGGTTTGCGTGACCGGGGAGAGGGATTCGGTGGGAGGGAGTCAGGACCTGCGCTCTACTTCCCTATCCACAAGATCGAGGTGCGCCGGATCGACGGGAGCGGAGCTGGGTGTGCACTGACTCTCTAGAGAGTCAGCGAGAACCTCAGCCTTCTCGTCGTCCTCGAACGCGGGTGGGTCGCCTGAAGGGCGGGTCAAGGGGGGCATGGTAGCTACGGTGCCGGTTTTGAGGGATCTCGCGAGCCGCCAGTAAGCCTGGTGTGACGGCGAGATCTCCTCTAGAAACCCTCCCCATCGAGCCTCCCTGAGTTCCGCGATGCTGCGCTTCACGTCCCTCTGCAAAGCACGCATGCGGACCCGATTGGCATCGGTGGGGTAGGAGTCGTACGCGCGAATAGCCGCGTTTTTAGCGCGGACTAATTCCCTAATGTCATCGGGCAGCTTGAAGCGCACAGCGTAAAAGTTGTCCGCTTCAACCTGCCGTGAGGACTGGCTGATGGCCGATTTGAGATGATCGGTGAAAGCGCCGATCGCTTGGTCGGTGTCCTGAGGGGACGAGATTTGCGCCGGGAAGCGGGCAAGATTCGGAGAGTCGGCATCGGCTAAACAGGTGTTTAGCTGATGCCAGTCCAGAACGGTCCTAGTGACCGGCTGGGAAATGGGTGGCGGACCTAGTTCCATTAGGACCGGTCGGTGGTCAGAATCTAGCTCATGGAGAACCTCTAAGGAGCGCAACCGGAGGGTCACGCCCTTCAGGAGGGCCATGTCTAAGATATCGGGGCGGTGATTGACATTATTGGGATAATGGGTCGGGCGCATAGGTGCGATGACGTCAAAGTCGAGAACGTCGACCAAGCCGTCGAGGCACCTGCCGTTGCCGGTGGTGACGTTACAATTCCACCTGACATGCTTGCAGTTGAAGTCGCCGGCCAGAATGACCGCGTTGTCCAGGTCAAGGAGTGACTCGATATCACTCCTGAGGGGCCGCTTATCAGGTGGAAGATAGATAGAGGCGATAGTGACAGCCGAATGGCCGGAAAGAGAGAGGCGGCAAACCGAGGCCTCTATATTAGTGAGCGCAGGGGGATCGATAGGGATGCAGTGCAGGGCCCTTCTGTAATAGATGGCAGTGCCACCTCCGAGGGAGGTGTCACGGTCATTTCGCACAAGATGGTATCGGAAACAGGAGGATGTGCTAATTGTCGTGAAAACGACAACCGCAGATCAAAATACGGACGCGTAGATCACTCGCAGACGTCGTAGACGGTGCGAGGGAGACGGGCAGAGACCGCAGCACGCGAGCGACTAGTGTCGACACCACGCGGCGGAATCTGGAACACAAGCACACGAATTAATCGGGAACTGGCAGCGCACGACCGATCGGGATCGGGGCGCGCAACGGACTCACCCGACAGTGGCGCCGAATGCGCATTTACTATCCTTCCAGGGAACTTTACCGTAACGAGAGCCCCACCGAGGCAGCCACTAACGTTTAATTTTTATTATCAAAACTGTACATTTTCACTTATTCTACTTAGGCTATTCTAGACACATACATGATACCTATACCGTTAGAAAGTGCGTGTAAGCAGCTTTCTAACGGTGTACATAGGGTTTATCTATCTATTTCTGTTAGGGAACTACAGGCCGATAAATACTGTAATAGGGGCGCGACGACTATGCTTTGGCCGCTTGTCACTTCGCCTGCGCCCTGCCCGTAGCATCCACATGCCCACAAATACACACATCAAAAGTGTCTAGGGATCAAGCATTTTTAAACGGATTTCTTGAGATTGAGATGTGGCTTTGTAATAAATTTATGATTTTATAAATTTATATGGATCCTTTTTGGTGCATTTCATAATTTGAATCAGGAACTGTGAATCAAATTCGAGTAAAAGATGAAAATCAGCTGTCAATATTTTCCCTATAAAAACATACAACGCATTGAAGACATTATTAGTGCTACTGTTTCCCTACTACTGATTAAAACCAACGTTATTATGGAGCGGCGACGTCATTTAAGCAGGGAAGAAATGCTCAGAGCCGTGGGAATGATAGAAGCTGGTTCCCGGCAACGTACTGTGGCTTTAGCTCTGAATACAAGTCAGAGTGTTATCAGTCGACTTTGGACACGTTACCGAAGCACTGGTACCGTGGCTGAGCGCCATGGAGGACGGTATCGCTGCACCACACGGAGACAAGACCGATATATTCAAATCTTAACTCGAAGAGCTCCAACAATAACTGCCATGATGTTAGCCGTGAGGCTTCATCACTCTTCAGGGAACTTAATTAGCGACCAAACAGTCAGAAACCGCTTGCATGAAGTGAACCTTCATTCCCGAAGACCGCTACGGGTACCACCTATAGCAATGCACAATCGTAGGATTCGATATCAATGGGCTCTTGAACACAGAAATTGGGCAGAAGAACAATGGCGTTTCGTGTGCTTTTCTGATGAGTCTCGTTTTGGTATGAGACCGGATACAAGACGTATACGACACTGGAGAACCCCTGGACGCCAACAGCGATTAAAATCCTGCCAGGAAGTCCATCCTTATAGTGGTGGAACCATCATGGTATGGGCGGGTATTTGGATCGGCGGAAGAACTGAGTTGATTTGGATCAGAGGCAACCTCAACGCTCAAATTTATGCTGAGACGATTGTATCAGACGTCATCGTTCCTCTACAAGTGCAAATCGGTCCCTTATTTCAGTTAATGCATGATAATGCACGACCGCACACCGCAAGAGTTGTAAGACAGACTCTCGCCGCAGCTAACATCAATGTCCTGCCCTGACCTGCTCAGTCGCCAGACTTGAACCCGATTGAGCATGCATGGGATATGCTACAGAGAAGAGCTCTGCCGAATATGGAGGGTATCCAGTCGCAAGAAGACCTTTTTTTGTTGTTGCAACGAACATGGGCGGCCATTCCACAGCGTGATTTGGATGAACTCATTTTGAGTATGCCAAACCGATGTTCTTGTGTTGTTAGTGTTCGCGGTAGAAACACGGATTATTAATTGTTTAAGTTACCCAATAAAATTTTAAAGAAAACTGTTATTTCAGTCTTTTTTTCGAACTTTTGTGTTAGTGGTTCAAATGTCAAAAATCCCTTTATTAGGAAAATGGCAAATTTCTTTATTAATGCAAAGGTGACTTGGTTTATCGTTACTGTGACAAACGAAAACACTTTATTTGATGAATCCTTAAAGAAAATTTTAATTAATATCAATCAGGAGAAAAGTTATTGCAAAAATATATGTTGATCCCTAGACACTTTTGATGTGTGTAGTATCGATAGGTAGCCTGCGATGTGTACTATCTGTATATCTATGATCTAGACCCCCTAGGGACCTAGGTCATAGCAAAAACCCTAGAAAACATGATATGCGATAGAACAACTGCCTATAACTATGGAAATATGTACATCAGTGCTGTTTAGGCACTTAGACCCACCAAGGCGGACCCAGATCTAGGTCCTGAGTTGGTTCCTAGATTTGGGACCTAGCTGCAAATAGCTATTTGCCGTTCATATATGTGCTTAGCACATCTAGGGCATGTGGGTACTTCTATTATACTATTACCCTACGCTAATTACAAATAGCAAGTACTATGAGACCTAGGCTAGGCTATCTATAACTGATTCAGCTCACCCCTCCTCGGGATAGTGAGCTTATACACAAAACTATATTATAATTTATTAGGAAATTAAATCTAGGCTCTTAACTATCGCAGAGTTATAAAACTTAACTATATATTACTATAAAACACAACACTCTGTAACACAAACACTATTTTGTCCTTTCTTCCTATTGTAGTCGTCCTGAACACATATGGTACTGATACGTAGTTCTTAACAGCTAACCTTTTAGAGAAGGTCAGAGTCGCACAACGAGCTATAGAGTGAGCTATGCTCGGAGTTTCTTTGCGCGACAGAATCCGTATTGAGGAGATTCGCCGAAGAACCAAGGTCACCGACATAGCCCTCGGAATCTGCAAGTTGAAGTGGCAATGGGCAGGCCACGTCCTTCAAAGAACAGATAACCGATGGGGTAGAAAGGTTCTCGAGCGGCGACCAGGGAAGACACATCGTAGGAAGGTCTCCCACTAGGTGGACAGACGACATTGTGCACGTCGCAGGTAACCGGTGGATGCAAATAGCCAATTGTCGTTCACTGTGGCGTTCGAAGAGGGAGGCCTATGCTATGGTAAGCAGTGAACATCTATCGGCTGGTGATGATGAAACAATGCTGTGCCACCCGTGGTGTCACCACAGTGTCAGATATACTTCCGAAGCATTGTGTAGCACCTGTGTTCGGATATTAATGGCATGGTAGCTGGTGAAATTACTGGGTTTACATGCCCCATAAGAAAAGCGGCAGTTCAATGCAACTATCCTGATTGACAGTATAGTGTCGTTTACCTATAGGCTGACTTCCGGCTCGTCTCGTCACCGTAAAGTAAGTAGGTGAATTTTGTCGGTCTTATGCAGTATCGTAACCTAACCTTTAAAATGTGAACTAAAGCTTATAAAAAACATACACCTATTTATTGAAAATTATCTACGAATATAATTTCATGTGATCCTAACTTAACGTAGACGTTCACAGCTCGGTGCAACCGCAAATAAGGATCGTAACGATAGGGTTAACTCTAAGATAATCGCCTAGTGGCCATACGGGTGTGCCGCGGCGTTACATTCAGTTTAATGTCTTTCGGTCTTCACGACCGCGTCTGACGGCGTTAACTTGAGGGTTGAGGGTCGGGAGACCGGTGATTACGTCGCTGTAAGCACCATTTATGGCCACTACACGGTTTGTGATTGTATGTTTGGAGGGTTAACGTTTTGACTTGTTTTAAAGACATTATAAAACAATTTGGCCTTGTGTCATGAGAAACAGCTTGTTTGCGCCACAGGCGAACAAATTACTAGGTTTGTGTAAGTTAAATGCTTCAATTTCATGTAAGATTATCACTCCTAGAACATATCAAAAATAGTGTTTTAAATACCGCCATACAGTTGTCTTTTTTTTATATTCTATATAACGCAGGCAAACTGTTCCAGTCCTTAGCTGTCCTTATTATAAATGAAGAACCAAATCGCTTAGTACGGACTGAAGGCACGTTTACCCTTTGAGTATTAAACCAACGTTTACCACATATGGGTGCGTATGCGCTGTGCGTCTCGTCGTCCGATGATAGAAGGGTGATGGTGGGATCAATTCATGTTATTCCTGCGCACATTCTCCAAAATGCAGCCTATAGAATTATTAGGTGGTACGCCTCTTATGGAATTAAACTGTCTAGGTAGGTTACGATCGCAATGTTAGATAGGCTAGATTATTTTGCCGCAAAGCAGTAGTGTTTAAATCATAGATTTAGAATTTTGGTTTAAACATTACCTACTTTGTTACAGGCAGGGCGTGTCTCTAAACACAGGGTAACGTCCTGTTAGTCATATAAAAAAACTTATAGTAACACTAGTAACATTTTAAACAGAGCCTACATAATCTAAAGCATGCAGCTACAATCGTCACCATTTCAAAATTTTACAGTTATCCTGTCACTACCGCAAATACGATGAATCTAAAGACACCTCCTAAGTTGAAATCCATCAACAACTTTAGACCGATTATTCCCAGTCGTCACCACTGGCAACGTCCCCACTGGTGACAAACGGGTAAAAAAATCCCATTTGTCGCCAGTGGTGACGAATGGGAAAATGAAATCCCAGTTGTCACCAGTGGTAACAATCCGATATAGGAAGTCATCATCATCAGCAGACGGAAGACGTCCACTTTACCCCATTGAGCGTGTTTGCCAGAGATATAATTAGAAACATACATACGCTCAAAAACTTAACCCTCCTTCTGGGTCAGTCGGGCAAAAATCACTGCAATCCGCTGTTCCATTGTTGAGATAAACCTCGGATAACCAACAAACAGTCGCATTTTTATTAGGGTTAAAACTTTTCCTAAAATTATTATGTTAGGTATACTTTGTTTTCGACTTAAGTACTCGTACGTATGTGAAAGGAAACCTCGTTTGCTGAAAGTTAGCGGATTGGAAATACCGTTAAAGACGCACATGCCAGCTAACTTTGCGGGAAGTCGTTGAGGTCTCCCTCGGGTGTCGTCTGTCGACGCCTCCGCCGATGCGGCTACGATCGTATAAATGTGGAATAGAACATCTATTTTCTATTATCATTTAATTTCATGTGGTTCATGTCGATTGCTTGCGTAATACTTATAGAAGTTTTGGTTAAAGAAAAACTTTCCTAAACCCGAAAAAAGGCATTCCCTCTCTTTGAGGCACTGATCGTCCCATGAGAGACGTACACATTTGTAAATACAAGGTTCTTAGAATAATAGTATTTTTATTGAAGTAAGGAAACATTGTATACTTTGTCGCAGACGCTAACGTCTAATGAGAAAGGTAACAGTATTTCTTTTTTTGAATGACAATAAATTCTGCAGATGTATCTTGGTTAGAACAGTAGCTAACTACGCATCTGATGATTTAATAATAAACCTAAAGAAACATGGTCTGTTTGAATCTGTGATTGATTAGGCATTAACTAGGTAATAAGTAGGTATAATTACTTCGCTTTGGGCACTCTGTTAAGAAGATGTTACATTCTTTTTAACAAATAAAATAAAATTTGCAATCTTTGTGCGATGTCTCACGATGTTTTCCTCAAACATTGTATATCTGAGAAAGCCTAACTATCTTTCGAGTGACGTGTGAAGTACGTCAATCCGCACTTGGCTAGCGTGGTGGACTATGGCCTAAGCCCCCTTCATCTTGAGGGGCGGCCCATGCCCAACAGTGGGACAAAACCAATGGCTGTTAACAAGGTACAATCAAAAAAGGTTTTTGTTTAATCCTGTTACTCCACGTTACCTAAAAAACCGTTTTGAGTTTCTTCATGCCACGCATTCTAGGTCCTTGAGATCATCGGAGAACTTGATGTTGAGCATGCCGGACCATTCCACAGTATTTTATGACAAATATTTTGCTGTTCAAGCCAGAGTGTCTGACACTGTGGAACGCGTTGCCTATCCAAGTCAGGAAAGCTAAGTCCTTACCTAGTTTTAAATATCTAGTTAAAGAACACTATCTCTCTTTATAATCGTAATTTTAAAATATATTTTCTATTTTATATTATATACTTACTTACATATTTTCTTCTTCTATCCAACAATAAAATTTTATTTTTATTGAAGTGCACCATCAACTGCCCATTATGTTTCTCTCTCTCATTTTCTAGTTAGGTTGCCTGGAAGAGAGCTTTTGACCGATAATTTCGACATTGATAACTTCAACGTATTGTTCAATTTACATGTAACTTTTGGTGTACAATAAAGTGTATTTATTATCTATTATTATTACAATTCAAAAAATATTGTAATGTGGGTATTAGATGTAACGGTTAATAAAAGTATCGGGGTTAGGAAATCAACTTATAAGATCCGATCATGCATTACGTATACACCTTTATTTCCAAAGTAGAAAAAACATTAGCACAAAGGACGAGGCAACTATCGTTGGACTGCAGGGCCCGTCCGCAAATTGTTATCTCAACTTGTTTTCTAAGCTCGCCGCGCCAGGAATTGCAAATGGCGATAATTCTAACTACGCAGATAAATCACCTACACCCCGTTCAAGTTTTTTCCCTTCGGGGGTAGCTCCTTTTCGCCATTGTTGGTGATTGATCGCGTCTTTCCTATACTTAAACTTGTTTCAAAACGTACATGTGTTGCCAAAGTTTGGGCAAGTTGTAGACGTTAATATATTCTGATTTCTTAAGTGTTTTCACTGAAATGTTTTTTATCTTCGATCATATAGTATAAGGTTGTTAATTAGAATTTGTTGAGTTCAGTTAAGGAAAACGGGCACATGAAACATTTATTAGTCTTTAGGCGTTCCAAACTAATAAAACAGAAACCAAAACTGATTCTTCATGAAGTAATTTTATTGAAAATGGAAGGAAGAAAGCTAAAAATGGAAAAGTATTTTGCTTCTTTTGTTTAAGCCCTTAACGTGAATCGATCTACGGGGTGGAATTTTGTAATGCCACCTGAAGGGAAAGTACTCTTAATACTGTAGATAGAACATTTTACACAAAGAAAACATTCCTTTATTTTTTAATAGAAAGAAAACTGCATTCAAAGATTTTTAAAAAATCGCTTGCCGCACCCGGTAATCGAACCGACTAAAATCTCTAAAAGTTGCATCCTGTACTTTTATTGCATCGATCGTTAGGGTCAATTATAAGGATGAAATCTCTCTAACAAACTTCATAAATTAAATAAAAGGAAAACAATGAAATCTTAAATTATTATTCAATGGATCAAATTAAAGCACTTTTACTCAAAGATCCATCTGTTCACTTATGTTATTAATTAATAAGTTGAAGTTCAGAATACGATTTATAACATTCACCACAACACGTTATTAAAGGTTACTAGAAATGAATTCGTTAGAAGAATAAATTTGTGTAGCCAAGAAGATGGAGCCCATTTCGAGTAATTAATTAGTTTACCATTTTTTGTAAATAATTAAAATAAATTAAGATTTCATTGTTTTCCTTTTATTTAATTTATGAAGTTTGTTAGAGAAATTTCATCCTTATAATTGACCCTAACGATCGATGCAATAAAAGTACACGGTGCAACTTTTAGAGATTTTAGTCGGTTCGATTACCGGGTGCGGCAAGCGAATTTTTAAATATCTTCGAGTGCAGTTTTCTTTCTTTAAAAAAATAAAGGAATGTTTTCTTTGAGTAATATATTCTATCTACAGTATTAAGAGTACTTCCCCTTCAGGTGGCATTACAAAATTCCACCCTGTATATTATAGTAGTAAAAATAAGAGTTAGAGCACACTGGATCACGTTCTGGATCACCGGATCATGTAGCACGTTCACATACAAGACACACGAGTAGTAACGCAAAAAAATACTTACGCGTCAAATTAGGAACTTCCTCCTTTTAAATTCAGTTATTAACACAAATTGGTTACATTGAGGATACGATCTAATTATACTAGTCTGAGTTTAAATTAAAGCGGTGCCTTAAGTACCACTTCGACTACTATGCTACTATGCTATCATATTTATTATTGGGCAGTGTAAGAGAAAGTAATTTTATTAACTGTCTTAAATACGTCAGATGGTTGCCTTTAATTGTCGGCAAACGTAAGAAAAACAATAAATTAGACGTCGATGACGCCCCCGGGTGCTGCCCGCCGACCCGTAGTTATGGCAATTTATAGCCTTCACTAATTGCCCTCAATTTACACTACAATACATACTGCGATGAGTTCTATATTTAGAAATAAGTCTATAAGCTGCTTATAGACGAAGAAAATATTGTATGCGCTTATTATTGCACCCTAGTCTATTTCAGTACTTATGTAAGTACTTATGTACATTTATCAATTTGTATTTTAATATTCCTGAATTGCCTACTAGTATTTTCAAACAGCGTGAATTTTTCAAGTAGGGGTCGTCGATGGCCAAATCCGAAACTAGGAATAGCTTAAAATTCTCAAAGAAGTTACGATCTCTATTTCGATAAAAACTAAAACTGCAACGTGGGATTTTTGTGAAAAAAAATGTGCGTGCGTGGAGTCCCTCCGCGCGGAAGAAGTGAAACTTCATTCTCGTTCTGTCTCTTTCTACAGTCAGTCAGTCAGTCAGTCAGTCAGTCGGTCGGTCGGTCGGTCGGCCGGTCGGTCCCTCACTCACTCACTCACACACACTCATACTCACACACACACGCTCACACACACACACTCACTCACTCACTAACTCACTCACACACACACTCACACACTCGCTCACTCTCGCCCACTCCCCCACTCACCCTCTCGCCCACTCGCCCTCGCGCCCACTCGCCCACTCACCCTCTCGTCCACTCGCCCACTCGCCCACTCGCTCTCTCGCCCTCTCGCCCACTCACCCACCCACCAGTGGGTGGGTGAGTGGGCGAGTGGGCGAGACAGTGGGTGGGTGAGTTAGTGAGTGAGTGAGTGGGTGGGTGAGTGAGTGGGTGAGCGAGTGGGTGAGTGGGTGGATGAGTGGGTGGGTGAGTGAGTGGGTGAGTAAGTGAGTGGGTGGGTGAGTGGTGGGTGAGTGGGTGAGTGGGTGGGTGAGTGGATGGGTGAGTGGGTGAGTGAGTGGGTGAGTGGGTGAGTGGTTGAGTGGGTGGGTGAGTGGGTGGGTGAGTCAGCGGGTGAGTGAGTGGGTGAGTGAGTGGGTTAGTGGGAGGGTGAATGGGTGAGTAAGTGGGTGAGTGAGTGGGTGAGTGAGTGGGTGAGTGAGTGGGTGAGTGAGTGGGTGAGTGAGTGGGTGAGTGAGTGGGTGAGTGGGTGAGTGACTGGCTGACCGGTGTCGTACGGTGTCGTACAGTGGCGTACAATACAGAGCGAGAGTTTCACTTCTTCCGCGCGGAGGGACTCCACGCACGCACATTTTTTTTTATAAGATATCAAATAATGTTACAACCATTACAACATTACAGAAACCATTTATATGGAAAATGACAAATGACTGACGTATTAATTTTCGAGCATGTAATGAATATATGCGGAATAATATTTATTTCTCAAATTACATTGCTAATTTTCTAAAATAATAATATATAATTGCCTATTAATTAATTGCCTATGTACTGTTTTAGTGCATAAAGAATAAATAAATAAATAATTAAATAAATTTTCCACAAATAAGTAATTTATTGTTTTTAAATTAATAAAATCTTTTTAAAAAAGATTGAACCGACTTCAATATCACTGAAAAGTATAAAATAATTTAAATATTATTGAAGTTGGTGTTAGCGTACCTGCTGTGTATATTTGGCACCAACTTAAATAATATTTAAATTACTAGCTGACCCGTGCAGCTCCGCCCGCGCTTTTATTATATTTTGCTCCCCTTTTCTCCGTCCTTCCTAGATTTATTTCTCTCCATATCTCTCTCTCTTATAAAAAAATATATGCTATTTCTCTCCTCTCTCTTTCCCCCTCCCGCTTCGGTTTCCGTCACACCCCCCCTCTTCCTCTCCCCTGTTGTCCCCTCTCTGAACTCTCCCCCCCTCTCTCTTCTACGAACTTGCTCCTTCTCACTCCCCCTCACTCAACCCATCACCCCCTCCTCGAATCCCCTCTCACTCTTTCTCCTCTCTTGCACCCTCCTCTCGTTCTATATATCCTAGTCAATCATGGTATCAGCGGTATTAAATATACTTTATGACCTATTCTCAGACCTTCCCGATATGCACACAAAATTTCATACATATCGGTTCACCCATCTATTTAATGACCTTTCCTTATGTTGCTTAACCTTAACCTAATGGCATGAAATATACTTTACGGCCTATTCTCAGACCTACCCGATTTGCACACAAAATTTCATACAAATCGGTTCACCCATCTATTTAATGACCTTGCCTTATGTTGCTTAACCTTAACCTAGCGGTATGAAATATACTGTATGACCTATTCTACCCGATATGCACACTTTCATACAAATCGGTTCACCCATCTATTTAATGACCTTACCTAACGTTGCTTAACCTTAACCTACCGGGATAAAAAGTATCCCATGTCCGTTTCCTGGCTCTAAGCTACCTCCCTACCTTTTCAGCCGAATCGGTTAGGCCGTTCTTGAGTTATAAATAGTGTAACTAACACGACTTTCTTTTATTATAAAATGTTTTTAAAAAAAAATTGAATCGACTTCAATATCACTGAAAAGTATAAAATAATTTAAATATTATTGAAGTTGGTGTTAGCGTACCTGCTGTGTATATTTGGCACCAACTTCAATAATATTTAAATTATTTTATACTTTTCAGTGATATTGAAGTCGGTTCAATTTTTTTTAAAAAACATTTTATTTTAAACTTTTTAGTGATATTTTCATATATAAAGATTGAACCATCGAAAACCGTAAAATTATCTAGGTAGGTTATGATCACACTATCGTCTACATAGTTTTACATAATTCATGTTTCTTCAGAAAAAAATATCCGGTCGTAATGAAATTTGCATGGAAACATACTTAGTAGTTTACTCTCTCGAATAAAAAAAGAATCATCGAAATCGGTTCATAATTGTCAGAGCAATGTAATGGAGAACATCAGTTTTATGGTTTTTACCAGATAAATTCCTCCACATCGTTCATGGTCCTCCAGGAAGTTCTTATCCGGTTGTAATAAAATTCATACAGATTCAATACAGTGGTTTCTTCTTTCGAATAAAAAAAGAATGATTGAAATTGGTAAATATTTGCCAGAGTTATGACCATTTTTGTCCGACCGAGCGAGTCCGAGCGACTAAAACGTCATCTATATAGGCTTTCTTGCAGCTCTCAGTGCGCAGTCACCATTCTTGTTTTTTCAGGAACTACTTATTACTAAGCAATAATTTTTTTATGGGACCCAATTAACGGATTAAAGAATGGATGGAAGAAAGATTTTTTCAAATCGGTTCATAATTGCCAGTTATGCGCGAACATACATAGAAAAAAAAAATATATATATACAGACGAATTGAGAACCTCCTCCTTTTTTGAAGTCGGTTAAAAATAGATTAGTTGTTTAGTGATTGTATGTTCAATTTCACCGATAGATGGCGCTGTTCATAATGTAAATCACGCTAACATCGTAAATTACTGTCTTAGCATATTCGATAATGAAAGTTCTAGATTTTTCGCATCTTATATTGTTGCGATTGTAATGCAATACCTATAATACACTACCTGGACTTGGGGAGTTTCATTAAAATTTCATGAAACAGCCCGGCGCCCCCCCCCCCCCTAATCTTGTTTGGACTCGCTCGGGATTTACAGATTTTAACCTTTCAAAGATATAATGTGATATTGCTATCAGCAAAGTACTTAGAACAATACAGAAATCTAATTTAAATGTCCTGGGTGTACCGGACCGGCTTACCCCTTACAAAAATTGACCCTTCGCCACTGCCATATCTTATGCAAACTAAATGTCTGCTCAGTCCCTATTGTATATAGCGTAATAATACATATCTTAATGATTAACTGATCAGTCTATAATTACCCTATCCACATACAAAGGAAATTACGTGATAATATGTGCAAGTAATGTTTCACTGCAAATAGCCAATTGTCGTTCATTGTGGCGTTCTAAGGGGGAGGCCTATGTTCAGCAGTGGACGTCTTCCGGCTGATGATGATGAATGTTTCACTGCTTAGCCCCTATGAAACATAGCGTGATGTTTTATATACCAATTTATACCTTGACTTCTACACAACACATCAGTGAAAGTCCTATCAAAATCCATCCACGGGTTTTCAAATTATACCTGGACAAACAGAACGACAGACAGACAGACAGACAATAATTCCAAAAAAAATTGTTTTGGCCTCTATGTCGATAGTATAGTATCCCCACATAGAAATTTTGGAAAAATATTCAATGTACAGAAAAAGTGCTCTTTGAGTTTTATTATAGTATAGAGAAGAAGATTTTATACTTTTCAGTGATATTGAAGTCGGTTCAATTTTTTTTAAAAAGATTTTATTTTAAACTTTTTAGTGATATTTTCATATATAAAGATTGAACTATCGAAAACCGATACATAGTTTTACATAATTCATGTTTCTTCAGAAAAAAAATATCCGGTCGTAATGAAATTTGCATGGAATCATCATAGTAGTTTACTCTCTCGAATAAAAAAAGAATCATCGAAATCGGTTCATAATTGTCAGAGCAATGTAATGGAGAACACCAGTTTTATGGTTTTTACCAGATAAATTGCTCCACATCGTTCATGGTCCTCCAGGAAGTTCTTATCCGGTTGTAGTAAAATTCATACAGATTCAATACAGTGGTTTCTTCTTTCGAATAAAAAAAGAATCATTGAAATTGGTAAATATTTGCCAGAGTTATGACCATTTTTGTCCTTAAAAAGCGACTAAAACGTCATCTATATAGGCTTTCTTGCAGCTCTCAGTGCGCAGTCACCATTCTTGTTTTTTCAGGAACTACTTATTACTAAGCAATAATTTTTTTATGGGACCCAATTAACGGATTAAAGAATGGATGGATAAAGATTTTTTCAAATCGGTTCATAATTGCAAGAGTTATGCGCGAACATACATAGAAAAAAAAATATATATATACAGACGAATTGAGAACCTCCTCCTTTTTTGAAGTCGGTTAAAAATATGCTTTATTATTATACCAATAATGATATTATACTAATTTTATTTTAAAAAAGTGGATTTATTATTTTGAAATTCATAAAAAAGCCGATGAAAAATTTCAACACTAGAGTGTTCAGAATCATGTACTGGATCCCTGGTATCGGTTTTCGGTACGATGTCCCTTACATAATACACTGTATATAATTTATACCTACCTGTCTTGGAAGTGCTTTTTGGAACTGTTATTGTCATCGAACTGGAATACCTAAAAGGTAAGTATCTATTTTTATATAATAATATACAGCCCAGCTCACCCCTGAGATACAGTGATATAGGTATATACGGGGTGTAAGGGACATCGTACCGAAAACCGATACCACGGATCCTGTACATGATTCTGAACATTCTAGTGTTGAAATTTTTTATTGGCTTTTTCAATAAAATTAGGATAACATCTTTATTGGTATAATAATAAAGCCTAATTTCAATTTAAAAACAATGAATTACTTATTTCTGCAAAATTAGCAATCATCAGCGGCTGAAAAGTCCACTGCTGAACAAAGGTCTCTCCCTTAGAAGGGAGGAGTTGCCATGATCTCCACGGTTGGCAGGCGGCTTAATTGAAATTAGCAATGTAATTTGAAAAATAAATATTATTCCGCACGTATTCATTACATGCTCAAAAATTAACAAGTTAGTCATTTGTCATTTTCCATATAAATGGTTTCTGTAATGTTGTAACGGACAATATGAGAAATCTTATAAAAAAGTTTTCGGTACGTAGTTCCTTACACCCTGTATATTTATGTGGCAAAATAATTCGATCGCTATACTAATGGGGCAGGCGGCCGTCCCTTTTCTAGACACCGACCTCCGCATAACATGGTTCCGCTACACTAAATCTATTTCTGAACCTGATAAGGACGAGCTTCCTGTGAAATAAATAAGGTTTCCTATACACGTGTATTCAAACAGTAGATGTATGCTGAGCTATTCTAGCTATACATATATTCCTGTGCAGCTGTGCCTTACTGGCTATTTTAGGACAATGTAGGGCGGTCACCTGATTGTCTGTAAAGTAAGATCATCAGTACATAGTCATGTAGATGACTGGTCTTGTTAAAGATTGGCCGCGGGAGATATTATAGTGCACCAGTGCTTGCGTAGACACAAGTGCAATCTCTCTTCCTTTTGGCAGAGGGCAGAGGTCAGGTGCAGGACCGACTGTGTATATGCCGATCCGACGCATAGGTCATCTTACTTTACAGACAATCAGGTGACCGCCCTACATTGTCCTAAAATAGCCAGTAAGGCACAGCCCGACCAAGCGGCCAATCTTTAACAAGACCAGTCGGTCTTGTTAAAGATTGGCCGCTTGGTCGGGCGTATCGGCCAGGAGGACATAATGTCCTGGACATTAGTCTAGCAATAGTTACTTACTGTGTCTCTCTTAATCTTATCTCATCCCTTAGTGTAAAATAATAATATGCTAAGACAGTCCACACATGGTCATCTGATCCCAAACTAAGCATAGCCTATTTATACTATGGACCTGTTGCTACACTTGTTTCTCCTCGCAAAAGAACACCGACTCCTACCTAGGATGATTCGTGAGGCTATTGAATGATCAAACGAACTTACCCTAAGTGAAGTTCGATCTTAATTATCCAGTCCTTGACGAGAAGATATTCCTTCACTAGTACCCCGTGGGTACGATCCGGAGATATCGCACAAGTTTCAGAGGTTAGAAAGAGAAAACAACACTCTTTCGTATCCACCCCGCCTCAGCCGAGCGACAGCCACCTCATTATCTTTAGAGTAAAATGAAATACAGCTGCAACATTGATTTAACAGGGTCATTAATGGGTAGGGAGGGACCTTATATCTTCTCGTCAAGGACTGGATAATTAAGATCGAACTTCACTTAGGGTAAGCTCGTTTGATCATTCAATTATCCAGTCCTTGACTCCAAGATATTCCTTCACTAGTAGATGTTTAGAGATACAAAATCAATGTTGCAATTAAAGAGTATAAAACAAAGTTAACTTAACAAGTTAAGTTAAGCTATTTATTATAACTAATAGTTAAGCTTAAACTATTAGTTATAATAAAGCCAAATATATTTTGCAATTTTTTGCAGAATACATAAACACGTACGTACGTATTAATTAATTTGATATAAGTAATTATGTTTTTATACATATTATTTGATGAATTAAACTTATTTAATATACAATGATTTAAAATTTTACATTAACATTATTGAACATGTAATCCCAAATAGCATAGTCATAGCCTGCTAATCGTGCAGACCATCTTGCGACCAATTTTCTAATAGTTTTAATAATAAAGGCGTTCAGGACAGCTGCTGAAGCCAGGGCTCGTCTCGTATTGTAAGTAATCAGATAGAAGTATCGATTGTGTTGTTAAATAATATATTTCTTATACATCGTCCCATGGCTTGAGAAGACATATACTTATAATAATATACCATTTATTGTGTTTGCTGTATAGCAAATAATATACCATATTTGGGACAATCCACACGCGGGCATTCGTCCCCAAATCAGGCAGAGCCTGCACCACGACAACCAGACTAACGATATCAATAGGTACTTATACCTTAAATACCTTTCCTTCCTGCAAAATATATCAACCCAAACAGACAAACTACACCCAGACAAGGTGGGAATCGAACCCACCACACATCGGGCAGCGGACAGATTGTCAAGATGTGAGCCATGTCATGGAGAATAAAACTGAAAAGTTAATGTTGTTACCAGACAAGTGGGAAATAGGTCTTTGAATGAATTGATGCAGATTTAAAATGGGTTAACATCTACAAATTCCGTACCTAAGGTTTTTAGTCTGTGTAAACCTTACAACATATTTGGTAAATTCTAATAGTTTAATGACAATTATTTGCATATTTTGTTTACTCTTTATGCAGAGAATTAAAGGTATAAATATGTAATTTTTTGGTTAGAATAATATTTTCTAAACTATTAAAATCAGTAACTTTATGTAATGTTTTTTAAGTAACTAAAGTTATTGTGACTAAGTAATCTAGTAATTAGATCCTATGCAATGTAGAACATAGCGAGGAAAGATTGGTTTCAATTTACAGGTTCCTTGAAATAACCGTTTTTGCTTCTAATAATATTGCAAATTTTATTTGTGGATATCAAAGAAATAGCTAGTTGTAAATAACCATACAATATTCAAAAAACCATCTAGTCCAGAACTTGTTAAAGAAATAAAGTAATTGTCATCATCAAACCAATGTTGTTTGTTTGAAACTAGACTTATGTTACCAGTAATGGGTGAATTAGGAGAGAATAACTTCAAAAGCTGATTGTTGTATGTGTTGTCTACGAAAATGTACCAGACTAACAAACATCCTGCTAGGGAAACATGTCGATGTAGTGAATCCAATGCATTCACTACTTGAATGCGTTGGATTTTGAGGAAGAAAGAAGATATTTATTCGAAGGAAATTACTGTATTGTCTCGAGAGATGTAAAGTGTGATACCAGGTTAAGACAGCTATAATAGGATAACTCCTAATCACATTATCTACAGGTTAGTAAAGGTTTATTAGCGTTTATAAAATAATCACAGCATTGGAAGATTTTTCCATGACATTTAGTGTCATGGAATAACATACTCTGCCCGGCAGAGTATAAAAAGAAAAAACCCTGAGACTGCAGACAGTATACAAAAGGTTGCAATATTTTTGTAATAGGAACGGAACACAAGCGGAAATATTACAATTGTGACTCATAATAATGTCTATAATAATAATAATGTAATGCCTGCTGGAATAAATTTCTTTAGAAATCAGCTGTGCCTTTGTATTAAGAATAGTATCTTGCCTTTATTCCTTCTACCTTTTATTGTTATTGTGTGTACATAAATGATAAAATAAATAAATAAATGTCCCCCTGGCTGATAGGACCACAGCGGCCGATCTTTCATCAAATCAGCCTACTACACGAGAGATATTATAGTGCACAAGTGCTTGCGTAGAAACAAGTGCACTCTATTTTCCTTTACTCTCACAATTCGTTAAGACGGAAGATCGACACGACTGGGGTGAGGTCTGGCGCAGGACTGACTTTTTACATGCCCATGCGACGCATGAATCATCTTGCCTGCATTGTCATAGCCAGCAAGGAACAACTACACAAAGTGGTTGCTCTCCACGGGATTTCAACCCGCGACCTCCGGTTTGCAAAGCAAGCGGTTTACCGCTGCGCTACGGAGGCTACAATAAGATTCATAAATAGAAAATAAAATAAAGGCCTCTTTGAGGTCAATTTTTAATAAAAACCGCCTTTTGTAGTAATTTTGGTAGTGGTTATGGCGCTTGCTCGCCTTTTCTTTGTATAATCTCCATCTCCAACTCACTTTGAGGATCATGAATATGGCTAGGTAAATCTTTCCCCTTTCATAAAGATTAAATTTTAATACATGCCTCATTTCGATCCGTATCGCTAAAGAATAGTCTTGGAAAAAATTACATTTTTAGTTTCTTACCCTTGCATTAGGTTTTTTTTTTTTTTTTTTAATATGAGGGTCATCATCATCATCACCAGCCGGAAGACGTCCACTGCTGAACATAGGCCTCCCCCTTCGAACGCCACAATGACCGACAATTGGCTATTTGCATCCACCGGTTACCTGCGACGCGCACAATGTCGTCTGTCCACCTAGTGGGAGGCCTGCCAACGCTGCGTCTTCCGGTTCGTGGTCGCCACTCGAGAACCTTTCTTCCCCAGCGGTTATCGGTTCGCCGAGCGATGTGGCCTGCCCATTGCCACTTCAACTTGCAGATTTTAAGAGCTATGTCGGTGACCTGGGTTCTTCGGCGAATCTCCTCATTTCGGATTCTGTCGCGCAAAGAAACTCCGAGCATAGCTCTCTCCATAGCTCGTTGTGTGACTCTGAGCTTATCCAAAAGGCCAACAGTTAGGGACCACGTCTCAGTACCATATGTCATCACTGGCAACACACACTGGTTAAAAACCTTCGTCTTTAGGCACTGCGGTATTTTGGACGAGAAGATTTCGCGTAGTTTCCCGAACGCTGCCCATCCGAGTTGGATTCTTCGGGCGACCTCTTTGTCGAAGTTGGACCGACCTACCTGGATAGTTTGTCCTAGGTATACATAGTGGTCAACAACTGTGTCAACAACAACTGTCAACAATATGAGGGTACCCCCTTAATATTCACAATATTTTTTGGTTTAATATTATTGTTTTATTTATTTATTTATTCTTTATGCACAAAACAGTACATAGGCGGACTTAATGCCAGAATGCCTTTTAAT
Organism: Furcula furcula; assembly: GCA_911728495.1. Taxonomy (NCBI): domain Eukaryota; kingdom Metazoa; phylum Arthropoda; class Insecta; order Lepidoptera; family Notodontidae; genus Furcula; species Furcula furcula. Next base: position 20,034,957 of record OU452249.1, on the reverse strand, counting down.
TGTATTATACATAAATATATATATTAATTATGTATACATAATTATTTTTTACACACGATCTCTCGTTCCGTGTCTGCATTTATCCTATTATTATTATATCAGCCTCAATAATATAATAAAGAACGAATATATATATGATGCAAATATGAATTTGTTAATATGTGCACCCCAATTCCAAATGTTAGCCTATCCCAATATTAGCTAGGGTAATAAACTCTACTTATTCTGTGTGAATAAGAAAAGGCAGTGGTATTAGGTATAACCACGAAAGTCACTTTATTATTATTATTATTATTTTTTTCTCCAGAGGCCTAATCAATATAACAATGGATTACCATTACTTTTAGCACACTGTATGTAGACCAATGCTCACCAGTTTTTACGAACCACTTGCTACACTCCAACTTTAGAGTTTGAGTACAGTGGAGCACGCTACTCGTTAGAAATGCGTCCGTGAAAATCTGATGAAAATATTTATCTTGATATCAAATTAACGACTAAAGTAAACGTAAACTATGTGTCAACGTCATAATGATATCACAGTTATCATTCGTATAAGCAGTATCTATCTTGCTAAAGCGACATAGTACAATTACATACTAATTGTAGTTAATAGTTATGTCGTAATGAAATTAATAATTATATATATAGTATATATATAATTATTTTTTTAGAATATCTGTTGCGCGCCAAATCAAGCAAAAGTATGGACCCAGCATAAAACTTACTTTACTAGAGGTTTTTGAATCAAACATTATACTGGTAATTAATTATGAAACTGAGAGTTTCATTGAATTGTTGCGACGCTTGGACTCGTGGCGGACACGGTCGGCAATCAGTCAAGCGGAGGCGATGATGACAGTCCTCGACGCCGCGCTGGTGGCGGTTAGAGTGCACATTAAAAACTTCACTGGTTTCAGACCACTGACTTTGTCAGTGTAGTGTGTGACTTTGTCGGTCATCGCGCTGGTGCTAGAATTGAAATATAGTTTTTCGGAGTCTTTCCCGTTTAAATTTCCAGTAAGTATGAAATGTGGGCAATTTTTTTTTTTTTTTTTACAAAATCGCCTACCTGTTCTAAAAAAAAGAAATCTGTTTTACAATCTTAAAAGGATCTGTCAAGGTTTGATCGATCAGCAGAATGATAACCGACTGACAGGTATCAGTTTCGGCATAGTGAGAATAAGCCAAGAGTGGCCCCTTCGTTTAGAGTACGGATATTATCCGGCATATATATATATATATTTTTTTTTAATATTTAAGAGGCTTGTCCACCTTTCATGAAGCCAATTAAGCTTTACTGACTAATAGCCTTATAACTATCGATCAGCATGGTGCCAAACTCCAGGTTCAGAGTAGCTATTACAAATTGAGTAATGAAGATTCATAAAACTAAGTGAATCAACTTCGTTAGAGATTCCTTCCACCACACCAACAAAACTGATCAGGGACTATTCTGTGGCAACATTTGTAACCGTTATTTGTTGCCTCCGCACCTTCGAGCACAAATTCCGATACCACGCGAAGCTTGCATTTGACGGATGATTACCATTAGGTATCTATGCATAGATTTAGAATTTTTCTTTCGATCATAATTGAAGGTACAACAACAGCGAATATTTATTCGCTTTTATCTAAAAATAGACGGACTCACCTGTAGTAGTAAATAATGCGGGTAGTTAGGCCAAGAAAAAAAATGCAATATCTGAAGAATACAACAGATAAGCTGTATGATTTCCGATGAATGCAACTGTCGTATTTTGGACATTGTGATAATTAGGCCAAATAATATCCGAAGAATACAACGGATAATAAAAATTAGTGCTTCCCAATGAATGCAAAGGGTACACAAACTCAGCTCGAGCGTATAAATCTTCGCAGGTACAGCAGCAGCAGGCAGGCAGAATGATATTTAGGCACAATAATATCCGTAGAATTCTACGGATTAAACAGTAGTGATTCCCAATGAATTCAAAGGGTACACTTTAGCTCGAGAGTATACATCTTCGTTAACAGCGACACGTACAATGTTTCACTTTTAATTTTATGTCTTCTTTATTTTCGATTTTTCATGATTTCAAAGATCCCTTGTATTTGAACTCGTGCGAACGCCGTGATCGCACGGACAAGAATGAGGTGGCTGTCGCTCGGCTGAGGCGGGGTGGATACGAAAGAGTGTTGTTTTCTCTTTCTAACCTCTGAAACTTGTGCGATATCTCCGGATCGTACCCACGGGGTACTAGTGAAGGAATATCTTGGAGTCAAGGACTGGATAATTGAAATCAAAAAACATCCTAATTTCAATAGAGAAGATGGTTGGGTGTTACCACCGGCTTGGGATCCTGTGATAAATATAATTAATTCCAATATCAAGCAAATCACTGCACGGCCTCAAGATACTGTAAGCTCTTACTGAGTAGATCGCACCAACAATAATAACTAAGAAGATCTGAGGGTACACCGGCATAATTGTGACATAAGGACGTTCAACATCTCAGTCCTCCCGTGACCATGGGTACTGCAAAGCATTCGAAACGTCGGGATAGTAAAATCTAAAAAAATAAAAACCGACTTCAAAGTAAATTATCTAAAAAGCATAAAATAACGAAAATATTATTGAAGTTGGTGCAGAATATACACAGCAGGTACGCTAACACCAACTTCAATAATATTTTCGTTATTTTATGCTTTTTAGATAATTTACTTTGAAGTCGGTTTTTATTTTTTTTAAAATAGTTTATTTAACACTTTTTAGTGACTTATTTTACCAAGATAGGTATCAGCACTATCACGCAACTCGAACGTCTACATTACAGTAACTTACTGAAAACATAAAAAGTTTATATCTCTTAAACTACTGGACCGATTTTGATGAAATTTATACTCTACCCTAAGTTGAAAGATACTCTAACTATTGCAAAAAGAATTTTTGAAATCGGACTTGTAGTTTCTGAGAAATCCGTGGACAAACCTACATACATACACTCGTGAAATTTGGTAAATTCGTTTAGAAGCCCACATAGACTAACATATATGAATATTACGCATTTTTATTAATATTACATACATACGCGTCGAATACAGAACCTCCTTTTTTGAAGTCGGTTAATAAATATAATCCGTAAAAGTAGTTTGATTTCAATGTGTAATATTCGCGTAAGTAAAAGACAACATTATGTGATGTTAAGTTATCAGCGGTTTGTGGTCTCCATGACGCAGCGGTAAAGCTGCTTGCTATACAAGTTGGAGGTCACTGCTTTGAATCCTGCGAGGAGCAACCACTTTGATTAGTGATTCCATACGGTAAGAACAATAAAGGCTGATCATAGCTAAAAGTCTGAAAACAAAAGGATTAATAACGCGTTTATTAGCTTGGTCTTGCGCCTCATCTATCCCTGGTTGAGTCGGTATTCCGCCTCATCAGATTGTAAGAGTAAGGGCTTTCCCTTACTTTGTCTCTTTCTGTGCAACTGTGTCTGCTCAAGAACTTACACTTAGTATCCCGCGGCCAACTGGCTACTCGTGCAAAGATTGGCCGTTGTGGCCACTATCGGCCAGGACAACATTATTAATATTAGCTACTAGTAATTCTTTATTCATAAAGTAAGTACGATATGCGGCTTTGTTGCTTACACTAATGAGTACACATTTCGTAGTACCAGTGGAATAATCGTTACACTCACCCCTGCAAGTCGAACGCGGCTTAATAATCGATTTAATTGAGCCAATGAGCAATTTAATTAAAATTCTAAAGACGCCAAGTACGGACCCTATGGGATGCGGCTCAACGTATGCCGCAGTAGTCATTGGCGAATGGACTTTTTACGACGTTCCTAATTATTACTGCGGTACTCATAGCCAGTTGTAAACACTGTTCGATAAACGATCAGTTGGTTAAACAACGTTATGCAAGGTCAGTTCTTGGATAGGTTTAGGTAACCAGTGGCATTTGAGCTGAGCGTCTCCGGCTTCGAAGGGCACGTTAAAAGTTGGTCCCTGTTGTCGTATCTAGCAGTCGTTGACGTCGTCTGACGTGGCTTACGTCAATGCCTAAGGGCAGCTTGAAGTCTGTCACCAAGTTGGTCACTGGTGCTGGTTTATTATTATTGCCAACTACCTTTCTTACGGGTACCCAGGATCTCTAATTATAGAGAAGAGTGCCATTAGATCTATTACATGGCTTTTTGCATCATCATATTATGTATTATCTATCTGTTTCTTTTTTTGGTTTTAGACATATACTTACTTACTATAGTAATGCGCAAGCGCTGCGCCTCACTACTACGGCGGATGCGCGACAGCCCCAACACCATTCTGCGTGCATTGGGGACCGGTGGGACTCGCCAATGCTGGCACGCTGGTTACGACTGCATGCAGTCAAGTAACTGGTTTTGCCTGTCTTGGTCTGGGTGATATTGGTCCACTTAATTTTTAAGTTATTGTCCACTATTGTATTACTAACATTAGTCTTAAGTATTTAATTGTTACTAACCCTTATGGATCCTGTTATCCGAAATAAATGAATATACTTATTATTATAGTATAGTAAGTAAGTAAGTATATGTCTAAAACCAAAAAAATAATATAGTAACTATACTATTACTAATTCAGTAGAAATTTTAGCTTACGGCAACAAACGGTTCATTGTAAAAATTCGGATTCTCGGTCTATCGTAATAGGCTCAAAAATTATGATATTTATTTGCCGTATAATTGTGGGTAAAATTCAATTGTTAATACAAAACTTTAGGTTCGACGAAGGGACAGATTTGAACGCAGTTTAGATATAAAATAATAGGAGGTTGTATTTTTTTCAAATGTTCATGAAGTGAAGTTCAGTTCAGTCGTTTAATGTGATTTATTTTTATTTTTTATTGTTTTTAATTCAAGTAACATTGTTCAATGTAAAATTTCAAGCAGTGCCTGCTACTTCATAAAAATATGCGATTATTAAAATGTCGGCAAATACAAATGAGCGGTGCGGCGCGCGAGCTATGCAGGTATTTAGCTACGGCACGGGTTATTAAAGGCAGATGACAGACAAGCATCTTCTCTTTCCGACTTTGTACACCTTCTGTTTATTACTTCACATTTTTTATTTCATCGGATTTTCATTTTGCGTTAACCGTTCCAACGCGTAGCTCGGTTTAGGAAGAGTTATGACAATTAAAAATATAAACTTTTTTTAAGCAATTTAGTAACGAACTAGCATACCGTTTGTTTAATGTTAAGCATTAAGCTTGCCCACAGATAGATCCTACCGGGACACAGAATTGCTGTTTGGCGGCCGAAGACACTACGGTAGGTAATACCACCACCACCAAGAGAAAAATTATTTTCACCTTACTTTCTCGACAGAGCTATAAACTACGTATATTAGCGTCTCTACCTCGTGACGAATAAGATGATAATAAACACTGCAGTCAGGTAGCCCGCACACCGTCAATAATATTGTCAATATTCTACAACCCTATTCTATTCTATTCTATTTCTATTTTACTAGGTGGTAGGTTCCTTGTGCAAGGAACCGTCCAGGTAGGTACCACCGCAGTGTCAGATATTCTGCCGCCAGGCAGCAGTGTGAAAGCGTTGCTGTGTTCCGGCGTGAAGGGCACTGTAGCTGGTGAAATTACTGGACACAAAGACTTAACATCTAATGTCTTAAGGGTTGGCAACGCGCTAGTGATTCTTCTGGTGTTGCTAGTGTCTATAGGCTGCGGTGGCTGCTTACCATCAGGCGGGCCGTACGCTTGCTTGCCAACTTAGTAGTATAAAAAAAAAAAAAAAAAAAAAACCCGTGCGACTTAAGTGTGCACTTGGCGCTGTGACGTCGCATTCCAGCGAGGTGCACAGTTAACTCGGGCGGGTTGTAGAATATTGTCAAAATTATTGACAGTGTGCGGTTAGCCTGGTGGCCCTGAACGGTACTTTGCACAAGGAACCTACCACTGTATTAGCATTAGAACATGACGTAACTTCAGTGTTTTCTTCATTTATTTTATACTGTCGTGATTGAAAGAGATAGGGCTGTCTATCACGCAACGGTGGTGACATCAATGAGAGTAATCAATCCATTCTTACGGATTATATCGCGATTTTTTTTTTTTTTTTGGTCCGCCCGTGACCATGGGTGCTGCAAGGCATTCGAAACGTCGGGAAAAATAGCAATGTCTAGTATTCGCGTAAATAAAAGACAACATTATCAATGAGAGTAGTTTCCGAATGAAAATAATTCAAACGCAGTGTTTATTTAGCTCATTATGACAACACTCAACTGTAAATAGGTTGTGGCTACATAATACGACCCGCTATTAATTGCGTATGGGGTGAGATTACTGCCCCTGCAGAGGCTGCAAGAAGTGGTGCACACGCGCTGCAGTGAGCGGTGATAAACCACGATCGCGGAGACGCGTGCAGGCCGCGTGCGGTCATTTGCCTGCCGATGATGCAAGAATAGTTTAGAATTGGCAAATAAAAAAAAAATAACGGGCATCCGAGGAGCATAGAGTTTAACCCTTTGCTTCTCCTCCGGTGTCCTTTATACAACGTGTTACAAAATACCGCGTAAAAAATATAATTAATTATCAAAGCCAAAAATTTTGTCAGCCCTAGTAAGGTTAGGTCTTTTAAAAACTTTGTCGTTCCATGAATTAGGTAGAAACTCAGAATGTACCTACATTATGCGTAGTTTAATTTTTAAATTTACTGAAATAGGGTTTGCACATCAGTGATAATGATAATATTTTTTATTTATTTTTTACGGGGTATTTTGTAACACGTTGTATGTCTCAATTTTATACACTTTGCAATCCTTAAAATTTATAGTCGGCTTACTCGCTACAATGCAACAGAAACATTGATGTATAAATACACAACAATACTTATATACACATAAGTAGGTACATATTTTTTGACAAAACTGAGAACTTGTGGAGCTTGTATATAAAAAAATCAGAAGGCTTAATCGGGAAAATGATTCCGATATAAACACTAAGGAATTCCGCCGCTTTTGGAACTCCATTTGGATTATATCGCGGTTTATTTTTTATTTTAACACTTTACAGCAAGCATTACAGACAGCAATAGTCACGGGCGGACTGAGGTGTGGCTGTCCCTACGTTATTAGTTGTCTCAGGTTTTTTAACCATTTATTATGTATACATACTTATCTAAATTGTACCGAAGAATACTGCCAGTATTGTACTTAATCGTATAGGTAACCCTTAAATGAGTTTGGATGGTTTGAATTAATATTATTGGTTTCCAGACGTAACCCAGTTGTTATCAATTTCGATCTTTAGTATAATAAATAACGATTGTGTCTCTACAATGTAATGTATTTAAATGGCATATTTTTTTATTGACGCGTCTAATTCATTATCATGTCTATTGTATGCGGCTGGTGTGCCCGCGAATGTAGGAACGCGATCATTTCGCACGCGTCACAGTATCTGTAATCTGCGGACAGAGGGCGCCACAGTCAGCCCACGAACCGAACCAACGCAAATCCACTATATTGTGTTTAATGGTGTTGCATTGAGCTTTAAGCAATGATCAGTATTGACATTGTCATTTTTTTTATGTCGATTTATGACTTTTTGTTGCTTGTTCGAATTATACCTAAAAATTATCGGTGATCCTGATCAAGCCGTGAATAGGAAAGAAAGCACCCGTCTTTACTAAAGCTATGATAGGAAAGAAAGCACCCGTCTTTACTAAAGCTATGATAGGAAAGAAAGCACCCGTCCTACTAATAACACTGGCCAATGTGTCACGTCAGAGTAGTTATGTGTATAGAAAAAAAGACAAGTCCGCTATGTTTCTTGCCGGTTCTTCAGCGGAAGCCGCGTTACGATACGGATCCTTTTGTGGTTGTAAGAAGATGACACTTTTGGCACTCTCGCGCTCACTAACGGTGTACCACCTCTAGGACGACAATCGCATGCACGAGCCAGCCCAAAAAAATACGTGCGGTCGAGGTAAGGGCACGTAACGAAATTTTTGATTGAAAACTGGCGTCCGTGTCCCCGATAGTACCTACCACTTATCTGTAATGCTGTCAAGTCCTAGATTGGTACTAATAACACCGCAGTGTCAGATAGTCTGCCGCCAAGCTGTGTTCCGGCGTACCTAAAGAGCGCCGTAGCTGGTGAAATTACCAGGCTCAGAAAATGTAATGACAAATGTCCCGGATGACGAGCGCAAAGCTTTAAACTGCTGATAATTGTTAGCTGAAAATTTACAATGCATTAGTGGGTCTTTCAGTCTCGACTCATCATAGCTCACTACATTCCTCATAGCAGCATCAGAATCTTATCTGATTGTAATATGTACTATTTCACTGCAAAATTTGACCCTCGGCGTGTCCTAAGGAAGTCAAGTCAGACATGTAAATAGCATACTCATTGATTTAATGGGTCCTACATTGACGTGACGTGGTCGTATCGACCCCTAATCTTTATTGTGGTGTTAATACGTGTTCAGGATTACGCACCATTAAATTTGGCTTTGTGACCGCCGTCTCCGCAAAATAAATAAAGATTATTATAAACAGCGATTAAGTGCCGTGGGAATGATATGGGGATAAATCTAGATATGCATAATTCTAGTAAATCGATTTGTAAGGATTAAAGTTGTCTGAGTAATAAGTAGAGCCTAGACACTAGTAGCATTTTCCGTTGGCTCCAATTTGTTGACGTTGGGAATGTATTGGCTAATGGCTAGTTAGGTCACCATTTTATTTGTTCGTGCGGGGGAAACCTTCAAAGATTCTCAGGACCTTTGGTGGTTTGGTTTTGGGGACACCCGGACTCTCCGGTGGGATCTGCACCAGGAACCCCTCAGTGCCAAGCCGTTGAGCCCGCGGGCGGGGGCGCATTGTAGGCCCCCGGAAACCAGTCTCGGTGCTCACAGAGACGGGGGTCGCAACCCCGCCGCCGCCTGCCCTCCTCAGAGTCGCCGCCTTACTCGAAACATCCAGCGACTCCGAAGGTACTTAGGTCGCCAACGTTATTCCAACATTTGACCCTACGGTTTCATTAAACTTACACATTTTGACAAACATATAGCTTACTAATATTACGACTACAGTTGAGTAATTTACGTAGGGTTTTAAGTTATAATGGCAATAGTGGGTCAACCGTAGTATACTCTAGTAGAGAATACAGTGTTAGGTTTTATGTTATCGGAAGAATATATAACATGCAAATTTTATTAATTAAACAAATCTAATTTCTGCCTTAATTTTCATTCAAAACACATTCAAGAATTTTAGTCATGATCTCTTTGGTGGAGGACATTAATCTTAGATCGCACTTATCATTTAATTAGATCCGTGTCGACTGCCCTTGTGGCTTCAATTTTATTTTATAACGTCATACACACGTCCCTCTCTTGCTAACTATGCCTTAGAAATGTATGCTCTTTAAGTTATTATGCAAGCTCAGGAATTATAAACTTTATTGTAATAACTTAAAGTGCTTATTGTGTTGGACTGTAAGCAACAAAATGATTCGATAGTGACCCTATTGTGTGGTAGTGGTATTCTACTCGCTACTGGTAGTTCGATATGGCAAATTAACAGGGCTGTCAAGCTTTTTAATAAGGATTTTATAAATTTTTATAAACGATATGTTTTGCTGTCTCTAGGTTATTTGAGAGATCGAAATAATATACTTACTTATGTATAAATAATTTATGGTCTAAAATGGAACCAGAAAATAGATTTCTTTTTACTTAAATTTTATAAACTTACAATACGTTATCAATAAAATACTTAATAATGCACGTGAGTTCAATTCGGTACAATATTTATGTACCATCCAATATTAAAATATGTAGAACGCGTGTTACACTAAAATATAAACTAAATTGTCTTCACATTAATTTGCAAGCAGTTGAACAGTTAGTGATAACCCTACGTATAAAATGTATTATGTCTTGCGCATCCCCGCCGGATATTAAGCCCCAAATATAATCACGGTCCTTTTACAATAATAAACAGTCGATTTTTTTTGTTCAACTCATTACACACATTGGCTGATTCCCACGAAATTTAAGTTTTTTTTTTCTGAGCTACGAGCATTATTTTATTAATTCCATTCGTGAAGTATTATGTAATGTGTTCACGCTGCATAATTCTACGTGCGTCAGAATACTGTTCCATATTTAAAAATTAATGAATGAATGAATACGCGCTCAATCACATTTGAATGAAAAATACGTGTATGTATTTTATTATGAAATCTAATCTTAATTTGGTACTTAATATGGTATTCTTATGTTTCTTACATGTACTGAATATATTTACCTGCTTACCTATGTTCTGTAGTATAGCATCTGATACTAAAAAGCGGAAAAATATAGGTAAAAAAGTAGACTAAAACTGTACTTATTTAAATTTGCATCAGGATAGGTGGTTGTGACGCAAATAAAATAAAAATATTTTGTTTATTCATCGGTTCAAATGTTTCACAATATAATAAGTGTTGGAGAACTCCTTTTAAGTATAAAAATACCTGTGCTAGGAATCCTCGCTCTTCCTATACAGTACATTACATTTATGTAACCAACTGGCATGCAATTGTGACGTCTGCTAACGTTGAACCCTCCTTTCGTACTTTTCCCCCAGTAGGGCCTAATTGTCGTTCCCTCTTGTATCGAAACTTAATTTCTTCTATATTCGACTAACTTTAAATGAAAATATATACTTAATGTAATACATTTTAATTTATTAATTGGAACAATAATTAATGTATGAATGCGGGCGTGATGGCTGATCCTTGCTTGGCCAGCCAAAGACAATTGGTAAGATTGGATATATCATATTCGACCCTACTGGCATCATCATTTTGTAATTCAAAATTAAAATGACATTGGTAGCCTTAATAATTACGTATGATACCAGGTAGTAGGTACTAATTAGTTAGAATGAGTATGACGTCACTATGATTTAGTATTTCACTTCGAGACAACATTTTTGTATAGAGAATGACGATTCGGTCTTAAAAACTACGTCATTCCAAAAGGTCCACTGCTGTGTCAGAGATTTTGCCACAAAGCAGCTTTATTTAACTAGGTACCCAACTATTTAGGTACTAAAGAGCTATTGAAATTTAATGGATAAATGCATTACAATACAACTCTATTTTATTTAGAAGAGTCAAGCATGAAGATTTTCATTGTGTGTAAATATTGCAGGTACAACATACTTATTGCAATATATCACTATTATTGTAATTTTTTAATGTATTATTAATAAAAAAATGATATAATATAAATGTAAGTATATTGAAATTGTATTATATTTAATCTTTACGGTACATTTGTTGGGTAGGGAAGTTGAGCTAACACGGGCCGAGCCGACGTTATTTGTCAACGAGCCCGCCCGCGCGGTGGACGCAATCTTGAAATCAATTTTCATTTATTCGCAGCTTAGCCTTACTAGCTCTGCGTCGTGGAGCCACAGAATACAAACTTACAGACAGGACACGGTGGAGTTTTGAGTTGTTGTTTTAATAAAAAGAGAGCGAGTTTTTAAATACCTGGTGTAATATGCCCATAAGTTTAGTAGCATCCATGGTGCGTTGTATATGGGCGAAATAGTAGGTATATATCTAATGTCTTTCTTAATATTTCTTTAGTAATTTTCTTTTCTTTGTAAGTAGTGTTCTTTTTTGTTTGTACTGTACTTTTTCGATAAAATTCGATGCAGGTTCCAAGACCATTTAGCATTCCTCGGGACTCGCCGAGGGTCAAACCTTGGTATCTTCACTGGTGGACACTGTAGATCCTAGCTCACAGGAGTCACAGTGGTGGAAAAAAATGGTGAGATTATTCCCAAAAAAGTATATATATCACTATCTATAGTATATATCCCCGTGGGGTGTCCGGGTAAGAATAGCACCCTCCCATCTTCTCCCGTTGGTGTTCCGTAAGAGGCGACTAAGGAAAAATAAAAGGATGGGCAGTAGCGTCTTTCTATTGGATTACCTACCACATATACTGCGATCCCCAAACCGCTTGCCATGCTTGGGGATTATGGCAACCCCTCCCTTTTAAGGGAGAGGTCTTTGTTGAGCAGTGGATATTTTTTGGCTGCTAATGATGAGTGGTGATGATGATATAAATAGTATATATTTATACCTATAGTATTTTGCCGCCAAGCACCAATGTGTAAACCTTGCTGTGTTCCGGTGGAAAGGGCAGCTGGTGCAATTACCGGACACAAGAAATAGGGCAGGTGACCCGGTTCTGGCCATTTTATGCGATTTTCTCCAATAAAATGTTTGGTGATTCATTATTTTAATAATCTCAGACATCATTTTCATCTCAAGTCATCAAAAGTATGTTCATCTTACCTTATAGAACCTTATAGTACTCGCAATATATTCGTAATTTTTTTTAAAATAGGTCCGAATGGGTGTTTGTGCCAGTTTTGGCCATATTTTACCCATTTGTGGCCACACACTGTGTGCCAGTTTTAGCCATTAGGAAATAAAGTATCAACGAATTCAAAATCATCGTATCATTATTAGTAAGTCGCTAAAAATGGCACAATCAAGTGACCAGTGGCGTGCACTGAAAGCAGGCAAAAATATCTGCGAGTTGTTTATGCTTTATTCTATTTGTTCATGTTCCAGCACAAATATCCTTAAATTAACCAATACTACCAACATATCCATTTACATTAACAAAAAATACGTTAATTCATGTCCAAACTAAGATTTTTTTTAAATTAATACTGTTTATAGAAATCCTAGGGTAGGCAAAGTATTTTTGTCAGTATGGAGCCGCTGAATAAACTTATTAATGTTTTCAAATGCAAGTTAATATGCCTATAGTATTTGCTTGCATATGGATATTTGAAATAGTATAATAACATACTTAAAATAGGAGAAACAAGCCGAATACATTTTTTTGCCTACCCTCTGTGCACGCCACTATCAACTATTCCTTATTAGGTATTCAAATAATCTTCATCACACTAGACTAGAAAGATTAGACTATAGCATAATATGTACCTAGATCACAAGTATATCACTAGTCATCTAACTTACATTAGTATTATCGATGGAACCAAAAGTAATCAATATATCTTAACTTTAGTAGAGTGAACTATCCTTACAGGCAACCTGCCAGATCGGCTATTTTCTTATTTTCCAGATTTTATTTTATTTTATACAAACATTAGGTGCTTTAAGCATATAAAGCCATACGGTAGTTGCGCATACCTCGCGCACGCGTTTTTTTTATCAAGGGTAATTATGTATAACTACTGTCGTTTACGTAATTTGACATAAAAACCTAGTTTTTATACAAAAGACTACGATAAATATGGCCAGAATTGGGGATTCTACGTGTGCCACTTTTGGCCATCGACTTGGCCAAAGATGGGAAATTACATAATTGTTGCCCCATTTGTGGCCATCGGTTTTAACTTTACTTCTCGTACGAATGGTGAGCATATGACTAAAATTCTGCTTAGACAATATTTTAATGAGATATGAAAAATAACATTATAAAAAAAACTAAGATTCCAGAGACAATAACTGATTGCATAACCACTGTCCCTTACTGTTTTTGCTAAGAAATGAGCACGTTTCATGCATATCGACATTGAATGGCTGCTATAATCTCAGTTACGTTTAATACATGACAGCTAAAAACTATATTAAGGTTGCCATGAGTCGTAAGTGTAAGTGTATTCCATAGATCTGTTTAATTATCTGAACCTTGTTAACACAGCTTTGAAGTTGAAAATGGCCGAAACTGGGTCAGTGGCCAGAACCGGGTCACCTGCCCTATAATCTAATGACTTTAGGGTCTGGTGATCCTAAAGTCATTAGATTATAGGGCAGCGTGTTGGTACACGCTAGTTATTATTTAAGTGTTGCTAATTTCCATAGACTGTGACTGCTTACTATCATGTGGTGCTACATGTTTATTTACCACCTTGGTTGTATAAAAAAGTACTGATTTTCTTTTTAGCGGGCAGTGGCAGCTCTATGAGAATCGCAAGTCTATGTAAACGTATGGCCACTACATCGCCGAATAGTCTCGGACGGCGTGGGCCGGCAAAATCCTTACAAATGTGAGCCGTTATCGTGCCGCCCGATTGACCGGCGGCGTGCGCCTACCCGCCCGCACATTTCTCACCCTGAAAAATAACGGATTTATTTAATTTTATGGCCACGCCGCGTGCTGAATGGACGATTGGGTGGCGGTGACGCGCCGAGGGTTGCCCAACTTCATTTGTTCTTTTCACATGTCTTTTCTTTTTATGTAAGTACATTTAATTTAAAGGCTTGGTTTTGATGGGTCCTGGGTTTGACTATGAATCAGTATAATAACGACTAGTCTTGTATATCCAGTTCAAATACTGTACAAAGCTAATAAACTTTAAATTACAACTAATTAACGGACGGGCTCGTTGGTCTAGTGGTTAGACACCCTGGCTGCTACCCGATGGGTCGTGGGTTCGATTCCCACGAAGTGTCTGGGTGTTATTTATCTATTTAAGTATGTATTTACAAAAACAAGTATATAAGTATTAGTATCAGTTATCTGATTTCCATAATACAGGCTCTGCCTAGTTTGGAATCAGATTACCGTGTGTGGAATTGTCCCAGAATATTAACAATTACAAGTATTATTATTAATTATAACTAATTAAAATTATTGCAATCTAGATTTGAAAGGGTTTTAATAGCACGAATGATAAAGAAGACTGTTAAAATTTTAAACCATCGTTGTAGCACGTAACTTTGAGATTTCAAGTCACAGAGAAATAAGACTTATTTTGCACTAACACAAGATGAAAAATAAGACTTATTTTTTTATACGCCAATTATTTTTTAAATATCTTTGTAGAATAAACGTTATTAGTAGTGATTATTTTTTATTCTGGTTGTCTATTTATCAACTAATTGGTGTATCGGTGGAAGCAGAGCCCCATCTGTGTTTACATTTCCCATGGTAGCCCCAGGTCTTTGTTGTGGGGTATGACACTGATCTGGTTATTTAAATCCCCATTCATAATTTTAAAATTGGTCACGTTGGCAATATCAATTCGATTTGCACGATATTTTTTTAAACGCTTTATAAGTTAACGGACCGGAAACGCCGAGTGTTTTGAAATCCGGCGATGCAAACAGCAACCAGGTTACCACAACCTATGTGTGAATTAGTAATACTCGTTAGGAGATTTGCTATTCAGTAATAAAAAAAATTGTTTAGAAAAACTTGTGTGCCTACTTAATGCTTGGAAATGCGATATGTTAAGATCCCTTAAATATATTACGGTGTGGCGTGTGTAATGGCCCATTTACACGAAGCAATTTCTTGCCTGTTGCATACCATAATATTGAGGCAATAATTGCCTCGCATCGCCTGAACAACATGTCACATTCTTGCTGTACTGGGCAAGATTTGCATTCAATAATTACATTCAAATTTTTAACTAGTATCCGCGTGTAAACAGTTATGTACTTACAATACTTGAAGGTCAAATATTGCGCTTCATTTATTGCTTTCAAGTATTGCTCTTGTATGTACAAGAAAATGCCATCATGTAAATGAATCTTAAGCTCATAGGAGTTAAGTTATATTGTAGCCCAAAGCAAAAGAGAGAGATGTGCCGGCCTTTTGTGCATGATATAATAAAGGTAGATCGTTATAATCCAGGTAGATCAGATATTTTCTAGCTAAGCAGCACTGGTTAGATATTGTTGTGTTCAAGTGTAAAGGGCACTGAACAGAGGCGTAGCTTGCCTAAGGTGGGCCCGTATTTGTTGGGGGGCCCAAATGATGGTACGGCCTAAGAGATTATGTGAAAACATGGATTTTACGAATTGTTGCTTACACACGTTCGGGGCCCCTGTAGCCCGGGGGCCCCGTACTATTGATACGGCTAATACGGCGGTAGCTACGCCCCTGGCACTGTTCCTCAAAGAAGCGTCGAAACGCTACTTTGAATCCGCGTCCCGTCACGCGAACAGTTTAATCCGCGCCGCCGCCGATTACGCCCCTAGTCCTTCTGACTCGCGCCGCAGACCACGGCACGTACTGCTCGTCCCTCCTGACCCCATGACGGTCCTATTGGACCGGGATGCGCCGAACCCTCCCCGACAACCGTACGCTACACTAGCTATCAGACACCGGTCTCGCCGGCGAGGCCGAAGCGTCGTACATATGCGACCTCAACGACGTGCATCACCCCACTGAGTTTCTTGCCGGTTCTTCTCAGTGGGGGCGCGTTGTGAACCGGTGGTAAACTCAGCCCTCTTTTAAGCGACAGCTCAAGCCGAGGCCGTGCCTCCCTGAGATGCCCTTGAGCTCGTCGCTACTTCTGCCGTAAAGGCTAGAGCGCTTCAAGCGCTCGCCTCCTATTGTCCGGTGAAGCTGTAATGGCCATCTGCGGCCAACAGCGTCTATCATTCCCAAAAAAAAAAACGCCCCTGGCACAAGAAATTGTTAGGCTTGATGAACTTATGTTTCAGGGGCAGCTGTCGCATGTAGTCGCTTCGATGTTCTTCAGGAAATAATTGTTGTGTTAATTAATTATGGATGTTATTTGAAGAAGGACAATGTCGATAATAGTTTGACGGTGAAAAATGGTCTGCGCTGCTTCGCCATATGCGCGCCGGCCCTGAAGTTATTAATGGTTCAATATTCTTGTCATTAATCTGTGTATTAGAAATCATCATCATCATCAGCAGCCGAAACACGTCCACTGCTGAACAAAGGCCTCCCCCTTAGAAGAGAGGGGTTGCCATAATCCTCACGCTTGGCATGCGCTTTGGGGATCGCAGTAGGTATAGGTGGTAGGTAATCCAATAGAAGGTCGCTGCCCATAGGTATTCTTTTTTCACTTTGTCCCCTCTTCTGGCATCTAACCTGAGAAGATGGGTACCCGGACACCCCACCGCACGAAATATTATTATTTAATTTAATTTTTTAATTAAGAGACAACAAGACAGTTATAAACGGCGCTATACCTTCGTCTCTTGTTTACCCCCTTAAAAGTAAGATTGTAATTAGGTACCTATACCAATAAAGATATTGTGGTTGACGGGCCCGTTGGTCGTGGTCGTTTACCCAATAGGTCGTGGGTTCGTTTCCCACCAAGTGTCTGGGTGTTTTATCTATATAAGTATGTATTTCCAAAAAAAAAGTATATATGTATTAGTATCAGTTGTCTGGTTTCCATAGTACAGGCTCTGCCTAGTTTGGGATCAGATGACCGTGTGTGAATTGTCCCAGGATATTATTATTATTATACCCCGATTCATCTACGCTGCTAAAAAACTATAATCAAGATTGAGGCAAAACATAAAAAAAACATCTATTAACGTATTGAAGGTCGAATTTGTTGCTGTAAAGATAAAATGGTAAATAAGAGGTGAATATTAAAAAACGTTATTAAATATTGCATTTATACTGATCTATAAATAAATAATGGGTTATTTAACCATGGGCTACAATAGTTACGCGATCTCAATGTTATTGTGCACGCGCCTTGAATTGCGAACGACTGTGTTTTTTGCCACAAAAACGCAACATTACACTAAATTAACACCCATTTTCCACTTAAATGCACCGTTTTATCACTTTAAGGTTATCCATAATGCCCTCATTTTTTAATTGCCTAAGGGATATTTTTTGTATTGTTTTGTCGATAATTAGATTTTAACTTATCGAGATCATGGTGACTTGCTTAATTTTTTTTCTGAGTTTATCTTGCATAACAATGGCTCAGTGGACTTGTGATTTCATGGTTTGGTATAGTGATATTTTTGGTATAGTGATATTCCAGGTTAGAGTCTCAGTTGGTGCAGAATTGTTATGTAAGAAAATTCTTAGTAGCCAATGATATTTTATACAAATATCATTGTTAGTAGCACTTACTAGTGCAACTAAGAATATTCTTATATAACAATTCTGTAAGAATATTCTTAGTTCAATGCTCACATCTACGTGCACCTATACTCCATCCCAAATAAGCTTGAAGGCGATTACAAGTATGTTTGCGGCTCAATAACTACATAACGCATACATTGTCAACTAGGCGCGTCAGCCAAAACAACTTTGTATTACCAACCTTTTTTTGCTGCCGCGTTAACGGTCAAATATACAGCGGGGGTGTTTTATAACTGCATAATAAAGTTGTAATCGCCTTCAAGCTTATTTGGTTTGGAGTGTAGACGTCTATCGAGTACGGCGGTGACTCCGAGGAGGACGGCTACGGAGTTGCGACAATCGTTAAGCTAAGCCAGATGCCTAAGGGCAGCTTGACCAGATTGGCTGTCCACAAACCTTACTTTAGAGAAAACTGAGTAGTTTGCTTTATCATCCACATTTGTATTACTTCTTACCATCAGAACAGGTATCTTTGAGAAACATACAACACAGAAGTAATGAGTTGAGATTGACGTAAGTTTTAGGGTCTTTTTTTTTTTTCGAGATTTTGATTGTTTACAATCATGCCAGCCCCACCATAGCCTAATCTTAAGAGAGATTACATATTCTATAAACATATTTGTAAATTTTAAGCGCATTAGGACTAGTTGGCTCAGCCATAATACTTTGGAAAGCTCCAATATCCAAACAATGAATATTTAATTCGATGATTAAGTTCTCTCTCTCTTTTATGACGGACACACTCCACTAATAAGTGAATTTTTAGGGTTGTATGTTCTATGCTTTCTCAGCTAAAAAGAAATACCTACGTGCTTACTTTGTTATACAATAATCGCTTAAAGAGAGCTCCTAATTGAAATCCGTTTAATTTTCTACGGAAGTGTGCTGTCGAAGAATCTTAAGTAAACAAAATTCAAATTGTTATGCGACTTGACGCAGCTGCTTGTGTCGTCTAAATGTCTTTATAATATTAGGGCCCAGAATAACATTAAGGTGGGTTTATAATTATTTCGTGTCTTATGGTAACTTAATAAAACTTGAAACTCTGTTCAGGCATTTTATGAAGTTAGTGCCACGGTGGTTGAAGTGTGTAATAGTATTTATTTTTTGCATTTTGTTTTGTCCCTGCGGGGTACCGGGTTCGAATTGCATTCCCCCATCTCTACGTTGGGTGTCGTAAGAGGCGACTAAGCGAGAATAAGCAGACGGGCAGCAGCGTCTTTCTTTTGAATTTATCTGTCACCTATACAGCGCCTGCCAAGCAAGGGAATTCTGGCAAACCCTCCCTTTTAAGGGAGAGGCATTTGGCTTTTGGCTGATGATGATGATTTTGTTTTGAGTGGTTCATCAATACATATGCTAGATATTGTCTCTGGAGCCTTAACAGTGACTTTAATATTTATCAAGTAGCGTTAGACTAGTCTTATTTGGGCACTATTGGCATAGTTTGTGAAGAGTTTAATGCATATATTCAATGCGTTACATGTTCTGTAGATCTCGCTTTTGTTTCATTGCATTTTGGTAACATCACCAATAGGTTATGCTAATTAGTGGGTATACATTCAACATAACCCGTACTTTTCTACGCTAAAGTTTGAGGATACATTCTATAGAATCCTTACCATACCAAGCGCCCTTACTTAGGGCTCCCACACATAACTGCGAACTTGCATCGCATCGCAAATATCTGCGAGAAACAAATGAATTTTCAATATATAAATTAAAAACACTTAAAATTGTAACTCTTAATTCTATTTAATTCAAACAGATCGAGTTCATTCGGTAGGCATGGAGTGCGTCACGTGATACCGAATCAGTTCACATGAGGCACTTAATCCGCTATTAGAGCACTTTGTAAACTGGCAAAAGGTGCTTCCGGTTAATTTATGCAAATTCCAGTTTCGTTGTTTTCTTTGCGAAGACTTGCTAAGCGGTGGGTGGCGCCTGGCGCCTTATGGAGGCGGGCGATGCCAGTCTTTCCGCAAAACGGTAAGCTGTTATCTAATGTTTTTCAAAACAATGTGTATGTTGAATGAAAATAGATTTAACAATTATTGTTTTTATCTATAAATATAAATGATATGTCTATCCGCTTCTTTCTGTCAATTAGTTCGATTATTTCTTCAAAACTATAAAATTAATTTGGATGCGGTATTTATTATCGTTAAGAAGACTTTGTTTTGAAGGTTTATTTGTATGTTCATAACATATAATGAACCTTTTTGGTTCGATCCTTATAAGAATATACCATGTCGGGCGCTAGTTTAGTAACCTATGAGTTAGGCAGCAAATATTTTTTTATGTCCTTTCATAAGCTTTTGAAATTACACTATAAATTCCTGAGGATTGGTATGTGATGTTTTTTTTAAACTACAAGGTGGCAAGCAAGCATGTGGCCCACCTGATGGTAAGCAGTCGCCGCAGCCTATAGACGCTAGCAACATCAGAAGAATCACCAGCGCGTTGCCGACCCTTAAGACATTAGATACTAAGTCTTTGTGTCCAGTAACTTCACCAGCTACAGTGCTCTTCAAGGCGGAACACAGCAATGCTTACACACTGCTGCTTGGCGGCAGAATATCTGACACTGCGGTGGTACCTACCTGGACGGTTCCTTGCGCAAGGAACCTACCACCTACTAAATATTCTGTATTTATTATTATTCTGTATTTTCAGGCTTTACTATTACCTATTCTTTATTTTCTTGA
Organism: Furcula furcula; assembly: GCA_911728495.1. Taxonomy (NCBI): domain Eukaryota; kingdom Metazoa; phylum Arthropoda; class Insecta; order Lepidoptera; family Notodontidae; genus Furcula; species Furcula furcula. Next base: position 20,014,331 of record OU452249.1, on the reverse strand, counting down.
GATGAGTATCCATCGCATTTTAAAATTAAGTTTTACATATTATAGAAACTATCAACGGACTGTGTCTATCTAATCTAAATAGCGTTCAATCTGAAAGACTAATGGCAAGCTCCAACGGCGCGGTCAAAGGCGTCATCAGTTTCCACAGAACAATGGTTAGCAACAATAGCCAAAAACGGCCCCCAATAGCCCACAATAGGCCCGTTTACCCCACAACAGAGGCTCAATGGTCAGACGTCGATCCCTTTGTCGAAAAACTCCAAGGAAACAACCTGATAAGAGTGATTAATTGGTTTAAGTCGAATTCAATGAAAGTCAGCTCGGAAACGGCGAGGTTTTTTCGTGGTTCTCGGATAAGCTGCTTTAAATCGCTTTAACGCAATAATTCTATTTTAAAAGAAGGTTGTTTTTAGCCTTTGGTAAAAAATAATTGTGTTTGAAAATGGAACGAAACGGAAATTGGTACGAAATGATCCGGTTTCTTGATAGTAATGGCCGAGATTACTTTATTCTAAAAAACAAAATAAAAACTTTATTAAATCTTTATATATATAATTCTACTGTAGGTACGTGTGTATGCCACTGAACTCCTCCTAAACGGCTGGACCGATGTTGATGAAATTTGTTCAAGGGGATTCGAGAATGGTTCAGATTCACAAGTGAAAGAGCGCGAGCGGAGCTGCGCGGGTCAGTTAGTATAATATATTATTTTATTCTAGTTTCTTTATGTAACTTTTTAACGAGATAAGCAAGACTTTCAGATTATGGTACATAAGCCTTCCTACAGACAACTGTCGCACTGCCGCTCATCACCCGAGGAGTCCGGTAATTTCACCAGCTACAGAGGACTTCAAACTGGAACACAACAATGTTTACACATTGCTGCTTGGCGGCAGAATATCTGATGCTGCGGAGGTACCTACGTGGGGATCTGTGTCTTGCACAAGGGACCTACCACAAGAGACCTACCACCAGTAAAAGTTAGTTCTATAAATATTTCCAACGGGGAGAGAGAAGAGTTTAAAGCTTAAAAGTTTAAAGAGCTTTGTCTAAAAGTTGTCTAAATACGTACGGAAGACGTCCACTACTGAACATGGGTCTCCCCCTTCTAACGCCACAATGAACGACAATCCACCGATTATATACCTGCGTCGCGCACAATGTCATCTGTCCACCTAGTGAGAGGCCACGCTGCGTCTTCCGGTTCGTGGTCGCCACTCGCGAATCTTTCTTTCCCATCGGTTATCGGTTCTTCTTACCGATCAATTCATCAACAGCCCAAAGATATCCACTACTGAACAAACGCCGCCTTAGAAGGGAGGTGTGGCCATAATCTCCATGCTTGGCAGGCGTCTTGGGGACCGCAGTATAGGTGGCAGGTAATCCAATTGAGAGACGCTGCTGCCCGTCTTGTAGTTTTCCGTTAGTCGCCTTTTATGGACACCTAACGGGAGGAGATGGGTGCTATTCCTAACCAGACATCCCACGTATTATATTTTGTATTGTAGTGCTTGACTACTGTATCTATACTTATAATAAAACTGTAACAGGTACATTGAAGATATTTTGAAAATTATATTTCTATAACCGATACTGAGGCCGAAAATGTATTTTTATTTTTGTCTGTCTGTCTGTCTGTCTGTCTGTCTGTCTGTCTGTCTGTATCACGGCTGAGCATCACGCCGAAACTACTGAATGGATTCAAATGAAACTTGGCATGATTTGAGATCTTACTACTAGGTAGGACATAGGATACTTTTTATCCCGTAACCGCACGGTTCTTTTGGGAGAGGGGATTAAAGTCAAAACGGGTACTTGGTTATACGCTTGGTCCGATTTTATCAATTTTTCTATAAAATATAATAAATATTAGTAAGGGAACACTCATAGAGAGTTGTTATCAAGGTTTTGTAATCGATCGGGTTAAGCAACGTTAGGTAAGGTCATTAAATAGATGGGTGACCGTTTAACGCCATTTGAACTAAACGGGTCCGTGCTTCGGAGAGCAAGTAAAAAGTGGGTCCCAGTTTTTAACCGACTATAAAAAATGAGGTTATGTATTCGATGCGAATGTCTGTTATTCAAAGTTTAGTTAACGTAAAAATAGCGCAGGCGGAGCTGCGTGGGTCAGCTAGTATATTAATAAGAGAGAAAGAAAAACGCTGACACGTTAGTCGTACTTATTTTTATAATAGAAAAAAACATAGAGTATAAAAACAACAGAGTAAAAAAATACACAGAGTAGCTTAATTCCGTAGCACCACGGGTAACCGATTAATTACAAGGATATAATCACATTATCAATTAATTCTTACTTTACTATAAACACAGTTAATTCATACAAAAGGGCAAAAGAAATGAAACAGGTTCTGTTTGTACGAGCACGCTACAGGGAAAATGAAATTATAAGCTATTCAGTAAAACCCGCTCGCTTTTATGGGGCGTCATGTCTTAACTATTTCAAACTAAAAGTCATTGAAATCGTGTCGTGCAAAGGCATTATAAGATTTGGTGATCCATAAAGCTCTTTTCATAGTAACCCTTGCTTGATTCGTCGCGTTGTTCGACAGAGTACTGTGCTTACAAACGAGCTTACAATTCGTTGCTGAAAATGCGTAAAAGCCCGTTTGATTTGTGAGCGTACATGTCTCGAGTTACTCGGCAATAAATTAAATGTGTATAGAAAATGAATGCGTCAATAAGTTCCCCCAACCCTGTTCGCGTCGGGCCTAGTGATGTTCCCGTGATTTATCGATGCGTTCCGTATCAAACAAGTATCATATTCTACTTGTTAGTTTGACGTTTAAAAGATTTAAATGACATGGGTATGTGTTGTTAACTTTGTATGATGATGAATGTGTAGTCTTTAATGAGTAAGCGCATAACTCAGTACAAATATATCATTAACATGTAGTGCAATGCTTAAAGGTTAGTTTCTTGTTCCAGACTAAAACCGAAGACACTATTTCTAGCCTAGTGTCGCTATTACATATAATATCAATACTGATACCTATCGATATTTATTGCCCAGCCCTACATTTTTGCCGGTCATGCATTGAATGGATCGCAAATTGACACAGGACACAAGCCGTTCCTTTCCATTTGTTTGTATCTACGCAATTTAAACGCATTCACCTAAGTATTAGGTTTTGTATTTTGCACTCTGACTGTTCATTTATATGGTAATTACTCTTATCAATTATGAAGGAAATGTATAATTGCATAGTAATTAAAGTATGACTGTTTTAATTGTTAAACCTCGTTGATCTATGTAAGAGAACGTTCATAACTAATACAAAGCATTTTATAATCTACCTGTATTTTTATTCACATAATTCAACTCACTTAGGACCCTCTTGAAATATAATTAAAACTTATTATAGTGGCAAGTAATATATCATTCTTTATAGCACCCCTTTTATGTAGGCTTAATTGATTCAGCGCAGTAGTGCCACCATAAAATGATAACAAGCCACTTCTCTAAGCGGTGGATGGAGTATTTATATCACTGATATACGAGTATTATCGTTATCGGGTAATATCCAACTATACTGATGGGACATGATTCTTGCTTTAAGAAAAAAATAAGGTTAGTCACAAAAGCGTTGGTACTTTCGAAATGTAGGTTGGTATATTTTCTGTAAACTACTTGACGTTTTATTACAATGCATTATAAGTATTTTGCAACGAAGAAAAAATCACTGCTAAAGTAGTACTCGACTTTTGGTTTGACGATCAACACTTAATCGAGGAAATTTGTTAATGTTGCCAGTACACGCTAATATTTCTAGGGCTTAGGAGTCAAAATCAAAATATATTTATGTCTAGGCTCCAAGGAGGTGGGGTGACCGACCCGTGGGGTGACCGGGTAATAGCACCCCCCCTTAGAGGAGATACCACTGGAGAGATCATGATGCGCTAACCCCTCTGCCAAATTTTGTTCATATGGTCAGGTCATTCTTTATTTGTGTGCGTATCTTTTTGAATGTGTTGCGAGTTTATTATAGTGTGGGTATACGTGAAATTGTATCTGTGTGTGTTTACTTCGCCTCCCGCACCCCGCAAAAGTGCCACGAAAAATTTGAATAGACGCGATACTAGCTCCATTCTAATTACTCTGAGACTAAGGTAAAACAAGAAGAAGGGCAGCAGCGTCTCTTTATTGGGTTACCTACCCCCTATACTGCGTTCCCCAAGACGCCTACCAAGCGTGGGGATAATGGCAACCTACCTTCTACGGCCTTTTGTTCAGCAGTGGACGTGTTTTGGCGGCTGATGCTCCACGGAGGCACTGACACAGTCGTTGTATAGGCGGCTGAAATACATACTTACGTCCAACCCTTTTTTTGCTGCCAGCGCAAGCATTTTTTATTTTATGATAGATATACAAAAACAGACAGTGACTCTACTATATAGAGCTGCAAAGTTTTAGTTTCAACCTAGTCATCATCCTTATCATGACCTAATATTGTATAAGTGTTTAACCTATAGATGGTATTGCGGTCGTATAAAAATTCATTGAGTGACAATTGCGAATAGAATAAGGTCGCCCTATAAACATATTCCATTTTTATTAGTGTATTTATGGGCTTTATTTTACCTGTTAGATTGTGTGTACAATAAAGCGTATCTATCTATCTATTAGACATTAAAAATTGTTTAAAATAAATACGTACTTTACATCAATGATTCATAAGAATATTTATTTTATCTAAACCACAACCAGAGCGGAAAACCGCGCACTGACTTATTTTTTTTCATAAATTTAAATTACTAAATGTAATATTCATTCCTTTATTAATATTACTGTGATAACATTTTATAATTAGGTATTTTTCTTTTCTGATCAAAATAATATTGTGTGTACAAAATAATACTATCAAATTGTTCTTTCGATCTCTATATTATTTTGGTTCCTTGCTTGTTACCGTTATTTTTGTTTTTTAAACATTTAGAAGTTTTAGTTAGAACTTTAAATGAGCATGTACAAGTAAATAAATCAACATAGCAATAAATACATAATTCATATAAATATCACTACAGGGATCACCAATTAGTTATATTGGTTTGAAAACATAAAAACTGTCGCGGTGATGCTGGTAGATTAGATAACCATTAGTTTGGTAGCAATTAATCATGCATAGGTACTATTATTATACACCGTTACAGAACTGGTTTATCTCATTGGGGCATTTCTGTATGCAAAGTTTTCTAGCTGGCTTATATTTCAAGAGCTAAGTGTTTCTGAACTGAAGAAATGTCGTTATGTGCGAACTTTAGATTGAATAGGGTCCGCAAACGTGATTTAATTGCGGGTTAAAAATATCGCAGGGTTGCCCCACCATGGTGCGAGACAGGGCTGCACAATGCAATGAATAAGGTGTCGTCGACTAGTTTTATCAATGATGAATGGACATCCTTAGCTTTTGTTATGTATGATTGCAGATTCTATCTGCTGTTTGGTATATATAATTAATAAATACTATATTAAGACATGTGCCGCCTACCCATAAACCTATTGTATTAAGTACCTCGCGTAAAAATAAACAAAATACTTCTTATAAAGTCTTCTCAGTCTAACTAAATAATATATCGATGGAGTCTAATAATATATCAAGTAGTGCCCTTCAAACTCAAGAGTTTTTAGCTACATAATGCTTTGTTTCATTATTAGATATTGCTGTATTTTCTATCTAGACGGTCACTTAGGAGACGCTTCTATCTCCCATGTAGTGGAAAAAATATGGCTCATTATTATATTCTATCTTCTGTCTGCGGGAACACATTCGCGTAAGGTAAAAAATTTAACACAATTCTTAAAAATTCACGGATAAAATTATTCGTCATTTAGACAAGTTAGACAAGTCTTCATCCGTTCAGCTATGAATAGAACGTTATTTTTAGATATTATAGCTATTATTTTCTTGTAGCTAAGTGTTTTGCAATGCAATTCTTGTTACTGCGTTGTTTAGATTTATTAGTTATGTAATATGATCACTTTACAGAACAAGCGCTGAAAAGAGGAAAAATAAGTTAATATTTATAGATCGGGAATTCCTTCAAACTTCAGTTTTAGTACAGTGTTCTTAAATTCTTATTGAAGTAATATGGCTATATCCAATCATAAAGAGTTATGCATCTATTATTTTTGTTACCAGATGAAGCTGAGTCGTAATAGGACAATGTATGATTAAAATGATTAATTATATGCAGTTACATGAAAGGTTCGAGTGACGATCCAATAACAAAGAGAAAAACACTGTGACAAAGATTTGCTGCGCAATTCTGACACCATGTTTTGTTCTGTGGTTAAGGCATTAAAAATGCGTACAAACAATGTTATTGTAAGTAGTAAGTTTATACTAATGACATGCTAATAACACATTATGCGTATAAAACATAAATAGCCTTCCTCTATACATATTGTTCTTTTTGTTTGTTCTTTATCATTTAATTGCAACGAATGTATTTTTTTAAGATTTTTTAAATTATATTCTAGTTTGTTGTACAGTTACATAATATTTTTACCCACATTAACTGTCCTATCGACGATTATTATGATACTGGTGTCAATTTCATAATGCGAGAGTATACAAAATATTGTAACAAAAACATGTACTTAACTATGTCAAAAAAAAAACAATAAATCAATGGACCGTTCGTAATTTGATTCAGGATCGTTTTTATTTAGGCCTAAATGCAATACCGCGCGAAATCTGCCCACTTACAGTGTTAAGCGTCGCCCCAATGTCAGAACGTCGTAAGTGCAAAAACGGCTTTGTGGGAAAAGCTCCACAAGTGCGGAGCTTTTGTACGAGGAAAGGAAGGGCATGACACCCCGCCTAGAGGCTAGAGCAGGCTGGTGCGTAGCTTCCTCCCGCCACAATCCGCGCACTCGCTCCGTGGCGGCCGCTATAGACGCACGTCATTGTGGCTCCGGTCGACGCTCCGACACGCGATCGCGACAAAACTTTTCAGTGCCCGTGAAAAACAACCGCGCCGGTCGCGCAAAAATTTTCATGTGCTGTGGTTATTTCTTGACTGTGTAGAGACTAATAGGCGGTAAGAGTGCTCAGAAGAGGCTAATTGCGAGTCGCTGGGCTAATTGGCCGGGCCAGCGTTTCATGAAGGTGAGCCGACTTTTATTTCCGTTCGGCAATCCCTCTAATTGCGTCAATTAGTGTAATGCGGCGACAGGTTTGAGGAGTCGCTTAACGATCTCCACCATTGGACTTGTACACTTTGAAAAACTATTAAGTCGGTGTAGTACGGCACGCAGCGGCTACTGTTTTAGACTAATTGCTAATTAGTATATTGTATGGATCCCGATGCTTATCGCGTTTGAAGTAATATTAATTTAATGAAGGAAATGTTTATTTTGGGAAGTTGTTTATTGTTTTTTAATAAATTATATGAATGTGTCTATCCAATAGATATTAATTAAAATACATATTACATTTTAAGCTGTCAATTATAGTGATATTGTAATGAAAATATTATTTTTACAGTAAATATTTCAGTTATTGAAACAAACAATACTTAAGTACTTATAAGTACATTATTAAAATCGCATGCTTAAATAATAAATTTTATATTAAATCACTGTTAAACACTCGTGTTTATAAATTCTAATTAATACAAGATAATAAGTTTTTTAATTACTTATGTAATTTTTATTGCGTGCTTATTGGCCATATTATCATATACAAAAAAATAATACGGACGTAATAAATATGCAATTCATTTAATTTAGATGATAACATTAATTGAAGTAGGCGTAGAAGATAATGACGTGCCGTCACATTTTGTAGCTTAAAAACTGTTTCCGTTCCATAATAATAAAAATAACACAGTGTTGAATAATAATTGATAACAACTGATATGAGCAGAGAATAAGAAATATTTATAAAAATATATAACATTATTACAGTTTCTATACGTATTTGGTACATACTTATTAATTTTGGTTACACTTATTTTAAATTTGGAATTTATGTTTCACTTTACACAACAATATAATATAAATAACAGTAAAGCGCACTTCACACAATCATAGTTAAAATAAATTACTGACCATATTTTGAAGTTAATAATCTTGTAATTACTATAATTACAGCAATATAAAGGAAATAAAATATTAAAATAATATTTACATATAATATACACACAATTCTTGATATACTCACATAACATAAAAAAATATATATATATATCCCAAATTGTAGAGCTGTAAGATTTGCTGCGTTTCTAAAATCGCAATCAGATATAGCATCGCAAATAGCTTAACTTAATATAAGTTTCTATATCTACCCTTAAAAAGATCAAAATCGTAGCAACAAATGTATGAACCCAAGAGTAATGTGACCAGTCAAAGACTAATCACTCCTGTGTTCATTAATTTATTGCTACGATTTCGATCTTGTAAAGAAAAACAAATGGCATAAAATAGGTAAAAACAAGATTCTATTTCTGTACTTTATTACAATTTCTAAAATTATTGATATATATTCTCTTCTTTCTATATTTATAGAACAAAATGCTATTCTATTTATTGCGCATAACGAAGCCCGATTCAACGGAACTTTAAAAAACAAACCGCCTTTTTGCTATAAAAATACAGAACTGCCGGGGAGCCGAGCGACACGGTTGTCCCAAAAGCCAATTAGAATCCCGTATCCGGCTTGTTTATTCACTAATTAGCAAGTAGCTCATTAGAGCTACATCACTACACCGAGTGTGGCAATGCTTCATTCGTTTAATTATAAACACTGCCTCTTTCTGTTCTTATAATTACCGTGCACAATTAATGGACAACGTTTAGAGCTTATCTTACGCATAATGAATGTTTATATAAAATGGATTAACGACGCTCTACTTGTATGGTTTTTTTTATTTTTTTTTATAGGTTTACGTCTGTACATACTCTATGTTTTTTTTTAATGGGATTCAGTTAGCAGTATCCTGTTGACAATAATCCTCATCGACGACAAAAGCGAATGCTTTTAAAAGTTAATTGTATTAAGTTGCGTAAATCTAATCTAGTATTTTATCTGGTAGCATGAAAATAAATAATCGCTTGTACGCTGAAGGAGTAATATACCGACATAATTTTTTTATCTACACAGTAATACAATTTACATCATGTTCATCATATCTCTAAATTCACACATACATTTATGATATATTTCATTAACGACGTACTAAGTTGGTAATTGAAGGTACACGGCATAACAATTTATATAATTTTAAATTTCCCAATACATTGCCCAATTTAATTATTGGAAACACTATATAATTGCTTTAAAATGTAATTAAAAATAAATTAATTTTAACGGAATTGGATAGTGCGTTTCTAATAATTAATTTGGGCGGATTAATAAACCGGTTTAATTAACGGGAGTGTTAGGATGTGCGTTAATTGGTTCATCCGCCAACGATGGCAGCGTCTAATAATTATGATGTAATTGTAACGAAACTCTTTTCACTTTTATATTATTTTTTATAGTAAGTACGTGATTAATATTTTGGACTACAAGCAAATAAAGAATTCTATTTAAATATTTAAAATTAGAAACACATAAGCTCTGTGGTTAGTATCAAAGAATCTAGAACTTATACGTTTCCAAATAATGTAATATTAATATAGAAAAAGCCGGTTTTATATTAACCATTTGGCCTAACATGCCTCGCCTTAATTACCTAATCACATTAACGCTAACCTAGCTTTACTAATTAGATAAACGTAGCCAAAAGCATATTTAAAAAACGAGCGTTCATAACGGTCATACATTATTTTTTTTATTTCTTTCATTAAAAATAATGAAAGTGACATGTGACCCTAGGGCTGTCATTAACGGGCGCTGGCGGGACCGCGGGCCCACAGCGCGCTCTAATTGGTCTGGCTGGATGCAACCTTCTCCGCTGCGTACTACAAACAAATTAGCTACAGGAACGGCTGGCTGATGCTGTTTAGGGTTAACACTTGTGTGGGATCTCAATACTTTTTAATATTTTCAATCTAAGTTATTGCAAATTGTTAGCCTGCGGAATAGTTTATTTATTAAAAATTTCTGTACATTTTCTTATATTTAATATTATATGTTAGCCAAACTTATTCAAAACTAGCTGACCCACGCAGCTCCGCCTGCGCTATTTTTACGTTAACTAAACTTTGAATAACAGACATTCGCATCGAATACATAACCTCATTTTTTATAGTCGGTTAATAACTGGGACCCACTTTTTACTTGCTCTCCGAAGCACGGACCCGTTTAGTTCAAATGGCGTTAAACGGTCACCCATCTATTTAATGACCTTACCTAACGTTGCTTAACCCGATCGATTACAAAACCTTGATGACAACTCTCTATGAGTGTTCCCTTACTAATATTTGTTATATTTTATAGAAAAATTGATAAAATCGGACCAAGCGTATAACCAAGTACCCATTTTGACTTTAATCCCCTCTCCCAAAAGAACCCTGCTAGATTACGGGATAAAAAGTATCCTATGTCCTACCTCGTAGTAAGATCTCAAATCATGCCAAGTTTCATTTGAATCCATTCAGTAGTTTCGGCGTGATGCGCAGCCGTAATACAGACAGACAGACATACAGACAAAAATTTTAAAAATTACATTTTCGGCCTCAGTATCGGTTATAGAAATCCCTCCAAATATAATTTTCAAAATATCTTCAATGTACAGAATTGGACCTGTTACAGTTTTATTATAAGTATAGATTATGATTTCTTCAATTCTGTTTGATATCTCTATCATTTAATTGACATGCAGTTAGTTACCACCAATTGTATCAAAATGGTTTGTACATCTACTAGTCTCATACTGGTATTGTTTGTCCTGAAGTATGTATGAGAGAGCGAGCACCTATATGTCTGCGCAAGCTCTTGCGCACCAACTCCTGCGCTGCGTTCTTTAAGATTGTCTATTGTAGCCGTATTGGTCTTGGTAAAACTATATTAACAAGCATTAATTAAGTAAGTATATTATTACACTTTCAACATATTGTTGCTTGAAACATATGTATTATCAGTTTTAATAATGCATGTAATTCCTGCTGCTAAATAGGTACACCATTACAATGATTGTGGAGTAAAACTAATCTGGTAACTCCTAAAAAAATACTTTATGTGCTCGTAACTTAATTGGTAAAAACATTAAACTTGTCCACTCACCGATACAGCTTAATTTGCAAATCCAATTTGTATCCAATGGCGTGCCTGTCAGTGGGATCTATTGAATTTTTATTATTTGACTGTTGACTACGAGCAGCATGGAGTTCCGGCATACTGCAGTTGATATTGTACAATTTTTACGATACAGTAATGTACCGGCCACAACGGCTAATCTTTGACAAGATGAGTCAACCACGCAGAAGATATTATAATGCACAAATATTTTCGCAGTACTCTTTGTCCTTCCGGCCAGTTCTACATAACCAGTTTAGTACAACGCTCATCTTTAAAATCTACTTAACCAGTTTCGTACAATGATTGTTATTTTTTTGTACGAAACCCATGCTACGAAAAAGAGTCGTCTACTTTTACAATACGAGTACGAACGGACAGAAAACCGAGACGATCGGAGACAGATCAAAAGCCTAACTATTTATGAAATAATCATGTAAATTAATTTTAACTTCTAAAATAACACTTGTTTCGTTGACAACCCTGGATAGCGAAGGTCAGTAGTAATTAGGTTGTTGGTGGGGCTTATGTTTTTCAGCAGCGGCGGCGTTTCCTCTCGTTACTTATTTAATTAGGAGGTTCTCGACATTCAGATTCTTCGCGTTGCATTACTTTGCTCTCTTATTAACGTCAGTCCATTTAATCAATGTAGGATGCATTGTATAGGGTAAAAGTGGGATAGTTGCCACACTTTTTGAAATTACTTTATATTTCTCAGTGAAAAAAGTAAAATTCTTTATTTGTAATACGGGTAGGTACTTTGGTTTATTAGCTTCAAGCTTATGAGAGGAAAAACCATCATCTTTGATATTTCCAGAGTATTGGCGATTTTTGCGGACCTCTAAATTTTGGGGCATCTATCCCATATAGGGGATAATTGCCTAATCTATGTAAATTACGTTTAGGATAGATGCCCCGCTGAAAAGGCCATCTATCCTGCAAAAACTTTGATTTCACCTTACCCTTCCATGCAATCACACAGAGACATGCAACACGGTCAACTTAGTGGTAGTTGTAGAGTATCTCGAAAGATAAATAAAATAACATGTGATCATCCGCCAAACTAGAGAAATTACAAACGAGGCAACTATACCCCTGGGGCAACTATCCCACTTTTCCCCTATACTTACAGTTTATTCTATCGTATTTTCCATATATAGACAAAGGCTATTTTTTATCGTATGGGCAGTGGACAACCTTGTGTCACAGCTGTTCAAGCTGCCGTTAGGCCTCTGACTGCTATCTTGATGACAACGTCCGGGTCCAACTTTTTACGTGCCTTCCGAAGCACGGATTGGCTCAATACAAATGCCACTAAACGTTCACCCATCTATGTAGGTATTGACTTTGTTTGACGCTAATGGTGTGGTTTTTTTTTATTTGGTTTTGTTTTTTTTTTTTTTTTTTTTTTTTTTTTTTTTTTTTTTTTTTTTTTTTTTTTTGTTTGTATGATAATGGTATGGAATTAATAAAACCTTTTTTATTTATTTATTTATTAATGGTGTGGGATGGGGCAATGTATTTTTTTGGCAGTACACTGCTGGTCAAAGGTGGTTATGACAGGTCTACTGGACAAGAGCGGCGAGCACACTTAGAGCGCTTTAGAAGCTCCCTCTAGGCAAGGAAGTGAAGAGTGCACCTCAAAGTACACGGCCTCGAATAGAACTGTCTCTTCTAGATTACTGTCTCCATAGGATTATTTTGTGCACCCACTGAATACAGAAAGAAACTCAGTAGGGTGATAATCGCATACGTTCCTACAACCCTTCAGTTTTGCCCCGGATATTGATGGTGATTACAGAACCTGGCACCATACAGATGATCGATCATTTTTCCCTGTCAGCGAATTAGGTGCCAATATAAAGTCTAGCATACCTGCTTGAAATATAATTATTACGATGATTCCACTTCTATCTGTTTTCGTACTGTTAATAGCATTATGAGAATATGTAAATTTTAAACATAGACTAACATAGATGACGACGTCGGATGTACGGATAAATTCTAATGAGTTTATGTTACATTCAGTATGCATAATATTGTACCATTATTTTTAATAATAAATAAAAAAAATAGAACTACTTTTTTTATTTCATTTAATTAAAAAAAAAACAACTTAGTAAATAGTTTCGATCTAGAATACAATTTACAAATACTCGTATGCGCTCACAAATAAACATAATAACTATAAACTACAGAGTAGGTATCTAAGCTATCGTATATGAAACCAAACAATGATAATAATTTAAGGGTTAGTATTACAATCACTAATGGATTACAGGTAATGAGGTAGAAGTAATTCTAAAACAGTCTTTAGTAAGCGATTCTTTTACTTTCTCGGGTGTTATATCTATAACCTGACTTGTAACAAAATGCACATTGACGATAAAAATAAATATGAATGTAAAAAAATTGTGACAAATTGGCTCCTAACACTATCCTATGAACAAACTGAGAAGCTTCTTCATCCAGTGATATAATGTTCACGCATGTATTCTTTTCTCTGATCATAAATTATTATATTGCGTAATTATTGTGATGCGAAGTATATTGTATCAACTAAGTAATATGATTATGTGTTTAATGATAGTATATGGTAGTACTGCATTATATTTTGTAATAGTATCTGTATCATGATGGAAGGAAACTGGTACTTATAGCTCAGGGTATCCTATTTTAAGTACCAGTAGTGCTCTTTAATTGATATTGTCTGTATCATATACTTATGTACCTACCATAATGTACTATTATTTTGAAATAAATAAATTTTATTATTATTATATTATAGTCTGCAGTCTGTCTGCAGACTGTCTGCATAGAGGCGGATGATATCTTTTAAAGTAGAAAAAGAATAAGAACAAGAAGATTTTTTTATTTATAACATACAAAGTACACAAGCATAAAAAAAACCGTAACCAAATTAATAAGTTAAAAATAATTACAGCTAAATGTACTGTGTACGCCATAAAAAGGTCCCAACTCAGCGTTCTGCCGGTCGCAGACAACAACGCTGATCTTCCGTTGGGTCGTCTGGTGACGCCACAGAGATTATAATTGTAAGTAGTAGTACTAATTGGTAGTGATAAATTTAATCAGACTAGGATTAAAAATGTCTAAAACTGCAATCAATTTTGCGAAATCTTTATTCTGAGGAGCTATCCTGGTAAGAGGGTTGAAGTAAGAAATGTTATTTCTGTAGATTTGTGAAGCAAAAAAATTAGTCTGATTGGATTATTTTATGGATTATATCGTATTACTTTTTATGTTTACTATCCCGACTAAAAGTCAAAATAAGCAGCGATATAATCCGTAAATGTAACATTATACTAAAATACGTGCGTTTATATTTATGATTTACAGACGATTAGGTACCTGCTTATATCTTCTTAATTAATGATAACTTCCATAATTAACTTCATAAACGTTGAGGTAAAACGATTCGAAATAGTTTAAAGCTAATTGTCGTAATATGGTGATGGGTAATGAATGTTTTTTGATTTAATTTGGTATCTTGTGAGATCCACTGTTCGCATACAATCAGATTTTTTGATCTGTACTTAAGGAATTTAATTTTCTTATAACACAATGCTGGTCTTTTTTAACCTCTGGGAGGCCGATGTGAGCGCGCGTTTGTTTCGATTGCATGCGCCGTGTAAGCGCCTATTTTTTCGCTGCCCGTTTATGCGTCGGGATTTACCACTTACGAGCGTTATATAATCTGAACCACTTATCCGAATCGCATTCTGTAAACTGAGTTCTAATGAGAAAAGTATTAGCTATGAAGTATATCCTTTTTTTGAGTTATAAATATTGACTTTTTAAAGAAAAAGTCGGAAGTGCACGGATTTTCGGCAAAGTTGATTTTACCTATTTTTGATCTCGATTTTGAGGGTAGAATATTGATCCAGGCACTAAGAAAGATCCATTCTTTGCATACAAACTCCTTTTCACACAAGTTTTAAACAAAAATCTACCAAAAAATCGAAAATTATCAAGATCTTTCCTAGGTGGTACGTCCCATTACAAGAAACCTATCAGATAGGTGCGTACTGCTACCGTGACAGACATTCTGCCGGCAAGCAGCAATGTGTATACAACTCCGTTTCTATTGAGATTGTAAACGATTACAAGTTCGTTTGCGACTCAATAACTACATAACGCATACATTATCAACTAGGCGCGTCAGCAAAAACAACTTTGTATTACCAACCTTTTTTTGCTGCCACGTTAACGGTCAAATATACAGCGGGGGTGTTTTATGTCTGCATAACATAACAAAGTTGTAATCGCTTTTAAGCTTATTTGGTATGGAGTATATATTGCTGTGTTCCGGTGTAAAGGGCACCGTAGCTGGTGAAATTATCAGGCTCAAGAGACTTAATTTTTTATGTCTCCAGCATCGATATAACTATCTAAACGATAGTATATGGGTGGTCTCGGGTGATGAGCGACAGTGCAGCCGCCTATAGGTAGGCGTATTCCTTAACATTAGGTAAACATTTTCTAGTCTCATCACAAGGTTGAATAAATAAAACAAGAGCTTTCTAAAAACTACTACTACTACTACTAATGCTTGCTTTGTTCCGGCGTGAAGGGCACTGTAGCTGGTGAAATTACCGGACACAAAGACTTCATATCTAATGTAGTAAGGGTCGGCAACGCGCTGGGACTCTTCTGGCATTGATAGCGTCTATAGGCTGCGGTGACCGCTTACCATCAGGCGGGCCGCACGCTTGCTTGCCGCCTTGGTACGTAGTATAAAAAAAAACTTTATATTGATACCTAAATTTGTGTAATTTTTAAGACATTAAATAATATAGGTATGTATAGGCATAGAGGGGCCATTAATTTTATTACAACTGCAACCTATATCAAGTAGTCAGTAAACCTACAAATCGTCATCATCATCAGCAACAGACAGATGTCCATTGCTGAACAAAGTCCCCCCCTCGAAGGGAGGGGTTGCCATAATCCCCACGCTTGGCAGGCGTCTTGGGATCGCAGTCTTGGTGGTAGCTAGTCAAAACGAAGACGCTGCAGCCCGTTTTCTTGTTTTCCCTTAGTCGCCTGTTACGGACACCCAACGGGAGGAGATGGTAAGGTTAGTACCTTACCATCTCCTTCTCGTCCGGATACCCTACGGGAAAATCTACAAAATACGTATTTAAATGTTCTGTATTAATAATAGTAGTAATTTGATCATAGTGACAATTGCAATTGACGGGCCCATTGGTCTAGTGGTCAGACACCCTGCCTGCTAACCGATGGGTCGTGGGTTCGATTACCGCCAAGTGTCTGGGTGTTGTTTATCTATTTAAGTATGTATTTACAAAAAAAAAAGTATATAAGTATTAGTATCAGTTGTCTGGTTCAAATCAGTTGTCTGGTTTCCATAGTACAGGCTCTGCCTAGTTTGGGATCGGATGACCGTGTGTGGATTGTCCCAAGATATTGTTATTATTATTATAATTATCATCAGTATCATCATTAGCACCCGAAAGAAGTCCACAATAAAGGCATCCCCTAGAAGGTAGAGATTAATAATCCCCATGCTTGGGGATCAGATTTTCAATATTGCAACACAAAATTGGGCATATTTCCATCAAAAATATTTTTGTCGGCTTGGTAGTCGTATACACGTTTCTACCGACTTAATACACGTGTAACAAATATTTGATGAAATTTTCGTTCGCTAAGGCCGGTCTATATTTCTAATAATCTTTGGAAATCGTCGTCAAGCTATTAAGATAATTGAACATAAAATGTTTAAATAAATAATTGTGTAATTAGAAAGTGTTAACCTCAGTTCTCTCATTAGGGCATCCTGTGTGACAATACGGGATCGGGAACAGATAACCCCGGAGCTAGTGGCGTGACCACTGACCAGCGATGACGCGCGTATTGTTTGTGCACATGTGAAGAGCGCTTAAGAAGCTCCAACATTAATTAAACTCAATATTTTCGTTACATTTATCAGTTATGACGACAAAGCAATTAATTATAGGTTATAAATATTGAGAATGATTTAAATTAATGAGTGTCGTTTGGTAGATATTTAATGCTGCGGTTTAATTGCCAATTAGATAATTCTTGTGAGTTATAATAAAATACTGTAAACTTGTATTGCTTAATATAGATATTATCTGGTGTTGGAAATATCACTTTTTGTTTATTGTAAAAGTCTCTCTGCTGGGTGAGAGGAGGTAAGATTTATCAAGCCGGTCATGTCTTAGTGAGTCAGACTACCATTAATAAAACAATTACATAACTGACTAACTAGCCTGGTTTAGGACAATACGAGCTGATCACCTGATTGTAAGATAAGTACATCTTACTTATCCATACGTCGGATGGGCATGTAAAAAGTCAGTCCTGCGCCAGACCTTTCCCCGGTCATGTTGGTTTCCCGTCCCATCGGATTGTGTGAGTAAAGGAAGAGAGAGTACCCACACAGGAGCCTGCGCAAGCTCAAGACTGGTGCACTATAGTAATATCTCCTTCGTAGTTAGCTCTTTCTCTTTCTTCGTGGCAGTTGCGGCCTGAGGAACATTATTATTACATAACTGACATGGTTTTTCCTTTACTGACAGCTCATAATGTTTTCCTTTACTGTCATGGGAAATAATAAGTACATTTTATGAATCACTTATAGTGGTTAGGATAGAGTTCTAAATGGCGACGGAGTTCTGACAGTCTCTCATCTTTCTTAGTCATTAATAATTTTATTATCGCGTTGAGTTGAAAAGTATTGAAAAATAATTGGCTACCATAATTATAATAAATGCAAATATTGACCAAGTTCACGCCCGATTTCCACCCAGCTAAACATTTGTGTGCATTATTATTATTATATTTTAAGTAAGTATAAAAAACCTATGTAGGTCATAGGTTTTTTATACTACCAAGGTGGCAGGCAAGCATGCGGCCCGCCTGATGGTGAGCAGTCACCGCAGCCTATAGACGCTGCAACACCAGAAGAATACCGCGTTGCCGACCTTTAAGACATTTTAGATATTAAGTCTTTGTGTCCGGTAATTTCACCAGCTACATTGCCCTTCACACATAAACACAGCAATATTTACATACTACTGCTTGGCGGCAGGATATCTGACCCTGTGGTGGCATATGCCTGGACGGTTCCTTGCACAAGAAACCTTCCACCTAGTACCGCCTAGTAGTAGGGTCTGCCTAGTTTTGAATCAGATGCCTAAGTGTAGATGACTGATGATTTTTTTTGTAGGTACCACCGCAGTCTCAGATATTCTGCCACCAAGCAGCAGTGTGTAAGCATTGCTGTGTTCCAGCGTGAAGGGCACTGTAGCTGGTAAAATTACTGGACACAAAGACTGAATATCTAATATCTTAAGGGTCGGCAACGCGCTAGTGATTCTTCTGGTGTAGCTAGCGTGTATAGGCTGCGGTGACTGCTTACCATCAGGTGAGCCGCACGCTTGGTTCCCACCTTAATAATATAAACAAAGCGCGAAAATCATTCTTCTGTATCATGATTCTACAGGGAGAGTTGCCTTCGTATTCAGTTTCTCGACAAAGTAGCGGCCCTACAAGAAAATAATATTTCTATCGATCTCGCCGGCTGCCTAATTGGCTCCAATGCAAATACTCTGTTATTAGGCAGGTTAATTAAAGAGTTATCGTTCGTAATTAACCCGTTTCGGTACACTACGTGTGCCTATGGCTCGTTCGAAACACTACTAATTAAGAAATTCCTCCTTCATTAGCTCAATTACATTTATTCACGTAAGAAGTTTGATACATACATGTGTATATTAATACACACTGTGTGTTATACATGGAAATATTCAGTTTTTTGTTTAGAGTGTTAGAAATGTAAAATATCTGGTACTTATTAATAAGGTTTTAAGCGAACTGATGACATACAATGCTACCAATAACCCGTATGCAGCATTTATTAATTTAACTTTAAGTTTATTTATTCAGGTAAGTATAATATTTATATGTAACACTTTACAAAACCACGACTTAAGGAGCCTATATTGCAGAAAATTTTGTTGATAAAATATCACGTTTATTCATCATCAGCAGCCGAAACGCCCACTGCTGAACAAAGGCCTGTGCCATAATCCCCACGCTTGGCAGGCGGCTTGGGGATCGCAGTATAGGTGGTAGGTAATCCAATAAAAAGGCGCTGCTGCCCGTCTTCTTGTTTTCCCTTAATCGCCTGTTACGGTCATCCAACGGGAGGAGATGGGACATTATTTTTGTGAGATTCAAAACTGTTTACAGATTTATTACAATCAAGCAATTTATTAAAATCTATTGATTTTTGATCAATATATTTTTTTCTACTTTTGAAACTTAGTTTCAATTAAATGTGCATAAAAAGGTGTAATAATAGCGTAAATAAAAGTAAACATACAAGCAATTGCTAGTAATTTTTATTTCTAAGTTTGGTACCGGCCTTACGAGTAGTTACTTAGGACAGGATGCGAAGCACGCGGGCGCCCGCGCCGCGCAGAGCCGTGAACTTAGATACATACATAATATTTAACTCAGTAAATATTCATGAGTCATTAATTAGTTTCTAATTGTGATAGTTAATTATAATCATTTACATTTCTAGTTTTTCGAGCTATTGTAAGGCGTTCTAATACAATGGTTGGTGAGTTCATTCTTCGGTGTCTTGTACATTTTGTTACTCCCGAAGGTGTGAGTAGAAGTCCATGTTTAACTAAAATATTATAGGTCTATTGCAATAATTCGGAACATCATTCCAATATTCCAATTTTTTTCTCGAAAACATGTTATCTGAGGAAGAAAGTATCTATACAAAGTAATTAGTAATATAGATTTTATTATTTGTTGTAAGTTAGGGACAGAAATTACATTGTTACAGGAGAAAATAGAAGGTAAGAGAAGAAGCCCAGACATTCAAAGAGATAAAGTGCCTAAAGAAGCAAAAAGTGATGACTAACCATATAAGAGTCAGAAGTAATTTGCTATTTAGATACATATTTAATGAAAGCTCGATCTGAATGAAGCTTGGCTCTTGCGATAGGAAGTGTTGACCCGAAGAGGTTATCGATAATTCAGACGTACCACTTGACGTCAAGTGTCAAGCGTCAATACGAATGTGTATGCTACTTGGAACTATAGATAGAGTAGTTTTTATTCTTTTAAAAAAGACCTGAGCCTTCTTGACTATATTCATAGTCAAGAAGACTCAGGTCTTTTCATAATTGTATATTCATAATGACGGTGACAATGATTAACGGTTTTGGAAATGTCAGTTGAATATCAATCGCTTAGAATATGTATAAATACAAGTACTATAGAATGCTTATTTCCAAGTAAGCATAATATCATTGCATAATAGCTGTATTTATCGACATTTGCGCTTGTGGAAGATCAAACCCATCACTACTGGTCACCTAAATATCAATATAACTTTAAATAGTTCACCTGACTCTTGTAGGAAGGACTAAAGAAACCTGCCGAAAGGATTTGTTTAAGGGGACCATAGACAAACGCGTACTTTATTCTTAATATAAGTATGAACTCTATGATCAATTGACACTGGTGAACGATTATGTGAACGACATTATGGCTATACTTAACTTATACTATGGTTTATACATACAGGTGGATTTTTTGTTGACTGTAACTCATTTTACTAAAATTTGTGAATGCAGTTCAGAATATCTCATTCACAATATCTCAAGATATGGATCTCCTATATGGATTTTGATAAAGATTCTGTAACTATAATGGTAACGGTATCTACCCCATATCTACCGTTACTGTCTGGTCTCAAAAATCCCCACTCTATAGTGAAATATAGGTAGTCATTGCGGCAAACTTATCATGACACAATTCGAAAAAAACGATAAGTGCATCGGACATTGATTTACCAATTAAACACTTCTCTGATTGACTTGAATTTTTGAGATCAACTTTTACCTTAATGTTGGCGCATCTGCTCGATTTGAATATTATCTCTCATAGTAATAAGTGCCTATATCTTATCGTGAAAGTGGCGTGAATTTATCTAAGTAACATTTTCAAAACATTTTCAATATTATGGAGGTTTTAAGCATCTTATATTTTTATAGGTGCGACGTCTTATGTCTGTATCCGAAAAGATGAGTGGATTAGTCGGGTACTGTATACAGAGGTGATCCGTGAGCCAAACGCCATGTATAGTGTAGTTAAATAATTAAATTTTTATTTAATTTATAAACTTTAATCCACATAAAATTTAAAAAGTATAAACAGGACAGGTGGTAAAGAGAAATCCGGATAGCTGAATTACAGAAAACGATGCACCTCTTAATCGTACACTTATTATGTAAAAGTATTAGGTACATAATCGAGTTATACACTATCTTCTTCTTCTTATATGTATATAAAAATCTCGTGATTCTCGTGTCATGGTGTTCGTGGTCGCACTCCTCCGAAACGGCTAGACCGATTTTTATGATACTTTTTATGTATATTTGGTATGTATGAGAATAGCCGTAAAGTATATTTTATACCGCTAGGTTAAGCACCATTAGGCAAAGTCAATACATAGATGGGTGACTGATTAATGTCATTTGAACTAAGCGTCTCCGTGCTTCGGAGGGCAAGTAAAATGTGGGTCCCAGTTTTTAACCGACTTCATAAAAGGAGGTTATATATTCCACGCGTATGTATCGAATACTATTAAAATGCGTAATATTTATATAACATGTAAATCTATGTGGGCATCTAAATACGTAAAAAAATACATACACGACGAATTGAGAACCTCCTTTTTTGAAGTCAGTTAAAAAGAACGGGGGCGCAGCTGCGCGGATTAGCTAGT
Source organism: Furcula furcula (assembly GCA_911728495.1). Classification (NCBI taxonomy): domain Eukaryota; kingdom Metazoa; phylum Arthropoda; class Insecta; order Lepidoptera; family Notodontidae; genus Furcula; species Furcula furcula. Next base: position 19,992,302 of record OU452249.1, on the reverse strand, counting down.
ATTATTTTAATACTACTGAGTATGTGGAAAAAAACATTGTTGTAAAGAAATGTTGACTTAAAATGTTACATACAAATACCAAATGTTTTTACCTACTGAGTTGTTGAAGAGTTGAAAATATTATGTAAGTGCCCTCGTTAGGCCTATGCATAATAAAGATATTTTGACTTTGACTGAACCAATTTAAAAAAATAATAATAATAACGTGCTTCGTATTTCTTATAGCTTCTTCTTCATAATTAAAATAACTTAAAAATATTTGTATTGGGTATTCATTGGTTTTAATTAGGTAGTCTGATAATCTTTTGAGCCCATCAATTTTATTTGTTGACGTTACGAAGCCCATTCTTGATTTTATTATCTCTACAAATATTGTTTTTCTTTTCTTGAATAAAAATATAAAACTATCGAGTTTCAATAATTAATTGATAGATAAAGATTCAAGGAAGCGTGTAGTTATAATTATGTAACAAATAGAATCGTTATCTGTACAACAATTCAAATAATTTAATGTTGAAAGTATCGACTCAGATATAATTATTTAAATTAAGCAGCCAGATATAAAATGTGTTCTCATAGATAAAATGTAATAATAACGTGCAGACATTATGGGTTTTAATACATCATCGCGATAACCCTGAGTAACCGCAGTAATGATGGGCCTATCATTAATGTCAACTTTTCAAGTGTCTTCGAATGCACTCTACGGATCTTTCTTTATTTGTATACAGATATGAAAAAAGTTTGACCTTTTTTTCAATTCCTCTGAAATATATTTTTTACGATACCTTACTTAATCAAGACGGGGCGCGGCGTCTGTTCTTTAAAAAAATAGAATATCATTAATTTCGGTAAAAATATTAAACGATCAAAATCTACGCGCTTATGTCTGTAAGTATGTATATCTAACTAAAAAAAGTCGAATTTACATCGTAAAGTTCATCGGAAACCCAAGACTTTCGTAAAATAAGGGTCGCTCATTTATAGCTCATTCTGATTTTAGTGCTTTTTAAGTACAGTCAAGAGTTTGTTACTGTGGTTGCGGCCGACAGATTTTATGCAGATCCTGCCATCATGACATTAAGTGGGGTCGCAAACTGTGACCACGTTTTAGTGTTCTTTAGGCTTTTTTAACAAGAAATTATTGTAATATATATTGATTTTACTTTATAAGCGTGTGCTTGAAGACAACAATCTGACGTCATCATTTCCGATTCCATTAGCCCTCTCTCGTACCATCAGGATATATCAACAGAAAAGGTTTCAAAGTCCAGATCTCCACCATCAGTGACCTCCTCGTAGGATGAGACTGGCTCTATTCCCTATAGTTTGTGTGCCATGAGAGGTGTCTTTGTTAGCTGGTCGACAATAGTTGTAGTGTCGACGTACGTAAGTGTCCAATTAGGGCGTTTTGTTTGCCCACCTAAAGCACGGGCAGCTGAGCGTTCTCAATTAAATTTAATTAGTGGTTATTGTTTTGCTATGGCCTTTTGCCGACTTGGGTTATCTTGATGTACTATTACTTCAATGAATTTGATACCAATATGAAAAAAAAAAACAGAAAATGTTTTTAATGCAATTTATTTGATATGACTTCGCAGTTCTGCTTTAGCCATTAGTGAAAAATAAAATAAGTTTATTTATTTTTATTTATTATAACAACCAACAATATAGTAGAATAAGTAATACACCGGTTAAGGGTACATTTTTACTTAGATCTGTTGAACTTCCGGAAAAAATTTGCGGTACAAACAAAAACAATTTAAAAGCTTTTTTAGTAATTTTATTAACATGAAGGTGGACATGAAGCTTGTTATCGAAGTAAACATCTAGATCATGAATGAGCTTTATCTCCCTGAATACCAGATTATTTATTTCGTGGAACGAAAATTTAATATGTTCTTTTATTACCCGTGAAGTGGGCAAAATTGCATTTGTTAGTGTTTTTGTGATATCAAGTTGAAAAACGATCCAAATCTTCTGTGTCTACTTCAGACTCCATTCAAAGTCTGGTGACAAGCATTATACAATCTTGAGATGATTCGTATATAAGTCAATATCAGAATAATAAAAACAAGATGCAAAATTATTGATGTTAAAGATAGTGGGTCAAGATTGGAACCTTGTGGGACTCCTTAAAATGTCATATACGAAAATAAAATGAAACCATTAATTAAAAAATTTCGCAATTTTCGGTTAAATAAGATGCAAATCAGTTTAATAAATTGCCTATTATGCCATAATTATTTATGTTGGAAATTAAGACGTTGTGATTTACTTTGTCGAATACTTTACTAGAATTAGCATTTATGACGTTAACAGGAGTGTCACTGTCAACAGCGTCTGTTACCTTAGTATTAATAATTTGTTCTAGGTAACCTAATATGTAGGTAGGGCTGGGAAGCCGGGCCTGCCCGCGCTGCTGTGACGCCGCGCGCCGCTCACGCGTTCCGCAACCATTTTCTGCACGAACGAAACTCTATATTGAATACAATTCTAATAAAAGGACCCCTCCATATGGTTCACTAATAGAATAAATACTAGGAGCGGTGTTAAATATAATGTGAAATTTTATATTTTACATCACTATATTGAGGGGAGAATGCTGTATCTTCTAACAAAAACGTGTGATTTCTTCTTACTGTTTAATTGAACTTTATTAAATAATAACTTATTAGGTGGTGGGTCTCTAGAGTAAGAGACTGTCCAAGAGGTAGGTACCACCACATGTCAGATATTCTGCAGTATTCGTCAGACATTACTGTGTTCTGGTGTGAAAGATAATGTAACTGGTGGAAGACCCATGGTCTTAATGATTAAAGTATTGGATGACAAGCGGGAGTGCAATGCAGCTAAGCGTTGCTTAACACTAGACAAACAAAAACATAATATTATAAAAATAGTATCTCTTTACTTTAGCACCAAAAAATAAAAACAATTCACTGTAAGAGGCCCGGAAAATAATGAATGCGCCTATTGTGGAGGTGAGGCCGCGATCGGGCCATTTGCTACTGTTTTCAATTTGCCGGTCGCAGCCATACATCAGCGGAGCACACACCAGCCCCCAACTTTAATACACTTACGCGCTGACATTTTTCCGCCCATTATGCATTCTGCTAAACCAATACTTTGCGGGAATACGGCGAAATTCAATTTAGCAATAATGTTGTTTCTTAGAAAAAACATTTATACGGGGAGTGATTTGTGATTTGACATTGCATGTAGGTATAATTGTGTGTGTTGCCAGTGATGACATATGGTACCGAGACGTGGTCTTTAATAGCTGGCCTTTTGGAGAAGCTCAGAGTCACACAACAAGCTATGGAGAGAGCTATGCTCGGAGTTTCTTTGCGCTACAGAATTCGGAATGAGGGGATTCGGGGTACCAAGGTCACCGACATAGCTCGTAGAATATGCAAGTTGAAGTGGCAGTGGGCAAGCCACATCGCTCGAAGAACCGATAACCGTTGGAGAAGAAAGGTTCTCGAGTGGCGACCACGAACCGGAAGACGCAGCGTAGGCAGGCCTCCCACTAGGTGGACCGACGACATTGTTCGCGTCGCAGGCAATCGGTGGATGCAAATAGCAAATTGTCGTTCATTGTGGCGGTCTAAGGGAGGTCTTTGTTCAGCAGTGGATGTCATCCGGCTGGTGATGATGATGATGATGATGTAGGTATAATTTATAAGTTAAAGTATTCGACGATAATTGGACGTGTTAATGATAGTTTTAAAAAGAAGGCAATGTATATAAAAAAGTGTAACGGAAAATTGATAATTTATTTACTCATATAAATAAAAAAAACGACATTACATATTGATTTACTGGGTTGAAAAAAAAGCGCATTTTAAAAGCTTTCTGCACTTCAATCTATTATAGCAATGTGTGGGTTGATACCTGTTTGTAGAAGTAGTGCATCCAATTAGTTGTTCGATGCAACCATTTCTATGAATTCTGTTCGCTCAATTGCAAATCTTAGAAATACCCACCCACTGAAATGTACAAGTATAAATTGAAAAAGAAAAAACAAAGATCTTATAATAACAGCTTAACAATTTTATGTACCATCTTAATTTTACCTGCTTTTAGATAACAAACTGCATTTAAAAGTCCAAATTTTAGCACCCTTCCTGTTCACCTCAAGGGTTAACGACAACGTAATGTTCTACTTGTGGCGTTTTATATTTTAACCTATCCGATTTTTTGCGTAGGTAGTTTTAAGTTTCAAGATTCGTGGGCTGACCTGCAAGTCTGCTTCGGAACTCTCACACAGTGCCTATCAGATCCGGCTCGAAGGACCATGAACAAAAACGGCAATTTAATCATTTATATGTGTAGAAATGAAAATACTATGCGTTCAATTAGGTGACTTTAATGAAAAAAAAACTTAATTCGGAAACGGAAATACGTACGAATAACATAGATAAGCAAACTAATGTTTGGATACGTTCCGAACTTACTAAACTGCTGGTTAGGGTGGAACTGTTACAATGCCCAATTCTCCGTAGTATAATATAAAAAAAAACACTGATTATGAAATTTAACATTCGATATATTTTGGTTTATTTGCGAATACTATCAAAATGCAGTGTATGTATATCAGTGAAATTGGGTACGGTTGCGGTAAACTCAAGGGAATAAGCGCAGAGCTCGTATCAATAATAATTAGTGGTGCTTTTAGCCGAAGCAAGTTGGTAGTCAGCCACGCTCAGCGTACCGTTCTAATTGGCCGCTCAGTCCACCTCCCGGCTATGTTTGACGAATCGTCCTAACGTTGACAAACAACCGTTTTGATTAGACTTTAGACGTCATAGAAGCTTCTCTTTATGGTGATTACGAACCTGGATGGTTCTTTTTTTTGTGCCACACTATGGCTATGTTCAGCATAGGATAAGAATCATTTAAGAAAAATAATGGATGCTTATAGGATAATGGTGATGAAACTATGTAGTTTTACTTTATTTATAAAGGTACTTTACGAACTCGTTAAGGTCCCTTCTGCACGGAACCGTCCAAGCAGGTACAACAGCTTCAGATATTCTACCGGCAAGCAGCAGTGCAGTGGGTTTCGGTTGATGAGAATACTTAATTATTGAAAATAGCGGGCTCAAGAGACTTAAAACTCATATCGCGGGGGACGAACGGCAGTGCAGTTATAATTGGACTCCATATAGCTTAACATAAGGCTAACTAACTTAACTAACTAACTTTTATGTTTCATTCTCTCTTTTTCCATCCCAAGGTTGCCTGGAAGAAATTGCGAATAGCGATAAGGCCGCCCTTTGTACATATTTCAGTTTTTAAGTGTTTTTATGTGCTTTATTTTGTGTGTAGGTGAGTTTGTGTACAATAAAGAGTATATCTATCTAACGTTCTGTTTTTCTCATTGCATCTCTAAATTTTGCATGTAAAGATAGACCTTGAAAAGACACACTAACATGCATTACATCATAAACTAATAAGTATAAAAAAAATTATACTAAGTATAAAAAAATAATAATTGTAATGGTAAAAATCAAGAATATTAGTTTAAATTATTAATAGTTACTATCTGCTGATGGTACTATCCCCTGGCCGAAACCAACACAGAGGTCAATATTTCACAAGATCAGCCATCTACGCGGGATATCCTTCTCAGAATCTTATGAGACGGAAGACCGTCACGAGGAAGGAGAGGTCAGGAACAGGGCCAACTTTTTACATGCCCATCCGACACAAGACTCATCTTGCTTTCCAAACAATCAGATGACCGGCCTGCATTGTCATAGCACAGTGTTTTATAGACTGTGGTCATAGTCAGTAAGGAATAACAACAAAGATGTTGTTCCCCGGGAATTGAGTACACCAAGAATCGATACCTATTATTAGTCCGTATTGTAATGTTTACGTACAAATAAGAGGCATTCAGACGCATTTATGATCCTCTACATATAATTGGCGTATTTTCTTTGCAATACGATAATAATTAGAGCAAACGGAACGTTGAAAAATAAAAAACAAAAGGTTGTGTGATTTGACGCAACACCCGGTGTCGTATGACCGTGTGAGTGATTACCTAGCTCAGTGTGGCCAGAGCAGCATTCATGCTGTTATTAATTCCGCAAAATTGAAAGCCGATCTGAGCCGACCGTTGCTGTCGCGCTGTTGACTCCGACGTCGATTTAGTCCGTTTAAATTGCATACTGCTACGCTTTGAAATTCAACCCTGTTAATAGATTCAACATTGCGTTCCCATTTTTATTCGTTTATACCAGTGAATGTGACGTTCGCATAATTGAATAGTACAATGCAACAAGTTTAATTTGGCTACGATTTCAGTTTTTCAAACACTTTTTTACATATTTGTTACTAGCTGACCCGCGCAGCTCCGCCCGCGCTTTAATTACATTTTGCTCCCCTTTGCTCCCCCGCCCCTTGATTTATCTCTCTCCATCTCTCTCTCTTATAAGAAAAATCTAATTCTATGCTCTTTCTCTCCCCTCCCGCTTCGGTCCCCGTCATACTTCCCCTCTTCCTTGCTCCCTCTCACTCCCCCCCCCCTTGCTCCACCTAACTCCTCCGATCACTTACTCCATCACCCTCCCCTCTCCTTCTCTCGTTCTATATATCCTCGTCAATCATGGTATCAGCGTCATAAAATATACTTTATAACCTATTCTCAGACCTACCCGCAAAATTTCATACATATCGATTCACCCATCTATTTAAAGACCTTGCCTTATGTTGCTTAACCTTAACTTAGCGGTATGAAATATACTTTACGACCTATTCTGAGACCTACCCGAAATGCACACAAAATTTCATACAAATCAGTTCACCCATCATTTTAATGACCTGGCCTTGTGTTGCTTAACCTTAACCTAGCGGTATGAAATATACTTTATGACCTATTCTCAGACCTACCCGATATGCACAAAATAAATGATACAAATCAGTTCACCCATCTATTTAATGACCTTACCTAACGTTGCTTAACCTTAACCTACCGGGATAAAAAGTATCCTATGTCCTTCTCCTGACTCTAAACTACCTCCCTGCCAATTTTCATCTAAATCGGTTCAGCCGTTCTTGAGTTATAAGTGAAGTAACTAACACGACTTTCTTTTATATATATAGACTAGCTGACCCACGCAGCTCCGCCTGCGCTATTTTTACGTTAACTAAACTTTTAATAACAGACATTAGCATCGAATACATAACCTCCTTTTTTATAGTCGGTTAAAAACTGGGACCTACTTTTTACTTGCTCTCCGAAGCACGGACCCGTTTAGTTCAAATGGCGTTAAACGGTCACCCATCTATTTAATTACCTTACCTAACGTTGCTTAACCCGATCGATTACAAAACCTTGATAACAACAACTCTCTATGAGTGTTCCCTTACTAATATTTATTATATTATAAAGAAAAATTGATAAAATCTGACCAAGCGTATAACCAAGTACCCATTTTGACTTTAATCCCCTCTCCCGAAAGAACCGTGCTAGATTACGGGATAAAAAGTATCCTATGTCCTACCTCGTAGTAAGATCTCAAATCATGCCAAGTTTCATTTAAATCCATTCAGTAGTTTCGGCGTGATGCTCAGCCGTGATACAGACAGACAGACAGACAGACAGACAGACAGACAAAAATTAAAAAAAATACATTTTCGGTCTCAGTATCGGTTATAGAATGCCCTCCAAAAATAATTTTCAAAATATCTTCAATGTACAGAATTGGACCTGTTACAGTTTTATTATAAGTATAGATTTATATAGTACTAGCTGACCCACGCAGCTCCGCCTGCGCTATTTTTACGTTAACTAAACTTTGAATAACAGACATTCGCATCGAATACATAACCTCATTTTTTATAGTCGGTTAAAAACTGGGACCCACTTTTTACTTGCTCTCCGAAGTACGGACCCGTTTAGTTCAAATGGCGTTAAACGGTCACCCATCTATTTCATGTCCTTACCTAACGTTGCTTAACCCGATCGATTACAAAACCTTGATAACAACTCTCTATGAGTGTTCCCTTACTAATATTTATTATATTTTATAGAAAAATTTATAAAATCGGACCAAGCGTATAACCAAGTACCCGTTTTGACTTTAATCCCCTCTCCTAAAAGAACCGTGCTAGATTACGGGACAAAAAGTATCCTATGTCCTACCTCGTAGTAAGATCTCAAATCATGCCAAGTTTCATTTGAATCCATTCAGTAGTTTCGGCGTGATGCTCAGCCGTGATACAGACAGACAGACAGACAGACAGACAGACAGACAGACAGACAGACAGACAGACAAAAATTAAAAAAATTACATTTTCGGCCACAGTATCGGTTATAGAATGCCCTCCAACTATAATTTTCAAAATATCTTCAATGTACAGAATTGGACCTGTTACAGTTTTATTATAAGTATAGACTAGCTGACCCGCGCAGCTCCGCTCGCTCTCTTTCACTTTGATGAAGATCATGACATGATCATATGCCTAGTTTACGATTCTATAAAGAACATACAGACAAATATTCATTTTTATATATATAGTTTAAAAAACATTAGCACCATATTTACAGGTCATTCAATATAATAAGGTAATAAGTTCAATACGTTAGTTTTTGAAAAAATTAAATAGTTCTTTTTTCTTCATCTAAACCAGTAAAAATACCTTATCTCTAAATACATCATTATTGGGAACTAGCTGACCCACGCAGCTCCGCCTGCGCTATTTTTACATTAACTAAACTTTGAATAACATTCGCATCGAATACATAACCTCATTTTTTATAGTCGGTTAAAAACTGGGACCCACTTTTTACTTGCTCTCCGAAGCACGGACCCGTTTAGTTCAAATGGCGTTAAACGGTCACCCACCTATTTAATGACCTTACCTAACGTTGCTTAACCCGATCGATTACAAAACCTTGATAACAACTCTCTATGAGTGTCCCTTACTAATATTTATTATATTATAAAAAAAAATTGATAAAATCGGACCAAGCGTATAACCAAGTACCCGTTATGACTTCAATCCATTCTCGCAAAAGAACCGTGCTAGATTACGGGATAAAAAGTATCCTATGTCCTACCTCGTAGTAAGATCTCAAATCATGCCAAGTTTCAATTGAATCCATTCAGTAGTTTCGGCGTGATGCTCAGCCGTGATACAGACAGACAGACAGACAGACAGACAGACAAAAATTTAAAAAATTACATTTTCGGCCTCAGTATCGGTTATAGAATGCCCTCCAAATATAATTTTCAAAATATCTTCAATGTACAGAATTGGACCTGTTACAGTTTTATTATAAGTATAGATTGAACCCACGACTTATTGGATAGCAGCAAGGGTGTCTAACCACTACAACAACGGGTCCATTGTTGTTAGTCATGTAGTTGTTCCATTGTAGTTGTTAGTCAAAATTATATATTTTTTATTACACTAATCGTACATAATCAGTGCATGCCACAAGACTTAAATTTTAAAGTCGTTGGTTAATTAAAATCCAACTTATTAAGGTGAAAGTAATTAAGTCACGCACATTTTCACCTCAGTTTCAACACGCAACATTGATTGTTAAAAATACTTAGAAACATGTTTCTGGCGTACGAACAAACAATACCACGACTAACCGAACGACAAACGTTACTTTACCAACAATAGGTAATTCAAATCGTTTCCTGTACATTCCTTAATCAAGACGGTACGAAAACAACCGGGCAAGCACTAAGTATCTAGTAATTTCGAGGACTGTTGGTGCGCGCCGGCCCACTGAACGTTCAAATTGCCGTGGCGATGGGCCGCCCGTTCATTATGGCCCGATGTTTGCTACTCCAGGAATCAAGTGAACTACATAGGGAAATTAACGATTTCTATGAGCCGGCCAATGACTTTATTATGCCAGTTCTAAACTTGTGCTCTTGCCGTTCCCCATTGTTACTCTCGGCACCAATCGAGCATACGAGTTGAACTTTTACTGGTGCATTTAGAGTTAATTATGCCTTATTATCCGATAACTTATTATAGATTTTTTTTTTAATTTACTCTTAAATTACGAGATGATAATTAAATTAATTTATTACCGGACTTTAAGTGTGCCAGACAATTTTATGATTGCACACTATCAATGTTTTTTAACATGAAACAACTAATACGCTCGCTTAAAAATATCAATTAGAGCTAATGATCATTAATTTAGTTCTTGAAATTAGTTTATTTGGATACTCGCTGCCAATTAATTAGTACTTTTTACTCTGATAGTGAGTGAGTTTACTAGGTGGTAGGTTCCTTGTGCAAGGAACCGTCCAGGTAGGTACCACCGCAGTGTCAGATATTCTGCCGCCAAGCAGCAGTGTGTAAGCATTGCTGTGTTCCGGCGTGAAGGGCACTGTAGCTGGTGAAATTACTGGACACAAAGACTTAATATCTAATGTCTTAAGGGTCGGCAACGCGCTAGTGATTCTTCTAGTATTGCTAGCGTCTATAGGCTGCGGTGACTGCTTACCATCAGGCGGGCCGCACGCTTGCTTGCCACCTTGGTTGTATAAAAAAAAAAAAAATAATAATAATCTGAAACGGCTCCGAGTGTCGAAATAATTAGATAAATTAAAAGAAATTCCATAATTACAATTAATGATAACTGACATTTGTAAGTGCCACAGTAAGATTGCCTTGGATTCCATATTCAAACTGATACTCCTGGAATGTTTTCAGTTTGTTGTATGTATATTTAAAATTAATCTTGTATCAACTTTAGTCCCAATTCGATTCGATTTTAGATTCAATTTTTAAACTTAAAAGAAAGGTACGAGCACGGCACCGTAAGGAAAGGGTGTTTGTCCCTCGCAAATAGTAAGATTATATATAAGGCGGTCGGAACAGGCGGCCGATAGCGATCTGTGGCCGGCTCGGCCTGCCGACCGTCTTCGCACAAATTGAGTGGGTTTTACGCAGATTTCTTTTACTGATGTTATTATGTTACGTAAACTTAAAGGGGATTGCATACATTTTAAATGGAATAGTTTTGTAGTTCAGCCTTGCTGGTGATGATAGTAAGTCGAGTATGGTGAACATCCCATAGTAATATCAGTAAGGGCACACTCATGTTTATAAGCTAGTTCAAGCTGGTTTATTTGCTTAAAGTTCAACCTTTTCTAGTATTCAAGTAGCTGGTTGCATTTTGTTAAACAAGCAAATTGTTATGAAGAAAAAGCTTAAAGAAGAAAACTGAAAGCATATCCACGCTTGTTTAAAAAAATCTACTCGGTGTTAGAAGGGCATTATTTTTTTAAAATTATATTAAATCCTCATCATTTTTAAATTTAAATTCCAAAACTCTACAAGTAGAGTTATTATTTAGCGCTGCAGCCACGCTGCAAATTTGATGTCACCCTGCACTGTTTTGACTTCGCCTAGGGTTTTTTAAATTTGTAATTATATATATTTTTACATTAACCTATAACCTATGTCTGTCTTTCTGTTACGAAAAGACTTTTTAATATCGGACGTGTAGTTCAATATTTATCTTTTACAAACAAACTGAACCTTTAATATGTATCGATGAATTAAACTTAGGCTAAGTTACATTATTTTATTCAACCTGGTGACGAGATAATCAAGACGGTCGCTTGGTGGTATGCGACACACCTGCCTAAAGACATGCACTGCACTGCCGCTCGTCACCACTCACCCGAGAAATCGAGACATTGATATAACGTGTGTGTAATCGATATTATATCGATGTATCGAGACATTATCGTGTGCGATAATTTCACCAGCTACAGTCTATAAAATTTGCTTATAAATAGCGAGATTGATTATCAAATGTATTAAACTGATGATAGGAATAGACGGATGCTGATGTAATGAATATATTGCGGTGTGGCCAGTGGTAAGGCGATCGGGTCGAGACGCCTCGCCGCCCACCGCTAACTGGTTCCAGTTACTATCCTGTTTAGCGATACGTTACAAATTGATCCGATGACATACGATACGTTTTTGCTGTCGCAATATCGAATCAGAGCATTATTGGCCACATGGTTAGCTTCGGGTTACACTGCATTATTGTTTCAAATGAATTCTTTGATGAGTTAGTTAATTTTGTGAATTCTTTTCTTCCATTTGCTTTCAGTAGGTATTGCCATCAACCCTTCCCTTCCCTTTCTAAGCCTTTCTATAATACCAACCCTTTATTTGACCCACTGATGGGCACGGGCCACCCATCAAGATGAAGGGGCTTAGGCCATAGTTCACCACGCTGGCCAAGTGCGGGTTGGCGGCCTATACACGTCATTCGAAGACATACAGGTTTCCTCACGATGTTTTCCTTCACCGAAAGATAGTAACAATCGCACATTATTAATTAAAGAAATCATAGATGCAAGCCGGGGATCGAACCTGCGCACCTTTCCAAGGCAAGCGCTCACTCACTCACTGAGCAGTTACTGCTATAATCTTATATTATCTCATTATATATAATTCACCTCAATTCACAATAAAGGCTGGTTTCGAAAAAAAATGTTATAGGCTACAAAAAACTAAGGAGAACAAAATTCGGCTAAGAAAATAAGAAATGCAATCTTGTAGTAGAATCAGACAAATAGCGGAGTATCTGCAGTGACCAATTCAAATTGTAGGAACTATCGGGCTCCGCACACGAGCCGGGGATGGAATCCAATCAGCGGAACTAGTTCCACTGATGCCTATCACTAAACTTTCACATTCAAAGATTTGTTTCTCGAGATTAAATCAAAGGCGAATTACAGTAGCGGCGAAAAAGAAATATGGCGAGTCCGGCCCCGCGTGAGGGCGGGGGTGTCCTGCTGAAATTGCTTTTCAATCCCTCGGACTTTGGACTTGTAAAGAAGTTATTACCTTCCAAGGAGATAGCGGCGGGTCCGGCGATACGGATATATGTCTTTTTCATATGTAATATTCCTTTTTCGCGTTTTATTAATGGAAAATGTTTCGTGGGACAGTGCGGCTTGCTCTCGCCTCCGATATTAAAAAAGCCACAGTCGACTTTGTGCGGATTCTTTTATGAGATTGTCGTAAAGTAGTTTATGTTACTGGGCGCGCGGGTGACTCTCGCGCCTAATGTGACTTATCATTTATATGTGCTTTATATGAATTTTATTGGCGATATGATCACGATGACACATCAACTAGTGACGTATTTATTTATTGTGTTTTAAAATTCGTCTCTGCATAAAAACGATATGAATAATAAATCGATCATAGGTATAATATCGGCTAGTATGTTTTACCTACATTGTATAGACAGATACCTGTGTATTGCTCGTTTGATAATGTTGCCTGCTCTAATTAAGTCCACTACACCAATGTTTGGAATTAATTAGTGTATTGTTTAATTGGCATCTCTTGTTATCTGTTTGTTTGGTTTATTTATTCATTAGCGGTGTTTGTGACAGCTGCTGTTCAGGCAGACGTTATTAGATGGATCGGGTTACCTTCTACCTACTTACAAATATATATTGTTTAGTTTATTTCGCAACTGCCGAAAAGAATTAGTAAAACATACATAAAGAAATTATTTGTGTTACTGTAAAAAATATCCTATGATTAGTAAAATATAGTGTACCTAAGCACAAAAAATATAATAGCTTAACCCAAATTAAATACAACTGTTAACGAAATCTATATTAAGCGATTATTTAATGTACCTATTATTTGCTTGGTAACTTTAAACCAATCTTGTTTATTTATTTAAACATTTATTTAGTTAAACATGAATTTAAAAAAAATATTTTGACAATTCGAAAAAATAATATACTTTTTACTTCCATAATATTAATAAAAATAGAAAACGTAAGACCTTCTTCTTCCGACCGACTTCTAATAAAAGAGCATTAAAATTTTTACGTAAACTCAAATGACAAACAGTATTCGGTCTTACTGTTTGTCATTTGAGTTTACGTAAAATTTTCCAATAAAAGAAAACTAAAGTTTATTCAATGAACTGGGTGCCAGCTAGCGTAGTATGTGTCAAACTATGCATCGACCATAATAATGTTTACACCCATTATTAATTCAAAAGTTTATTTAGAAGTCAGCTGTTTTACTTTGTTCTAAAACTTTTATCCTCTCAAAGCTGATAATCAGGGCACAGTCCTAACATTTGATCGTGAAACTCTTAAAAATTGCGACATCCTTTTGTACCATGCTATAAAGACGAGTTTGTAACAAACATTTTATTGCTAGTCACATTCAGTAACAACGCAGGCCTCAGCGACAGACCCCGAGGACAATGCGTCAATCAGCTCGCATGGATTGATTACACCTGTCCATCACGATTAATAGAATATTGCGTGTGATTCAAATTGAATCACCCGCCTATTGTCCAATGGGTCGTGTATGTTACCTATCGGTTTTGAATATTTAGCAGCCAATTTAGATCGTGTTAGTATTGTGATTTGCGAATGAAACCGATATGTGGGCCGTGTTTCGTCTGTGCCTTGTGCGAATGTGTGTTTAGGCAAATGATATGTTATTTATAAGGTTAAATACGTAGCCAAGATTCTCTTGTTGCAGTCGAAATACATTTTGTACTTGTTACCTTTGTATCTAATTATGTCTTAGAGATACGAATAGATCAGTTCAGCCCCGGATCTACGATATTTTCGAACCGGGGCAGAAACTTGATAGTGGGCGCCACACACACACTCAATTCAGCATTTGAGAAATTACTTAAAAAAACTTGTGGTGTGGGCCTAGGTGGCGCTAAGTCAAAGGTGAGCCAACCAGGCTTCCGTATGCTAGGCGCTTTGTGGAGCGAGTTTTTTAATTTTTGTTCATATATATTATGTTTTAGCGTCTTTCTATTGGATTACCTACCACAGATACTGCGACCCACAAGACGCCTGCCAATCGTGGGGATATGGCAAGCCCTCCCTTCTAAGGGAGAGACTTTTGTCCAGCAGTGGACGTTTTTCGGCTGCTGCTGATATGATTTTGGCGCCCCCTGTTAATATATATAATATATATATAATATATTTATTTTAATTCAGACAAAGTCCATAGAGTAAAAAATTAAAACTAACGAGAATTAAAATATTTAAACTAATGTGTGGAGCCGCATCCACCTCTGTAGCATCGGCGACTCCCACCGCTCTGCGAACATTCTCAGGATAGAGTTGGTACTGCCGCGGACACGTGTAAGTAGAGATGCGGATCTCTTCCTCATGATGGCTGCAAAACCATCAATCCGGGTCTCGGCAAACATTCCTGAGGCACTACAGCGCCACGGCAGACCCAACAGTACTGTGAGTGCATTATTATATTGCACACGCAAGTCACTGTATGCGCGTTGGGTATATTTAACCCACAGGCTGCACGTGTAAAAAGACTGGCAATATGCTTTAAACAGCGTTATTTTCACCGATGTCGTACATCGTGCAAACCTGCGAGCCAACATGTTACAACGGACAGCCAGTGACCTACGTTCCCTATCTATATCAACATTATCATCTAAATCTTCTGTGACCCAGTGCCCCAAATACTTGACACGGATCACTCTACACAACAGCACACCACAAAGAGACACACTTGAAATTGTTGAGTAGGTCTTTGCTCCTAATACCGCCCGGGGCCGTTGCCCCGGTTTGCCCCCCCCTCGATTCGGGCCTGGATCAGTTGTAAATTGGACATCATCACCAGCAGCCGAAACACGTCCACTGCTGAACAAAGGCCTTCCCCTTAGAAGGGAAGGAATTGCCATAATCACCACGCTTGGCAGGCGTCTCGGGGATCGCAGTACCCTTACCTGGACATCCCACCGGTTACCACATTGTACATATTTTATTTAAAAACCCACTAAGTCCATTTAATTTCAATTAGGTAGTTACAAATTCGTTAAAACTGGTCAATTCCTTTCTAGTCAAATCTCTTTCATCAATTACAGCGAGTTGTCATTTAAGATAGATTTTTTATTTAATTAATGTAATAAATACCTGCGTAAAAGTATATGGCGTGTGTGCTGTGCTCTATCATCAATTATTATCGCCATAAACCTGTCTTTACCTTTCGAGCGGTTGCACGGAGTGTTTAATTAGCATGAAAAATATTCGTGAGAATTTCCAATTTCCATTGGCGACCGGTTCCGTCCGGAATCGG
This sequence comes from Furcula furcula, assembly GCA_911728495.1. Classification (NCBI taxonomy): domain Eukaryota; kingdom Metazoa; phylum Arthropoda; class Insecta; order Lepidoptera; family Notodontidae; genus Furcula; species Furcula furcula. The sequence goes on along the minus strand of OU452249.1, from coordinate 19,976,183 downwards.
ACGAGGCCGTCAGCAACCCCTGTGGTTTTCCGACCAATTGACCACGAATGGGCCAATGTTGGTCCAATATTTGCTTAGAATATTAAAAGGTACAGATGGGTAGATCCGTGTTTGGCCAGCTGTTTACTCTCTGCTTGTTTAGTACGTTTAATAGAGTTTTATTTTGTATGCAATGTAACTGATGTAATAGTAAATAATTGGTCCCATTATTAGACTTGTTTTCTGAATGAAATACCTTACCAAGATTTATCAAATTGAATAAGCATGAGTTAGGCATTGTTGGAAGACGCAGCGTAGGCAGGCCTCCCACTAGGTGGACAGACGACATTGTGCGCGTCGCAGGTAACCGGTGGATGCAAATAGCCAATTGTCGTTCATTGTGGCGTTCTAAGGGGGAGGCCTATGTTCAGCAGTGGACGTCTTCTGGCTGATGATGATGATGATGATGAGGCATTGTAGGTCCCTCCTGGGAGTCGTTGGACGTTCGGGGTGTGGGTCCTAGGACGTCCATTGAGTACGGCGGCGACTCTAAAGAGGACGGCGGCGGGGTTGCGACCCCCGTCCCTGTGAGCTCCGTGTCACATTCCCGGGGGGCTGCCTCCCAGTAGTGGGTTCACAGGCAAGACACTGAAGAATTCCTGGTGTAGAGCCCATAGGAGAGCCCAGGTTGTCCCCTCTCTTGTGCCGATGCGACAGTCACGGGGGTTTTAGTGGGTGAAAATCCCTCATTGACCGGTTGACCCCCGCAGGTCCCGGGGACCTATTGAAGGTTTCCCCGCCAGTACAAAAAAGGCATAGTAGGTCCCAAGCGAATTCCAAAGAGAATTTTTGCTATATATATGCTCGTTGAAAATTTGTTAATATGTATAACTTTTCATTGCAGGTAATTATGCCAACTTTGATAGTCACGCTAAATGAATAAAAAGGCATGGTAAGTAAAATAAATTACATATTGGACTAACAATAATTATATATACATATACATACAATATACATATATTATGTATTCATCAATTTCTTAATTAAGTACATGGATTTCTTTTTAGGGTTCTATACCGAAAAGGTAAAAAAGGAACCCTTAGATAGTGAGACTTCGTCTGTCTGTAACACATATATACTTATTTTAGGAACCACTGACGCTATCGACTTGAAACTAGGAATAGTTTTAGATCTTACTGACCCAACCTAATCGCAAATGAAATTTTTGTATTTTTTCATTTATTTTACCTATAATTTCGACCCCTAGGTCGAAATGGGTCATCAAAATTTCAAAGTGAGCCTACTATGTATATCGAGTGAGGTATCATATGAAAGGGCTTTATTTGCACATCACAAAATAGATTTTTATTTTGGTTTATATCAACACCCAGCACAGCAATTTTATACACAATAACATTAGGAAACCATTCTCTTTCTCTTCTCACCATATGTGCGTCCACTGCTTGACTAGTATGCCTCCTGCTAAAAATCAATCATGTGGTGAATCAGTCAATATTGTTTTAGTATTAAGGTATATGTAGAACTTACAGCTGTAACAGCTCAGTGGGCGAGCGCTTGCCTTGGAAACAAGGTGCGCAGGCTCGCACCTCTGGTTTCTTTAATTAATCATGTGCGAATCGTCTTTGTGCGATTGTTACTAGCTTTCGGTGAAGGAAAACACCGTGAGGAAACCTGCATGTGTGAGAAAGTCTAACTAGCTTTCGAATGACGTGTGAATTCCGCCAGCCCGCACATGGCCAGCGTGGTGGACTATGGCCTAAGCGCCTTCATCTTGAAGGGAGGCCCCTGCCCAACAGTGGGACATAAACAAGGGCTGGTATTATTATTATTATTATATGTAGAACTTGACAGGTAACAATTACAACTACAAGCAAACGTTGACTCAAGCAAACACACACACATACACATAATTTGCTTTATAATAATCACAAAGCTAGCAGGGCTGTAACCGTATACGGCTGTTAGACTAATTTAGGTGGAAGATCATCCACGTAATTAATCCACTTAGCAGGAACCCCCGCGGTGGCTCGCTTTGAAACTAGATGCTCAAGTTGCGCCTCTTCAGCTTACTTGGCCTCTCAAGCTGCAGTAGTTAATATGACGGAAATTAATTTAACAAAGGAGTTTTTAATATAAAAAAATATTATTAGACATGTCCTGGCTGACTGATAGACTACGTACAGCCGTTAGTCTTGGACTTTTTAAAAATGTAGGTATAATAATAATATATAATAAATTGGATCTAATGGGTATAAAAGACAGAAATACGTTTAAAAGTTATTAAAATTATTTTTTCTGAAATTAATCATTGTTTCATCATAGAAACAACATAATATTAACAAAACAAATTTACGGAGTTACAACTAAGACACATAGACAATTCTTTATTGCGCACAAACAAACAGATACTAGAAGAATAAGATACAAATTAATAAGACATGCAACAATGGGCGGCCTTATCGCTAAAAGCGATCTCTTCCAGGCAACCTTTAGGTAATCTAACTGCCGCACCTACAGACGTCATTTATAGTTAATTGTGATTAAGTCATATTATAAATGGATTATTTCGACTTTCGAAGCCAAATAATACTTAATAGGCGGAGAGTGAGTAGATATATCAATAATCTCGTAATTAATACTAAAAGATAATCTTAAGAGACTCGGAGAGTCGAACTAAATAGATTACAAAACATGACTTAATTGCGATTAAAGTTAATTGATGTATGTGAGTGCGGCAGTAAGAGTTATAGTATTATTACTTTATAATACTTTTATATTAAAGTTTAATATTTATTTTTATATTTAATATTCAAAAGCAAGTTTAGTATAACCAGTACAAGACTTCCTTTCCTACTTAAATGACTCATTCGGTTTTATCCCAACTGTAATGTTGAATCATCTAAAACTGTTGATTTACAATGTATTCATCCATTCACACATCATGCATTATGTCATAATTTCTTTTATGCTATCCTTCCCATAGTATAAACGAACTACATCAATTCAATGACATTGCAATTTAATCTTTAAGTCGCACGGTTTAGGGCACAAGTTTATTAGCACGTCATCACGTGATCAGCTACCATTCACACCATGAAATGTCAATAATGCAATAGCAGTGTCGCACAATGAGCTATTGTGTGAGTCATTCCCTCTTGAAAATAAGCGTTTAATTAAATACATACTGGGACCATTTTTTTATTGCTTCGAGTGTATTGAGTACGTTCGACCCGCACGGGGCCCGGACTCTATGTGAAATTGTGAATTGTGAACTGATTATGTTCATTCATTCTTGGAGTAAAATTCGAATAGTGAATACACGCTGAATTAATAATGCTTACAGACGCTTTTTGCTTGTTAAGTGATATCTTGAACATTAGAATGTTATTAGGGTCAATTTAACCAACCCCGCCAATAAGGCGTTGACTTATTCCAAAGATATACCGCGTATTCACCAAGGAAAACAAATATGCTGAACGAGTTTGGTAGAGTCGTGGTTAATTTTTGTTGAGTGTCCTGTAGTAAAATATATCTAAGGCACACACATATTTTACACATTATTATACACACCGGAATTGCCTGAATTAATTAATATATTTTCAAGGTAATATTTTTTTCTCTAACATTTTATATGTTGGTATCAGCAGCTTTGCGGCCCCTCAGTACCCTTTGAGCCAAGGTGCAAGGTACTGAGGTACTTTTTGGGGGTGCATTGTAGCCCCCCGGGAACCTATCGCGGTGTTCACGGGGACGGGGGTAGCAACCCCGCCGCCGTCCTCCTCAGAGTCGCCGCCGTACTCAATGGATGTCCTGTTCGTTGGCACCTAACCTAATTTGAGGGTATCTAGTGATATCTAATAAACTTAACATTGCTTCATATAAAAGTTGAACTATGGACCTCACAATCTCACCCTACTTGAAATTACCAGCCCACCAGGGAGTCTATTAAAAAAAATCTGTTACTAGTATATTGCAACAACAGGGGGCGGAAACTGAAATAATTATAGGAAAAGGATATAATTTACTTACTAATTGGCTCGATCAAATCAGTAGGTACCGGAGTAGTAGATTTTATCTTAGACATTGATATAATATCGAATGTAAATTAATTGTCAATTAACTAGTGAGTTATATGAAAATATAGCACTTTTATTATCTGTGCGTCAGCCAATAATGTTTCAATTTTTTAACAATAATATACTAGGGGCCAAACTGTGATAAGAACGGCCAATCACGCAAGAGTTATTTTGATAAACAAGTGTGCAGGTACAAGTCGTCTGTGCGCAGACACACACTGACTGCTTTTCTTGTGTCCTCTTATTCTTAGATCCTATGGGATGGAAGACTGACACGACCGAGGAGAGACATTGGGTAGCAGAGACATTGGGTAGCAGAGACATTGGGTAGCAGCGACATTGGGGCAGCGACATTGGGTCAAGGTATCCATTACTACTAATGGCCCGTTTTTGCTTTGAATGGAGTATTCGTTCATGACAACATGGAGTACAGTTGTGTGCGATTGGTAGTCCTACGATATTCTCTAACGTAACCATTCGTGGCTGTGCTAGACGGCGAGGTCGACGTAGAGCCTTGGATATGACGTCAAGCTTAACGCTGTTAGAATCTGAATTAACTATTACATTACGGTCGAACTGACTTCCACTGATAACCGTACATTTTCATGGTGGCAGTGCTGCGTAAGCAAAATTAGTGAATACGATAACACAACTCGCCGCTGCCGCAACGTCGACCTCGAAGTTGTGTTGCTTAGAGAATATCACTACTGCTTACTATTACTAGGTGGTAGGTCTGTCCAGTAGGTAGAAAAGTAAGAAAAGAAAAAACGTTTTTTAAGTTAGAACTAACCTTAAGGCAACCAATAAGGGCATTGTGGCTGGTTAAATTACCGGGATTAAGGATGTCTATAGCAAAATGTTTTAGTAAGCTAGTGAGCTTTACCTCGATTCCATCCCGCTTTCCATCAGGTGGGACTGCAGTCCAGCGCTAGAAGTAGTAAAAAAATGTAAACAGTTACGTAAGCAGAATAAAAAAATCATCATTTGTATATGCGCCTTTATAGGGTATTCAATCAATACACGGCAGTGCAGGCACGCGGTATCAAATTACTGATTGATTAGCTGCGCTAATACCGCTTGATATGTGCCTAATTAGCGGACTATGCGGGCTAGCCTGCCTGTACACCGAGTACATCGAGATCAGATTTCTGTGGCTTGAGCTTGGTGGCCTTGTAATGTCCACAATCAAATCATCTGCTTGATGATCTTTTACTAGCGGCCTCTTTTACAAAAACAGCAATATGATAGCATTGATGTGCTATGCCCGTTAAAGGGCACTGTAGCTAATAGTACAAGAAGGAATTGTTTTAATAAAATCTATATCTATCTATACTTATAATAAACCTGTAACAGGTCCAATTCTGTATATTGAAGATATTTTGAAAATTATATTTGGAGGGCGAAAATGTAATTTTTTTAATTTTTTACTGTCTGTCTGTCTGTCTGTCTGTATCACGGCTGAGCATCACGCCGAAACTACTGAATGGATTCAAATGAAACTTGGCATGATTTGATATCTTACTACGAGGTAGGACATAGGATACTTTTGATCCCGTAATCTAGCACGGTTCTTTTGGGAGAGGGGATTAAAGTCAAAATGGGTACTTGGTTAAACGCTTGGTCCGATTTTATCAATTTTTCTTCATAATTATAATAAATATTAGTAAGGGAACACTCATAGAGAGTTGTTATCAAGGTTTTGTAATCGATCGGGTTAAGCAACGTTAGATAAGGTCATTAAATAGATGGGTGACCGTTTAACGCCACTTGAACTAAACGGGTCCGTGTTTCGGAGAGCAAGTAAAAAGTGGGTCCCAGTTTTTAACCGACTATAAAAAAGGAGGTTATGTATTCGATGCGAATGCCTGTTATTAAAAGTTTAGTTAACGTAAAAATAGCGCATGCGGAGCTGCGTGGGTCAGCTAGTAATAAATAATACTAAATTCAATGCACTCGTCTGTCATCGCCAACTTTCGCTGAAGTAACATTCATGTTATATATGTAACCTTAATCGCATTTTTGTTGGCATTTGGTTGGGCCTATTACCCGTGGTTAGTTGGCCAACGCACATGTTTTGCGTGCAGTTTGCTCGTTTGGGCCAACAAGTAATGGCCAACGTTGGGATCGCTACGAGATCCCAACGATAAAAGTTGGTGCGATTGGATGATGATTAGTGTTACACTGCTACGACGAGAAGTTTACAGGCAGGCTCATTGTTGGCTTACAGTTGGTAAAATGTGAAAGTTGAAACCGTTGGCCCTATTTTGGGAATAAGTTGGCAATCCAACTAACCACCTATAAGTCGCGTTTATTTTATTTTTTTAAGTTTACCTACATACTCATTGTTAATAATACCTAATTCTAATTAAAACACATAGACTTACTAACAATTTTATAGAATGTGTTACACACTGTTATTTAGATAATTTCTGGTATTACCAACTCTTAATCATCATTGAGACCGACACGTACACTACGGGAAAACAATAATACATACAAAAAGCGAAATGATCTGTCTATGAATTACTATAATTTAATTGTGGTATCTACACTAGTGAGTGACTAACCGCGTCGGTTAGACATTGCACCAATAATACGCTCAATTAATTAGCCGGCAGACTGACGTTTCACGTACTTACCTAATTAATGTCCCAGAACTGAGTTAACAATACGACCGTTATTATTGTACCGCTAACTACTAATGATTGAGTTTCCTTACAATAAGAAAACCGTTATAACGCCACCGCAATTGCAAGAAACTCCATAGGCGTAGGTTTTGTTAAGCGTTGTGTAATAATTAAGTAGAACGTTTTTAGGATTCCGTAAATGAAAGGCAAAAACGGTGTCCTTATATCTCATTCCTTCATTTCCTCAAGTTTGTCCGACCATAGAAATATACTAACTACGTGACGTTTTAATAAGAAGCTAGAATAACTTAATACGCGTAACAAATGTTTTGTCACCAGAATAACAAGTCATAAATATTTGTGTAGTAAGTAAAGCTATCTAAACTGTTATTTTATTTTATTAATGTTACTGTAGTATCTAAGCAGTAACTAGAATAGGGGACTTTACCATAATTAATAAAAATAATAGGATTAATGGTTTCGGATTACGCGATTACTATTTACACCCTGAATAACCTGCAAAACTTTATGACACCATAATAAATGTCGATATTATAATTAGTAGACCTAATTTAGACTCATGAAGATATCTGTAACATACGAAAGTAAATATTTTAGTCCTTTAACATTACCATAAAAATTACAGCTCAAAAATTGGAAGACATAAGGTTACACAAAGATACTAGTACGGAAGAAATTTCGTCTGCACATGACCATAGAAATTAAAGCTCGAAAATTATTCGCGATAAAATCCTCACCTACAAAAAATATCACATATTTACAAATCTTTTTTTGAGCAGCGGACCTAAAAAGGCAACATTAAGCATTTCATCTAAAAGGAATTTGTATACTGCATTCCCATAAAATCCTTCGCATTTCGTAAAGTGGTCACACGATTAACAATGAAACCGCAACACTCATATTTTGATTCACCGAAAGTGGTATTTTCTAATGTGAAGTGTGTGTGTGTATATGTCAAATCGCAAAAAAGGTATTTTTTCAAAAAAGAAGAAGAATTGAAAAAACAAATAATATTTAGAGAACAACACGACATTAATAAGTGTAGCTGAGTTATTATGGCCACGAAATCCGAGGGGCGAGGGGAACAATTTAGCAGCAATTTTAATAATAAGTCCCTGGTATTTCTATTATAGCTGGCAGACGATCAGGTGGGTTCCCGCGAGGGGTTTAATAACTCACGATTAGCCTATTGGAATCGCTGTGAATGTTTGCTATTTTTTCTATATTGCATGTACGAGGCTTAACTGAAACGAAATTAAAAATTGTTTGCAGTAGTTATGAAATAGCTAACTTTGTGTATTACCGAGCGCTTTAAGAAATTAGTGTAATAATGTTTACGTTTTACACTACTTAGTATATATAATGATTTCTGAGATTTACGCAGATATTATATATTAAAATAAAAACAATCGTTTTTTATTTTTCTTTATTTTCTTTGTCACTCAAATTCATCATTGAGTTAAGCTCGTCTTTGTACACATACATATGTAGATTCTTCTTACTATTGTAATAATGTATTGTTTTTAATGTGTACAATAAAGTATTAAATTAAATTAATAATATTACGGATTATATCGCCATTTAGTTTTGATCTTACTTAATTAGCTATTAAACATATTATTTCTAAGTTTGTATTGTAAAGTTATTACTGCCTACCTATTAGATGCATTCTGCATACGGGTCGGGGCTCGGTTTCATTTGAATCATAGTTCTCGGAATAAGAATACACAGATGTGCGTGATTTATCAATACATATTGTACCTCAGTTGATACTGCATACTTGTCTTTGTATGTAGGTATATGTACCTGGTTTCAAAACGTAATTTTTGTAACCATCTATTAAAACTGTAGTACTTGCTATAGGGGTTAATCTGTTATGGATAAAGTATTGCAAATAAGCGTTGGAGTTCCGGCTTACGAATTTAGGTGAAATATTGAGCCAGTTACTAACTTGAGTGTGTGTGCAATAATTCTAACTCTAACTAAAGCTTATCTTTTTTTTTAATAATCTATCCGTGAAGTTTCTTCTAGTATGTAGGTATTACTAATAGTCTCAATGATGACTATCTTAGATAAAAAAAAGTAAGGATTCAGTGCTAATAAACACACTGATGCTGGTTGAATGACGATGATTTTTTAAATTTATTTTTGGAGTAAAGTAATAATTTATAAATCATAGCCAACAAAATCGGAATATTCGTGGCTATAGTTGTGGCACGAGAATTTTAATTAAAAAATGATAACGTGTAATGTGCAATGTGTTGGCTGAGTCCCTTCATGGTTGGGGTGATTTTTAATTATTAAAATTCTACGCCGGCGGCGTCTGCCGATATTACTTTGATATGGGGCCGCTCTGGGGTACCTTTGCCTATAACGTGCATGCATTGCACTGATTGATCAATTACTCTTTATTACACATTATTTTTTTTAAAATTTGTGGTAAAGCAACGTAGAGCACACTGGATTTATGGATTTCGATGTATTTTCCACCCGGTACTTATGCATATTTCTTTGGCATGGCCTAGGCGGCTTGATGGATTGGGAGTAAAAAACATCTATAATGTACTTATCTATGTTTTGACTTTTAAGTTTTCTGTAATGTAAGTACATGGTATAGAGGTTACAGAGTGGAATAAGCTCCCTGAAATTGTGATAAAGGCACCCACATTGAACTCTTTCAAGAACAGACACGACAACATCTCCAAATCTTAATGATACACACGCATCAGCTAGTAGCTGCTAGTGTGTTTATAATATATATATATATTTATTTATTTAATTCTTCATGCACAAATTTTGTACATAGGCGTACTTAATGCCTTAGGCATTTTCTGCCAGTCTACCTTAGGGTGGTATAGAGAGGGTACAAGGTGGGTACAAAAAAAAAAGTATAGGAAATAAAATAATAATAATGTTCTTGCAGCACAAAGATAAGAAACTGTGGTATATTTTTTACTGACATCAATTACTATGATAAATGGTGCGTTTCACCATGTGCGATCACATCTTCACTTACCATCAAATGGGGCATCTGTCACCCACTAGTCTATGTTAATAAACATGATATTTTCACGTCTAAGTTAAAATCTACGCCGAGTATAATGAAATGTTAATAATGAGTGTAATAAAATGTAATTTTGTTGTGTTAAGCGCTGGGCGGGCTCCATGCCGGTATTGTGAGCACAAACCATTATTATTAAATTCTCGTAGCACAACTGCGCGACAGCAGAGTTCTTCACAATGAAATGCCAAATACAGCGAATAGCAGGTACCAGTTATAAAAACTGTATGATTTTTTTTATATTTTTTTAACATCATAGTCATGTCTTCTTAAAACAAAACTGCACAATGTTGTATAATAAAATTTGTGTACGATATTTAGTAAAACCTAAAAACCGCTGTTTTTTTGAAAGTGCAAAAAAATATTTAAATAAAAGTTTTAGGCGTATACATATAAAATAGTATATAGCATTAGCGCGTGGGGTGTCCGGGTAAGAATACCACCCTCCCATCTCCTCACGACTCCCGTTGGGTAAGAGGCGACTAAGGGAAAACAAGAAGACGGGCAGCAGCGTCATTCTATTGGATTACCTACGCAGGATTACCTTGGCAGGCGTCTTGGGGATCGCAGTATAGGTGTACTGCGATCCCCAAGACGCCTGCCAAGCGTGGCGACTATGGCAAGCCCTCCCTTCTAAGGGGAGGCCTTTGTTTATTTTACTTATTAATATAACAGATATCTGGTAAGATATGTGTGTTGTGTGTGTGTCTTTCGGTTACTGATAATATGATGACTAATATTATTTATTAGTATGACATCAAAATGACAAAACGTTTCGTACCGCTCGTTCGTATTGCATCATAGTCTAGTCTCTATACATCGCGTAGACGGAGCTCGCGAAATGAAAATAATAACGGAATGTTTTAATTTCCCTGCGAGTGACAGGTCACGTGCCCGCGTCCCCCGCGGCGGCCGCCTCACCCCCGCATCCACCCTAACTGTCATCATCACTGCCGTGGACAATTAGCCTGCTCATGAGATTAAACAAGTAGAGTGCGCGTGTTTGCTTGGGTTTTTTTGTACTTGTCTGAATCGCCCGCTTACCCCTGTCAAGTTAGACGCAAATGGCTGGTCGCAGTGAATAGTCGCATGATAGATATGACAAGCATGAGCAACGAGTGCACATCGCGTTCACATGAGTAATATTATGTTTGGTTAAGACATTTGATTTAAGTATACTTTGGGATAGACAGTCCAACGTTAGCAAAAATATCCTCGCAAGAATAAAAAAAAAATAGTAATAAAAACTCTTTAAAATAAATAAAATATAATAAAACTTGTTACCAAGTGATAATAAGGCACTCGGCATTTTTTTCTTAGAGAAACTTTTTCCTTATTTAGTTTTGCGGTACCTATTTCAGTGCATGTTTGGTTTAAATACCTATTAGACGGACAGTTCTGTACAGTTTCATAAGAAAATTAAATCCTGAACTAAAATTAAGGGTTGAATTAAAAATACCAATAACCTCTAATGGGTTTCTTTACGTCGTACTAAACAACATTTATTCTACCACTTTTAATAATTCATTTTTTGTTATCTACACTAATATTATAAAGAGGAAAGATTTGTATTTTTGTATGTTTGTAATTAATAAAATCAAAAACTACTGGACCGATTTCAAAAATTATTTCACCATTAGAATGCTACGTTATCCCTAAGTAACATAGGCTATATTTATTACTAGAAAAGAAAATGTCCACCCGTGCAAAGCCGGGACGGGTCGCTAGTAAGTAATATTCTCGTAACACATTGCATTGTTTGTTCCACCCCTTCTTTCGTAGAAATGCTATTTTCAAAACTGCAATTTTTATAAGGCAGTCAGAATTGATGAATTATTCAGAATTATGTAACGAAGTTGTCCGTAAGAGGCTATTAGTATTTTTAAGTCAATCCTGTATATTTAATCCCTATAATCGGATAGTCTTACGAATAAGGCATAGTTTTCGTATTAATACTTATTAGTTAGTATTAGTAATAGTTCGAATAGTATTAGTTGAATAAGCAGAATATTTTTTCTACAGGGCTGGTTTCTCAATTTTCGTATTTCTCTTGCTCGCGGCCCAGTCCTTCACGACGTAGTTATTTGTATTGTATCGACGCGAGTATTCAATGGGTTCGTAAACAAATCCTAATTTAATTAATTCATAACATGTACTGGGGATATTTCTCGACGTTCCAATTTAGAGTGGCGATTGCCAATAAGGGCGCACGAGCGTAAAATTAAATGCCATTGTTATAAGTGTGAGAGTATAGGAAGCCGTCGCGTTGCCCTCCGTGGATACAATTACTAGACTTATGTTACTTTGCCTACTGAGAACCAATACTTCCATTGTATTTCAGGATTAGGAGTCAACAATGGTCGCTATGAATACTATAAAGCTGATGTTTTTAAACTATGAGAATATATTAATTTAATTTAGTTATTATAATAATAAAATATACTTATTGCTGTTTATTCTTTTGCTATTACAAAAATCCTTGACTTTTATTTGATTAACTTAGTGCGTACGTCTCTAATTCCGTTCAAAGTGATAATTCATTTTGCTTGCACTTGAATACAATAAAGCATGTAGGTAATTAAATTTTAATTTAAAAACCGTAACTTAGCGTAGTTTATAAACTTTAAAAATTACTACGATTTATACAATGATATAATGTAAAAATAGGGGTTTTATAAATACAATAGAATATGGATAACAACTTATTTAAGACAACTGATATTTTCTATTTATGTACCTAATAGTTTTGAGTTTATGAAGGGTTTCTTATTTTCCTATATATAATATCGAATACATCAAGAAACGTATGAGCAAACGAACCGAAGAGGCCAAAAGTCGCAATAATAGACGCGTTGCAATTCGGTCCAATTAAAATTAATTAGCTACGGAACACAGTGTGCAAGCTCAAGCAACAAATCAACGAAAGATACAACTTCGGATAGCGGTGTCCGTGGATAAGGACACGGACCCCGGATTCACCGAATGTTAGTGTAAATTAAAATCTAATTCATATCCCTTAAAGTTCAAATTGCATTTGTACACAAGTGTATCATTATTGGGTATAATTTTATTAAGTTCTTTTGTTTCAATGTTGTTTTATCTTCGAGATAAATGTAGTAGTTTATAATTAAAGATTTTTTTATGGTAGTAGGTATTATATTTTTTTAAATATTTACGTAATATTATTTTATCTATTGTTAACCGAAGAACCTGCTAGACCTCTTATATTACGAAAATTGATATACGATTTTATAACAAGTATATACTTATTAGAATATTCCATTATAGGAGACAATTAGTCAGTTAGGCACATTAAGGCAAGCCTATGTGTATGTAGGCATCCATCTACTAATTAGCAATCGCGACGTTCCATGCCGTGACAACATTTTCATAAAAACGTACCTACACGCCACATCTCTATAAACTAATAGTAAATTTGAACTGTTATAAAATAACGGTTATTTTCGTCGTCAATTTATCATGACACCGTGCGGGAGGAGCCGCGTCCTATTCATCATAACCGGAGCGATTGCCAAAATAACTTGTATGTTTTCCGTGTGAACGGTGATTTATTCGTTTCGCCTGTTAATTACGATCAAGATTCTGTCGTGTTTAGGTCAGTTATTTTATTTGCAATCATTGCTATTGTTGCTATTGTATGACCAAATGGAAAATATTTTAGGGTAACGTTAACTATCTCGTTAGTTAGAACCGTTACCATACAAAACCATTGAGAAAACATCTGAACGGTAGCCATGTAAGAAGTGTCGGGAAGTGTGCTTCAATTACTAGGTCGTAGGTTCCTTGTGCAAGAGACCATATAGGTAGGTACCACTGCAGTGTCATATATATTGCGGCCAAGCAGCAGTGTGTATACATTGCTGTGTTTCGGTGGAAGAGCACTGTAGCTGATGAAATTACCGGACTCAAGATACTTACTAACTAATGTCTCGGGTGATGTGCGGCAGTACCATGCAGCTCTAGGTTGATTAAAAAAAAATGGTTATAATAAAATGACAATTTTTTTTGGGCTGTTTTCCAAATAATTTATATAGCTTTGATGAGTTATGTCTATTTCTTTAATAACGCAAATGGCCGGCAGAGATCGCATCACAAGTTACGACCTTTCATAAACTCTTCAGGTGTAGTTACGTATAAAAATCCCGGCAATTCAATTAGCGGGAAAGCAGGCTGGAGGGCGCGGAGGGCGGCGCCTAATAAACATAATATAAATAATCTGTGGCGATAAATCTGCAGCGCTTTATGACAGGAGTGGGTTGTCACTCGGTGTAATTAGCGCTAGTGTGTTGCGCGTCGCGCCGCCACGCAGCGGGCCAGCGCTTCAAGCGGTTTAACAGGTGGACCCGAGGCGTGTCTTCAAATGTCTCAAAATATCTTATTAAATCGTTTTATGGAACTATATTTGATCCAACTGGTATTTCATTATGTATACTTATTCTGTGGAAGATAATTATATGAGTTTAGGTGGAGTTAGCTCTTCTTAGCTTTTTTTGTTAATTTAATTTGTTTTTTCTTAAATGTTTTATTCCTTAAGATATTACAAGGTCATCCGATCCCAAACCAGGCTGAGCCTGTACAATGGAAACCAGACAACTAATACCTATACTTACTTATTGTAAATACTTTTTGTATATACTTTTTGTAAGTACATACTTAAATAGATAGAGACCCTCATAGCCCGTTGTAACTATTGTTCGGTAAACGATCAGTTGGGTAAGCAACGTCAGGCAAGATCAGTCCTTGAAGATGGGTGACCGTTTAGTGCCATTTGAACTGAACGTCTCCGTGCTTCGGGGGGCACTTAAAATTTCGGTCCCGGCTATTGTCATCTAGACAGCAGTCAGAGGCCTGAGGGCAGCTTGAAAACTCTGACGCCAAGTTGGCCACTAACCATAAGACAAAAATAAATTTAAAGTAAAAAATGTTTTAAAAAACAAGCTTTTATTTAAATGCGCTAAAAAGAATAAAATAAACTTTTCCTTTAAAACTTTTAATATCTATTTATAACGTCATTACACAATTTATATGATATAAAAGCTTGTCGCGAGATTATAGTACCTATTCGTACTTTCATAGTTTGAAAATTTTAAAACTTAAAGTCAATAAAATCTAATTATTGATTTTCTTGTTTATATTCTTATAGATAAATCTCGCGACAAGCTTTTATATCATATAAATTGTGTAATGACGTTATAAATAGATATTAAAAGTTTTAAAGGAAAAGTTTATTTTATTATTTTTAGCGCATTTAAATAAAAAGCTTGTTTTTTAAAAAGTTTTTTACTTTAAATTTATTTTTTACTTTTTTGTTTTTGCTGGATAGGTTTCTGAAATCAAATCATCTTTATTTGCTGAAAATAGGTAAGTATGCATGAACTAACATGGGTGTTTTTATTATTTTGATTATGTCCTATATGGTCTACATTATTAGGTATGCAAAAATTGGTTTATATAAATCTACAATTTACTATACTAATAAATAATTAACTAAGTATTGGAAATTATTGAATAATTGCAATAATAGTATTGACGACGACCAAACTCGATAGGTTTACTAGTGGCTGTTCCAGGGTTCCGTCCCGTCACCCACCCACTTACCAAGTCTATTATCAATTCCGCTTATATAGGCAAAGTGAATAGAAGCTCCTTAAAGCAAATCAAATCTGCCCAAATTCGATGGGTTTACTAGTAGCCATTCCATGGTTCTGTTACTCTTACGAACCGTCACGAGCGCAGGTTTGATGACTTCCAGCCTCCCGAGCAAGCCAGGTTTCGAAAAGGCTTTAGTATCGTAGACCACATTAATACGCTCCGCCAGATTATACAGAAGACCGAGGAGTATAATCGGCCATTATGTCCAGCGTTTGTAGACTACGAGGAAGCCTTCGATACAATCGAGACCTGGACAGTATTGCAGTCCCTCCAGCGGTGCCGCATTGACTATAGGTACATCGAAGTGTTGAAGTTTGTACGTGTGTTCGTACAGCAACGCCACCATGTCGATCCGACTACAGGACGAGAGTACGAAACCAATCCCCTTGCTGCGAGGTGTGAGACAGGGAGACGTCATTTCTCCGAAACTGTTCACAAACGCATTGGAGGACGTTTTCAAGCTCTTGGACTAGTACGGATTCGGCATCAACATCAATGGCGAATACATAACTCATCTTCGTTTTGCCGATGATATAGTCACTATGGCAAAGTCGCTGGAGGACCTCGTCCTCAGTACGATGCTCAGCGACCTCAGTAGCGTTTCCCAACAGGTGGGTCTTAAAATGAACATGGACAAGACAAAGATCATGTCTAATGTCCATGTTACACCCGTACCGGTAGTTGTTGGCGGGCCTGTTGGTCTAGTGGTTAGACACCCTACCTGCTGACCATTAGGTCGTGGGTTCGATTCCCACCAAGTGTCTGGGTGTTTTATATCGATATAAGTATGTATTTACAAAAAAATGTATATAGTAAAAATGTATATGTGTGTGTAGTGTATTAGTATCAGTTGTCTGGTTTCCATAGTACAGGCTCTGCCTAGTTTGGGATCAGATGACCGTGTGTGGGTTGTCCCAGAATATTATTATTATTATACACTCGAAGTTGTTGACCACTACGACAAACTATCCAGTGTGTATTGCCAGTGATGACATATGGTACTGTGACGTGGTCTCTAACGGCTGGCCTTTTAGAAAAGTTCAGAGTCACACATCGAGCCATGGAGAGAGCTATGTTCGGCGTTTCTTTGCGCGACAGAATCCGAAATGTGGAGATTCGCCGAAGAACTAAGGTTACCGACATAGCTCTCAGAATCTGCAAGTTAAAGTGGCAATGGGCAGGCCACATCGCTCGAAGAACCGATAACCGTTGGGGAAGAAAGGTTCTCGAGTGGCGACCACGAATCGGAAGACGCAGCGTAGGCAGGCCTCCCACTAGGTGGACAGACGACATTGTGCGCGTCGCAGGTAACCGGTGGATGCAAATAGCCAATTGTCTACTAGTAACCATTCCAGGGTCCCGTCACCTACCTTCCAATTCCATCATCAGGTCCTCATTATTGGCCAAAGTGAACAGAACTCTTTAAGACGAATCAAATGAGCCTAAACTCGATGTGTTTACTGATAACGATTCCAGGGTTCCGTCACCTACCTTCCAATTCCATCATCACGTCCTCATTATTAAGAAAAATGAACAGAACTTTTTAAAACGAATCAAATGAGGCAAAACTCTATGTGTTTACCAGTAACCATTCCAGGGTTCCATCACCTACCTTCCAATTCCATGATCAGGTCCTCATTATTACAAAAAGTGAATAGAACTCTTTAAGACGAATCAAATGAGCTTAAACTCGATATTTTTACTAGTAACCATTCCAGGGTTCCGTCACCTACCTTCCAATTCCATCATCAGGTCCTCATTATTAGGCAAAGTGAATAGAAGTCTTTATGACGAATCAAATGAGCCTAAACTCGATTTGATTACTAGTAACCATTACAGGGTCCCGTCACCTACCTTCCAATTCTATCATCAGGTCCTCATTATTAGGAAATGTGAAAAGAACTCTTTAAGACGAATAAAATGAGCCTAAACTCGATGTGTTTACTATTAACCATTCCAGGGTTCCGTCACCTACCTTACAATTCCATCATCAGGTCCTCATGATTAGGTAAAGTGAATACTACTCTCTAAGACGAATCAAATGAGCCTAAACTCGATGAGTTTACTAGTAGCCATTCAAGGGTTCCCTTATCCACCTTCGAGCTCCATCATCAGGTCAGCTCGATGATACTATATTATTGTATTGTCACCGGTCCTTGACACATGTGCAAAATTTCAAACGAATTGAACGTGTAGAAGTGGGTGAAAATTGAGTTGCAAGATTCCACCCGAACAAATTACATACATACATACATATGTACATACATTGCAAGTTAAATAAAAGCTTTTAAAAATAGATAAGCACCCAATCACTTGGTCGGAATTGAACACACGACCTATTGAGTAGCGGCCAGGCCCACCAATAAAAAAAATGTGAATAAAGTCGCTGGAAAAAGTTTGGGCACGAATAACGAAACACGCAGCGCTGAAGCCGCTTAATGTAGATGCCCTCGTCAAAGCACTCTTCATCAGGCTTAGTTAATTATGGAGACATATCAGCTTTATTATAATTACTCATTTTAATGTTTATGCCGTGCCCGTCACGGCGCCTACAATGTTACAACGGAGTTTTTCTGTACATAGCCAATGAAAAACATTATATTCTGGGATTTAACTGCTCTCGTCAAGACTTCATATTGTTTTCAAACCGCCAATAATACGCTAATAGGACTCAGATGTAATACAAAGTTAATTAGAAAGCGTATAATTGGATTTCACTTTCCATTTATAACGCTTAATGACACAACAAATATTGTAAGGCTGAATAATCTTAACAAGATTTGAGTAGTCCTTTTAATTGCTAATTACTCGTATATATTAGCATTTGTTAACCCATGGGGTGTCCGAGCACCCATCCTTCTCCTTCTGTTGGTTGTCATAAGAGGCGACTAAGAGAAAAACAGAAGACAGGCACGGGAGCAGCGATTTTCTATCGGATTAGGTATCTATACTGCAATCCTCAAGACGCCGGCGTGGGAGTCATGGAACCCCCTCTCCTTAGGGGGATGCCTTTGTTCAGCAGTGGCCATCTTTCGCCTAATGATGACTTTTAAAGCCAGCTGGTGCAAGCGAATATCGATCAAACGGTATTGTATCTCACTATACTATCGCGGACACGAACGATGTGCCAGTTTTCAATCAAAATCCTTTGAAAGACGTTACGTGCGCGGGGAACGAGATGTTACGTGCGCTTACCCCGCCCACACGTATTTCGGGTCGGCACGTGCAAGTGATTGTCATCCTAAAGGATACACCGCTTGTGACCGCGAGAGTACATATCTACTACAAGTTTGCATTACTAAACTGTGTGCAGTAGGTGTGCACTGCAACTACGCAGGTGTTACACAGCAGCACAGTTGTCGGCGCACACCCGCGGCCGGTATCACTTCCATGCACCATTACCTCCATAATTTAATTAGTTTCGAGTGATCATTTCATTAATAGAGGCGATATTTGGCGAGCGCTCTCGCACGCCCGCGGCTTTGTCAATTTTAATTAAAGCCCGATACGTGGACCGAAATGTTGGAATTCTTCATTAATTAGTCCGGCGCGAGATTTCTAATAATTTAATTAATGTAGGGAGTTAACAAGCCCGCGGCCGCCCTGCCGGTATGTCTGTAACGCGTTCGCGTTTACACGTGCCGTCGGTATTCCGGACAGCACCGTTATGACTCCCTGGACGTCCGCATCACGTGCCCGGGATTGATCCATCAAACTCATAATTGCGTTATTATCCTGTTGGCTAATTGATTGGCCGTAGTTATCGTTTGTATGTGTAATGAATTAGTAATGTGGTTAAAAATATGAAAGTACTTTAGTGTTAGCTTAGCGCTAGTAGAGACTGCAGAATCGATGCGTTTTGCTGCTGCCGCGGAGAAAACCTTCAAAAAGTACCCAGTCTCTTCAGGGGTGGAGGCTGGGTTATGTGACATTTTTAACCATTAAATCTTCATCGATGCTATGGAATGCCAAGAACACTTCGTTCGGACCTAATCAGAGTTTCTTCAGCCCAGACGTTAGCTAGAGCATGTCCCTGGAGAAGCAGAACTGCATCACCGCGGTGCTCGCGTCGTCGCCCTTTTTTTCTCCTTCAAAACCGGGTCCACGGGAGCTGTGGGCCTCGACCGGGGTATGCGGGATTCTTAGTCACATGAGAGGGGGGGACCCCGGGCTCTTCAGTGGGATCTATACCCCTGAGTGCCTTGACTTTGAGCCCACCACCTGGTAGGGGCATTATAGCCCCTCGGGAACCATACACGGTGCTCAAGGGGACGGGAGTTGCAACCCCGCCGCCGTCCTCCTCGGTGTCGCCGCCGTACTCAATGGACGTACTTAGGTCCTGAACGTCCAGTGACACCGAAGGGACCCGTGTCGTCGCCCGCCTCAAGCATGCCTAACGGCCACAAATGGTATTTTTGTACTCTGTTGTGATCGGAGTTACTTAGACCACCTCCATATCGCATTTGCGATTGTTTTTTTTTTTTTTTTTGGGTAATGATAGACGCTGTTGGCCGCAGATGGCCATTGCAGCTTCACCGGACAATAAATAGGAGGCGAGCGCTTAAAGCGCTCTAGCCTTTACGGCAGAAGTAGCGACGAGCTCAAGGGCACCTCAGGGAGGCACGGCCTCGGCTTGGGCTGTCGCTTAAGAGAGGGCTGAGTTTACCACCGGTTCACAAGTGATTCCACTAGCGCTACTGCCCTTTACACCGGAACAGTAATATTTACAGATTGCTGCTTAGGGGCATGTCACTGCACTGGTACCTACTGGACGGACTTTTTGTCCTGCCTCGGACCATTCGATATCGTGTGTAGTTATATAGCGTGCATGCACGGTCCTAATAGTTGTCATCATAACACATTTGAATAATGAATCGGTGTGTTTCCCTCATAAGTGCATTTTGTAGTTCCTGGTAAATTGCATACTATTTACCGAGAACACAAGCTTCATACATACTCGTATGGTTATGGTGGCGAGCAAACAACAGACAATTGCTGAGCCCTTTAGAAAGAGAATGTCAAGCAAATTACCGAGTTAAGTTCTATTATCTACTGAATATTGTATTGTTTCTTTGTTTATATTATTTGCGGTATAATAGGCACGTATTACATATATGGTTAAGCATTTTCTCAGACAGTATTTTTGATTAAATTAGAGATTCATAATATTATAAGTAAGAGTCTCTCTCTATCCGATGGGCCCGTTGGTCTAGTGGTTAGAGACACTGGCCGCTAACCGATGGGTCGTGGGTTCGATTCCCACCAAGTGTCTGGGCGTCATATCTATATAAGTATGTATTTACAAAAAAAAACCAAGTAGGTATTAAAAGATACACAACTATTGAGGTTCAAAGCAAAAATGATTTATTTCCAATTACCTTCAAGTACAATCACAAATATTATAATCACAATTATTGTGGGTATGTTCATACACAACATACCTTTCCCTCATAACAACAAGTACATTAAATATGATAGAAGAACATAATTAAGACGAGAACTATATATGTATATGATAAAGTTAACAATCAGGTATGCCTATAATTTCTGGCCACAAATCTGGATGAGGTATTGTCGGTTCAGTGGGATGCTCTTCTTCTGCAGTTTCATCATCTGGACGATCCCATGATAATCTGGGTTGTCTGACTGTTTGCGGTACCGATGAAGACCGAGCTAACATTTGGTCTATGTGCCTCCGATGCAACTCTCCATCTTCCGTTCTCACCCTATATACACTAGGACCTTCCATTGACTCTACTATGGCTCTCTGCCACTTTTCACCAGGACCATACACCCGCATTAAAACCGGTTGATTGACTGTGAATTTACGATCAGGCGGACGCTCTGCCGCTGCCTCTAATTGCTCATCAGCGCGACTAGAAGTATAGTCAGGATGTAGTCCTGTCACAGCCGTTCTGAACTTCCGGCCGTTCAACATCTCAGCTGGAGTCTTATTGGTGCAGCTGTTTGGCACAGTACGAAGGTAATATAGGGCTTTTGACAATTTTTCTGACCAAGGCATATTAGTGCTTGACATCTTTTTTAGTTTATTTTTAAACGTCTGTATCGCCCGTTCAATTTGCCCATTAGATGCCGGGTGATATGGCGGACAATATACATGTTTAATCCCATTTCTCTTCAAGAATAAATTAAACTCTTCAGAACAAAAACTTCTGCCATTGTCTGATACTATAATGTCAGGTAGGCCTTGAGAAGCAAATATTCTCCTAAGGACAATTATAATAGTTTCACTACTCATTGAATTCACTATCTCAGCTTCTAACCATTTGCTGTAACTGTCAATTATCATGAGAAAAGTTTTACCCTGAAATGGGCCAGCGAAATCAATATGTATACGGCTCCATGGCTTATCCGATGTGATCCATGATTGCGGGTCTTTGGGTGGATTATTCCTTACTGACTGACATAATTCACATTCTGCCAATATCTTCTCAATCTGTCGGTCCATATCAACCCACCATACATAGCCTCTAGCATACGCTTTAGATTGGACAATTCCCGCATGTGGGGCATGTAATAATTTCAAGACTTCTAGTTGTAAAGTCTTCGGTATCACGACTCTATTACACCATAATAAACAATCTTTATTAAGCGAAAGAGCCTCTCTTCGTGTCCAAAACGGTTGTATGATGGGGTCCGTGCATGAGTGTGGCCAACCATGAAGCACATAAAATACTACTTTCTGTAGTACTGGATCTTTCTTAGTTTCAATTGCAATTTTATTCGCATTTAAGTTCCATCCCTCAGGGCGTTCTTCCAGGAGCAAAACATCCCTTAAACACTCTTCCTTTAAGACCGATGTACTTGGCATGTTCCATCGGCTAAGAGCATCGGCATTACCTAGCAATTTACCTGATCTATATTTGATAGTATAATCATAACAACCTAGTTTAAGTGACCATCTTAACATTCGTGGTGATATCTGGTCGGGTATCGGCTTCGCCGGATTAAACAAACCCACCAGCGGTTTATGATCAGTCACAATACAAAAACTACGACCAGCCAGGTACTCATGAAACTTTGTCAGACCAAACATAATTGCCAAGGCTTCCTTGTCAATCTGTCCATAACGTCGTTCGTGTGGTTGCAACGTTCGGGACGCCATCATTACCGGGCGTTCGGACCCATCATCCATCACATGAGCTATAATTGCTCCAAGCCCATACTCAGAACAGTCACATATCAGTAACAACTCACGACTCAAGTCGTATCCAATCAGTGTGTGATCTGACGCTAATAAAGCTTTCGCTTTCTTGAATGCTTCTTCCTCTATATTGCCCCAACTCCAGGGCCGTTTTGATTCTAATAATCGGTACAAAGGTTCTAGCAACGTAGCTTTATTCGGCAGAAATTTTTCATAGAAATTATATAACCCTAAAAATGCGCGAAGTGATTCCTTATTTACTGGTGCAGGCTTCTCTAGTATCTCTTTCACTTTTGTAGGTGATGGGTGCAGACCTTCACTATTAATTACATGGCCTAAGAACGTTATACTATCAGCTGCAAATACGCATTTCTTCTCATTCAGACGAAAACCCATTTCGTTCAATGTGGACAGGACCTTACGCAGCCGCTGATCATGTTCCAGTTTATTACGGCCACTCACAGCTACATCGTCGAGCAGGCACGCCACTCCTTCCATGTCAGCTAGTGCTGAGGACATTAGACGCTGAAATATTCCAGGTGCTGCACTTATACCAAAGGCCAGGCGGTTCATTTTCATCAGTCCCATGGGCGTATTAAGGGTTAACAGCTCTGCAGTGGTCTCATCAACCTTAACTTGTGAATAGGCTTGTTTAAGGTCCAGCTTACTGAATATATGACCACCACTTAACTTCACAAATGCCTCTGCGGATGTCGGCATTGGGTAGGTATCTGGATCTATTGCTGCATTAACCGTTGCCCGGTAATCACCACAAATGCGCAGTGATCCGTCTTCCTTTTTCACAATCCTCAAAGGTGTAGCCCATTTAGAGTATTTAACTGGCGTTAGTACACCATCTCTAATCATACATTCTAAATCCTCAATGACTTGTTTCTTAAGAGGAAATGGGACTGGACGTGCTTTTAAAAATTTAGGTGATGCATTCGCGCGAATATGCAAGCTGACTTCAGGACCTCTATATTCACCAAGCCCTTCTTTAAATAATTCTGGAAAATCTTTTTTTAACCGTTCCACCTCTTCTGTCGACCAACACAATCCAGATATATTTACCCCTAGTTGTTGAAACCAGTTCCTGCCCAATAAGCTTGGTCCACTTCCTGACACAACCATCAGCTCACATTGTGCCTCTTTATTTCCCAGTCTAGCACACACATTAGCCATACCTTTGACTTTCAATGGTTCACGAGTCCATGTTACCAGTTTCACATTAGTAGAATAAAGAGGAGGGGGTGTGGGCCACAATTTCCTAAAAGTTTCTTCCGAAATTATAGTTCTTGATGCTCCCGAATCAATTTCCATAGGTACTTTAACTCCATCTATAGTCACATCCACTGTGATAGGGGGTTGATACCCACTTGAGCACATATAAACACCCATCATCTCTTCCGGACCCTCTGTGCAACTAGGTTTAATTGAGGCCACATTCTCATCCATGTGATGTACCTTTCTAGACTTCCTGTCACACGCTGGGGCTATGTGTCCGAATCTCTTGCAATAAAAACATCTAGCTTTAATAAACGGACAACGTTCACCAGCCTTATGAAGACGTGCACAGTGCTGGCAATCAGTGGATTTAATTCTACCAATATCCATAGGTTCGCTGGTACTGGACGGAGTTTGCTTTGTTTCTGCACTAAATGGGTATAAATCAGAGTATGTCGATTGGTAGTTAAGGCACATTTGTAATGCCATTTCATAACTGAGGTTATTTGTCTTTAACAAATCTCTTCTCAACCGATCATCACGTACACCCAACACTAATCTGTCCCTCAATTGACGTTTTAAGTCTTTAAAGTTGCACTTGACACCAAGTAGACTTATTGCTGCTACATATTCCTGCACGCTTTCGCCTTGCAGTTGTTGACGTTTATGAAACTTTCCTGCTTGCAAGATTTCATTAGTTTCTGGTTCATAGAATTTATCCAAAACTTTCAATATATCCGACAATTTCACTTCTGTGGGTCGATGAGGAACTAGCAGTGATGCTATTAATGCATAAGTATCCTTGCCACACTGAGAAAGGAACAAGGAGCGAGCTTTATCCTTGTCAATGTCATTGTAGCCTGCAGCATCCAAAGCACATAATAATTGTTCTTTGTAATCACACCACTTGTCAGTTTTTGGATTAAATTGTCCAGGAAACACAATGTTTGCAATATTAGACGTCATTTTCTGCACAAATCTAATAATTTTCCAAAGTCGCCAATAAAAGATACACAACTATTGAGGTTCAAAGCAAAACTGATTTATTTCCAATTACCTTCAAGTACAATCACAAATATTATAATCACAATTATTGTGGGTATGTTCATACACAACAGGTATATTAGTATCAGTTGTCTGGTTACCATAGTACAGGCTCTGCCTAGTTTGGGATGAGATGGCCGTGTGTGGATTGTCCCAAGATATTATTATTATCCCTAAACATTGTTAAAACTAAATCGCTTTATGTTTCTGTTTGTTAGTTAACTTACATCTTTTAACTCTACATTGCATTTGCCATATTTGGGTTTATATGCATTTTCACAACAATTAGAAGAATAGAAATTCTTCTCCAGAAGACATAAGAATGTGTACTGACACATTAACTCAAACATGAAAAAGACCGGACGCTAGTTTAAATGAGTATTATAAAAGCCGTAACAATCTTTATCAACTTGTATGAAATGTTTTGCACAGGTACAAAAAGGAGAAAAAAAACCGTCGATCATTACAATTACGCTTTTAAGATCAGTTAAATGGTTTACGATCTGTAATATCTTGTCACCAGAATGATCCTCAAAGAGATAACCATACAAAGGTATTAAGACAAATGTTTCCCATGTCCTGTTCAAGCAAAGATCATAGAACACGACTTTGTACGTATGTAAGGTACGTTTGTGACGGTCGGTAGTGGTCCTTTCTCTATGAATATGCCGCAGGCAACGTTTGGCGTCCTTCAAAGGAAGCTCTACACGATCTATATAAACATTGGGTGTAAGGCACTTGTTACACTATAGGCTAGTCTATGTGTGACGATGAAATATGTTACCATATTGTATGGAATAGTTTTTTTATTCAATACTAACGTGCCCCGGCTTCGCACGTGTGTACATACAGAGTGTAAGGGACTACGTCCGAAAACTTTTTTATAAGATTTCTCATATTGTCCGTTACAACATTACAGAAACCATTTATATGGAAATTGACAAATGACTAACTTGTTAATTTTTGACCATGTAATGAATACGTGCGGAATAATAATTATTTTTCAAATTACATTGCTAATTTCCATCAAGCCTCCTGCCAAACGTGGAGATTATGGCAACCCCTCCCATCTAAGGGAGAGACCTTTGTTCAGCAGTGGACTTTTCGGCTGCTGATGATTACTAATTTTGCACAAATAAGTAATTTATTTTGTTTTTAAATAGAAATTAGGCTTTATTATTATACCAATTATGATGTTATCCTAGGATATACAGACGGATGTCAGATGCGGAATACGAAAAATAATGATAATGATGACCTAGTGCTTCATTTAAATCCCATCTGACAGAAAGCGGCGATGCGATCAGGGATAGTAAAGCACACTAGCTTAGTAATACACTCTAATAGTGAAAGACACTTACATTATAATCGGGCGGGAAAACCGACGCAGGCAAACTATTCCGGTCCCTAACTCGTCGTATTATTCATGATGAAGCAAATCGCTTAGTCCGGACTTATATGCCATTTACAACGTAAAGGTGCGTAGACACACACGGAGCGCCTAGTCGTTAGATGGGGAGATGGTGGAATCAAGTCATGTAATTCCTGCACACTCTCTGCAGAATGTATACTGTGGATATAAATAAAATTTAAAACAGTTGCTAAAAGTATAAAAGTAAGTCGCTCAGCGTTTAATCTTTATTCGCATTTTAGTACCGAACTGAACATTGAACTAAGTTCAAATATTGGATCCTGGAAAGTTTTAGTGCTGGATTTTTGTGTGGGATGAGATTATCAATTATACCCAATTAAGAGTCTTAAGTTAAGATTAATAAGATTCTAAGAAGTTTTTTTGAGTAAATAAATTGCAATAATATATATTATTGTACCATCGCATTTGTTGTTGTTTACGTATCAATTACATCATCTACTTATCTTTTTCTTTATAATAATAACAGTATGTTGGCACAAATCACACATCATCATCAGCCGGAAGACGTCCACTGCTGAACATAGGCCTCCCCCTTGGAACGCCACAATGAACGACAATTGGCTATTTGCATCCACCGGTTACCTGCGACGCGCACAATGTCGTCTGTCCACCTAGTGGGAGGCCTGCCAACGCTGCGTCTTCGGTTCGTGGTCGCCACTCGAGAACCTTTCTTCCCCAACGGTTATCGGTTCTTCGAGCGAAGCAACAAATCACACATCTGGTCCCATTGGTGGAGGTCCCTTTACCCAGTGGTCCCTTTACTATGATAACCAGACAACTGATACAAATACATATAGATTTTTTTTAAATACGTTGTATTATATACTTAAAACAACACCGATACGCAGGGTAAATAGACACGTTAAAGCACATAAATATTTGTACTGGATAGGAATCGAACCCTTCACGAACCAAAAACTTACTGCCTAATCGCCTCTATTTGAAACATTCAGAAACGATCCTTCCTTAACGATGTCCTTGTTATCGAAAAAAGCTATTCTATTTTATCTGCGTCCTTAAGTAGATAATTAAAGTGTTCAAAAGCCATACAGTTTGAGTAATCATTTTGGTATGAAGGGTATGATGTCACTGGAAATATTTAAAAAACTAGGCTATCCGCCGATAGTGTGGTTGTTTCGATCCTAATCCAGCGGCGGACGCGGCGGGAAAATGGCGGAAATTGAAAATAAACATTTCATCTGCGCCACGGCAGCCGGCACGCACTGCCCAAATTGACAATACAACCAATTTGCCGCCGCGCACCGACCACCTTTGTATGGGAATTGAAAAATAATATTACTCTTTTTTCTACCACTGCACGTGGCCAATCTCGAAAATAAACTATGATTCTTAAAACTTTGATATCTTTCTTAATAACAAACGTATAAAGATTTTGTTTTATACCTATTTTGATTATTACCATCAGTAATCATTCAGGATCTTTGATTATAAAGGTCAGCGTCTACAGTGGTCCTAAGCCACAGTCGCCAGTGAAGGCACCGATATTTGCCAAATTACCTACACGGTAAAAAAATATTTGAACAAAATGTTTGACCTCTGTAGTCTTTTTTTTTTTGTTTTTTTTTTTTTTTTTTGGGAATGATAGACGCTGTTGGCCGACCTCTGTAGTCAGTACACCAGTGCCCTTATCATTTTTATTTCTTGTTTTCTAGATGGCAGGTTTCTTGTGCATGGAACCGTCGAGGTAGTACAGATATTCGGACGCCAAATTGCAGTGTGTAAACGCTGGCACTAGCTAGAGAGCGCTGCTGCCAGTCTTCTGGTTTTCTTAGTCCCCCTGTACGACGTCCAACGGAATAAGATAGGAGGGTGCTATGCCCTGGACACCCCATAGGTCCTTCAAAATTTTGTTTGCCTTGATGGAAATATAACGTTGTCTTTTATTTACGCGAATACTACATATTAAAATAAAAAAGTACTTTTACGGATTATATCGCGGTTTGTTTAGTTTTTACTATCCTGACGTTTTGAATGCTTTGCTGCACCCATGTTCACGGAAGGACTGAGATGTTGAACGTCCATAAGTCACGGTTAAACCGTTTCTGGCTGAAATTAAAAACATACAAATTTCAATAGAGAAGATGGTTGGGTGTTACCACCAGTCGCACCAACTAACTAAGAAGACCTGAGGGTACACTGGCATAATTGTGACTTATGGACGTTCAACATCGCAGTCCTTCCGTGAACATGGGTGCAGCAAAGCATTCGAAACGTCAGGATAGTAAAATAAAAAATAAAAAACTATATAATCCGTAAAAGTAGTTGTATTTTCATGGACATATTGAACAATAATACAATATAACTTGTGTCTAGCTTTTAGTCAGCTTTATCATCACATAACGGAAATGCCATTATAATTTGAAATTGGAACTGCCATACCGGTACTAAATGTTCACAATAATTAGCTAATGTGGTAACAATGACAACGATGTCTCATTAGCCTGCGTGGAGTGTTATCACAGCCGGCAGGAAGCACTCCGATATGACTACACACGCACTCATTCAGTTTGAAACGAGTGCGTTTTGTAAACTCACGTCTTACTTGTGAGATCGCTATTATGTGCGTTAGTTACGTCACTGCAGTTTAGTGAAGGTGGGACGATATTTCTTAAAGGTGACGAGACAAGGGAGAAGTTTGCTTAATGTTAAGCGACAAGACTGCCTATTGACAGTTTTAAAAACTACCTTTTTACTCCTACTTTGAAAGTTTTTTTACTTTTACCTACTGGGTTTTTTAGGGCTCCATACCTAAAAGGTAAAAAAGGAACCCTTATGGTCTGACTTCGTCTGTCTGTCTGTCTGTCACACCTATACAACGTGTTACAAAATACCCCGTAAAAAATATAATTAATTATCAAAGCCACAAATTTTGTCAACCCTAGTAAGCTGTCATGTCAGGGAACCAGATTATTTAACAGAAAGGCGTACGTACGTACGTACCTATTTTACCTAATAATTGTATACTTTAATCGTTTTTCTCTTATTCATTCATATAATATTATATAGATGTGCTATCTCAATACAAGGATGACGTTATACTCAAGTACTGGCTTCAGAAAATGTCACGTTGAAAAAAAAATATGTTGTTAATTTCAAATTTTTCTAATCGATATCCTACAACTGTTTGGATTTTTTTTTCCAACATTTGAACAATTCCACCAGATTTTAGGTTGTTTCGTTAGGTTAGGTCTTTTAAATTTTTTGTCGTTCCGCGAATTAGGTAGAAATGTAGAACATTCTGCGTAGGTTTACTCTTTATTTTAACTGATAAAATAGGGTTTGCACATCAGTGAAAATAATAATATTTTTTTACTTTTTTGGGGTATATTTTTTACGGGGTATTTTGTAACACCCTGTATATTTGAGGAACCACTGATGCTATCGATTTGAAACTTGGAATAGTTTTAGATCTTACTTACCCAACCTCATCACAAATAAAAAAAATATATTTTTTCTTTTACTTTTTTATAATGGGGGTCAAAATAGGTCATCAAAATTTTAAAGTGGGACTACTATATCGAGTGGGGTATCATGTGAAAAGGCTTTATTTGCACATCTCAAAACAGATTTTTATTTTGGCTTATGTGACGTACGCTTTTTGGCTGATAACCAAAAATGTCAAAAAAAATACCGTTCCCCCCCTTATCTCCGAAGTTTGTGGAAGGAAAAATCTGAAATAATTATGGATAATGCATGTCTATCTATATTTTACAGGAAAAATAAAATGATCTATCTAAGTAGTACAGTTTTTTAGTAATCCTAAAAAAACCTCGTCTAACAAACTTAGTTATGCGGTTTTTTTTTTTTTTTTGCTATCTGAGGTGTTACATGAATAGAAAAATTACTTTAATATGTCCAAAGATGGTATGGAACCCTCGGTGCGCGAGTCCAACTCGCACTTGACCGGTATTTATTTATTTTTAATTTAAATAACTTAGTGACGAAACAAGCAAGATGTTCGCCTAATGGTAAGTGGCACGTCTCCGTACAGACAGCTAAGCTAGTATCTTTAACTTTGCCCTTCACATTGTAACACAAACTGTACACATAGCTGCTTGGCAGCAATTTTTCTTAGATATTAAGCGATACGTCTGCTCATATCCAGCTGCGCTTCACTACCGCTCGTCACTAGGGACATGAGTAACTAAGTCTTCTAAGCCTGGTAATTCTAACAATTATACTGCCCTTCACACCAGAACACGTTGTTACACATTGCTGCTTGGAGGCAGACAATGCGAAGGTACCTATCCCGTCTCTTGCACAAGGGACTATAGAGCGTCCAACCGTTTATTTTCTTTTTGACAGCACCAATAGAACGTAACTGCGTCATGTTACGCAAAAGTTCACTTTAAGTGAACTATTATAGGTGGTACTAAGCAGTTGTGTGTTTTACATCGCCTGATGCTGCATCAGAGTTTTCTGAAAGCCTTTAATATCGAAATATAGCTGTGTTCACACACTGTTCTATTGCTTCAGATTATCTGACTTTATGTATGTAGTTTAGCAGTAGGAGTACCTTTCAAAAGGTGCCTTATTTCCGTAGGGGTGGAGGCGGGATTGTGTAGGGTTTTTACCCGCTAAAACCTCCCCGGTAGCCTTTATCGACGCTGTGAAGAGCCGTTGGGTACACCGTTTGGACCTCGCCAAAGTCTCCACCGCGCCAGATGCTCGCTAGAGCCCGTCCCGGGGAGAAGCACAGAATGCACGTTCCCCTAGGCGCTCTCGCGATGGTCGCAATAAAGCAATGCCTACACCACGTCTAGTTACTACAGTAGTACCAAGTATAGTTTAGTTCCGTCGTGTAATTTAAAACCAGGCATATAATTATCATCACGTAAAAAACTTAGGAAATTGGCTATTGCGATTTTCTATGTAATTATTACGGTTAGTAATTAAGTTTTATCTAAATTAATTTACTAGCAGCACAAGCGTATTTAATTTATTTAAACTATTGAATAACACTAATTGACTTTTAATTACAAGTTTCACTACTGCGTAGTCTGTTAGTTCGTAAGTATACCCTGTTTTAGAATGCGAAATTGAATGAATTTATGAACATACATAATTTTAATGTTCCAATTTTGATCTTGTAAAAGTAGTAAAAGTAAGTGTAGTAAAAGTATAGATAGTGAATACAATATGAATATAAGTAGAAAGCATTACCACGATACTAATCGTGCAATTTACTGGACCAGCATCATTAACACCCTGATACTAGAAGTAATACTCTGTTTGGATATGTCAAACACGCTACGTTAAAATAGAAATTAATAAATAAAATTGAATATAAAGATAAAGTAGAGATAGTCTTTGAAAATAAAGTTTTTAAAAGAGATCGGTGTGTTCTGAAAATAACCTAAGAGCAATTTTCCAGAAAAGATCTCCAGAATTGGCGCCTTCGCATCAACTGGTTATTGAAACAATATTGAATGAAACTTTCAATTTCAAATAAACTGATTATACAGGTACTTAACTGATTTTATACTATGATTTTATCAAAGTTGCACACTGAAAACACATTCACGTAACATACATACATACCACAGATTAACAATCTCGTTTTGTACCTATATATTAATTAAGGCATACACATAAGAGCTATATAAATCAAACTATCATTAATATCTTAAATATTAGAAGCACGCAAGTGCGCACGCGCACCTAAGCCCCGGAATAAAAACGACCTTATCATTAAAAAGCCAGTCCAAATTATAATTAAAGGTAATGGACGCCACTCGACGGCTCACAAATGAATGAATGTTTAATTGAATGACTCCACACAAATAAAGGCAATTTTCCTATAGCCCAGCCCTTGGCTGATGTAATTTAATTAATGGGTCGCATAACTCTGATTAAATAATATCTGAATTGGGTAATGCGATCGGCCTATAATGACTAACATCTTTGTATAATACATTTGATGATTTTTATTTTCACCTAAATGGTTGGTAATATTTTTATTCATATTTTTTTTGTATCCACAGTATAAAAAGTGACATTGTAAAAACAATAAGCTACAATACGCTACCATGTGTGTATATATTGTTTCATACAAATTCTATATTATTTTTTATTTAGACTTCAAATGGCAATTTGTTGCAAGGACTATTTGCAGCCTTTTCATTTGTTGCCAGCGTAGAAATTCCTTTGAAATTAGGACCTCGTTTGGTTAGTGCGCTTTACCATATGTGACTGTACCCCTATTTACCATGAAGTGAGATTGCGATAAACTGGTAGTTATTATTAATTTTATAGATTTGTAACGTCTGTTTTGGCATAGTGATATTTCATCAATAATAAAAATTATGAAGTCCAATACTAAGTTTAAATTAAAATCGTCGATTAACAAAACGTGGTGTGTAATAAAATCGAGGTTATTGAAAAATATTCAATTGTGAAATTATTTCAATCTTGCACGGCCCATGAATCATTCTACCTTCTAACAATATCGAAGACATTTATCAGTACCTTAAAGTATAACAGAGAGAAAATAGCAATCCAATAAAAGGCTATAAATAAAACATTGCGACCGATACCTTCCGATAGCTTTTGTCTAATCTAATAAATGTTTAATAAGAATTAGGTAAAAGTGGCACTCCCTAGATAGGCAACGGGGACTTTCATTGCATTAGAGGGGGCTGCATAATGTTAGGATTGACACTCTGTTGTTGAACACCGTCCATCGCAACGCCGCAATAAATAATTTGATAACATAATGGATAGCGCTGAATAAAGAATATTTGTTGGTGTGCGATGTATTTACATTAAGTATATTAATAAAAATCTTCTTCTTATATACATATAAAATTACTTGTCCTGACTGACTGACTGGCTGATTCATCAACGCACAGGCCAAACCGCTGGACCTTGAAAGCTGAAATTTGGACAGTAGGTTCTCCTTAAAATGTAAGCATCCATTATGAAAGGGTTTTTGAAAATTCCAGTCCTAAAGGGGTTAAACGGAGTGTTTTCTTGAAACTTTCTTGAAACTTTCTGTAAAGATTCTCTTAATAAAATAAATAAATACGTGTTTCGCAAATTTTCAAAAGCAACCTTTAGGAGTGCGCTAAGGATTGGTAAACGTTGTTTGGAAAAAGATAATAGCGGGTGAAGCCGGAGGGAATCGCTAGTATTTAAATATATAAAAAAACCATCACAAGTATTACCGTATTACCAAGACTAGAAGTCTTCTAAATAAGGAAAAATCAAAACTAAAGAATTACATTTTTGAGCTACGTAAGTAGTTTATTGTTGTGTATTAAATTGTTAGTTCATTATTTCGGTCATATTGGGCCAGTATCGTGTGCTCCTATTTTTATTCAGCCTCTAGCACTTAAAGTGATATCGATACCATAATGCGAACCAGAACGTGTTAATTAATTCCATTTATCGTCGCTATAACAAGTATCTACACTCGTAACGAATATGTATGCAGCACTTATCTATAAAACAATTTTAATTCAATTATACCTGCCAGAAAAACTCGTTCTTTAATAGATAGATTTACATCTCGATTGAATTTTAATTGAGTCAACGAGCGAGTGCACTCCAATGACCGAGTAAGTTAATTATAAAAGGCAATTGATTTAAAAGGAGCCGTGTCGTGGTCGCGGTATGAGTAACAGAAAAAGTTTTCAATTTCACTAAAAGGGACTGGTTTGTGTCTCAGAAGTCTCGTCTGGTTATCGGCTTGTAATGTATGAAGTTACTCGCCGCGGCTTTATTTTATAACTCACTTCACGTAATAGGCTGCGAGTTGCTTTAATTCACTTTGCCCCTCGTCGCGCGAACCGTTTACTAATTTAGCTTTGCCTTAAGCCGACTCGTTAATCATATAGTACGAGAGGAACCTCCAAATCATGCAGTATTCGCAAGACAGACAGATATGGACATAAATTCATCCATAAACATGCTTCATAAATTATCATGACAACGATTTGGAACATTTTACAACGGCTATCAAAGATTCTTTACGATCAATGGCGATGTGACTGCATCATGCCTCGTAATTAATACGAGACGTTTGTTTTATAATGTAGTAAAAGATCAGCAGAAATGACGGCATTGATGACGTCACAACGTCATCGTTAATTTAACGCGCCTACTACGTTTTAAGTAATCATAAAACGCTTTCAATTTTATGACATCTCCGTAAAAACTTGACTGAAACTGACTCTAATCGGTTTAGACAATTTGAAATTTGAAGTTGGTCAAATCATCGGAAAACTTTTAATTAATACATCAATGAGCGTTCAGATAATTGCTATTTTATTAAATGGAGATCTATAATTAGTGCTATTGCTTTAATTACAAAACAGTTTAAATTTAAATGTAATCAGATTAGAAATCGAAAAGTGTTTGTTCATAACAAAGGATACTGCGGTTGCTAGTGCAAGTTATAAAAGACAAGTTCACCAATCGAAATTGAGTTGGACATTTCAAATAGATAAAACGGTATCTACCAGTTATAAAGCAAACTTTATAGTTTTGTTTTTGGCAGTTTTGACGCAGCTTCTATCTACTTATTTGTTCCTTCAGCTGCATTTAACTGAGGTGAAACTTTTAACTTCCCCGACGTATATTCCACCTGAGTATCACTTACTTCGCCTGCCACCGGACTTTGTTTATTATCTGCCATTGGTTTTGTTATTCTATTGCCATATTGGTTTTCCTAGAACTTCATATAATTTAGATAGCGACCCGGATACTTAAATTTCGGTGAATTAATTATGAAATTTGTCGGTAGTAACGTTTTACGAGATCGTCTGCGCGGAGATAAGGCTTTGTGCGCCTTACACGGGCGAGCGACAGGAGACACCTGAAAACAATAAACACGAAATTGCCAAAATAATCGACCCTCATGATCGGTGGAACGACGTCAGACAATGGAACAGATTACGCGATAGGGGTTTAACCGAATAGCAGCTAACTCGATTATGCGGCCATCCGTGATTGTGTTTGAGCGTATTAATGTTTGAATTTCGTTATATTATTGCGGCGGTCGGGTGCCGCCAGTAATCCAATATGGGTCGCTAGTAACGAAATTTTGCGTCGAGCTCGCGGTTGCCTCTGCGGCGCGCCACTGATAGTGCACCTGACATTCGCCTTCTAATTATCTATCTCCTATTGTTAAGCTCGTTGTGGCTTGCTTATGATTGTTTATAAATAGTAATATTAATTTATATGGTGTTATTTTGAAAGACAATTATACTGTGCTTTTAAAGCCCAGCCCAGTTAGGTTTATGAAACCGATTTAGGTTTACGGGACCTTAGAGTAGTCATCTGAAATACAATCTTTTT
This sequence comes from Furcula furcula, assembly GCA_911728495.1. Lineage (NCBI taxonomy): Eukaryota > Metazoa > Arthropoda > Insecta > Lepidoptera > Notodontidae > Furcula > Furcula furcula. Next base: position 19,940,539 of record OU452249.1, on the reverse strand, counting down.
TTATTTGTTATTTATCTATCAGGTCCAGAACTGTGTTTAATAACAAACATGACACTGACGCAAAAATATTTGTCGAATCAATTATGAACCACCATCGCGATCAGAGTCGAATGCTTTCAACGTCCAGTAAGATTTGAAAGTAACCCTGGACCGAAAATAATTTACTATTTGAGTGCATTGGGTTTTATGTAAATTTAAAAATCGAATAAAATTTTCAATTTTCATTTTCATCCGCTTTACGGAATATCTAGAACATGGGCGTAATTTAGAATACCTGCATCAAAATGAAAACGATTGCAAAGTGCAATCATCCAGATCTCTAGTGTAAGTTTAATAGTAGAGTGCGTGCAAATGTTGTCTTTTGTCGGAAAGAATCGCATGCTACCGGATGAGATGCAATGCGACAGAGGGTGTGAAGTTAAGACTGACACATACTGAGCACTCACGCCGCCATGAAAATTAGAACTCGTGGGATTTAAAAATTTCCAGATTCGTCTGTATATTTTGCAAGGTTGAAACTAAGATCGATCTGTTTAGAGTACTTTGATTCTATCCGTTTGTGTGCATTGCTCTATATAAGATGTATAGAGATTACTTTTAAGGAACCATACAGCAAAAAAAATATACAGAAGTTTCTCCCTTTAATAATTATACAGTCGGGTATATATTATACATACATATTGCTTTTACTGGTAAATAATGCAAACAATAAAAGTTGTAATGAATAAATATTTCTATAGTATCTTAACTTGTCTGCAATAGTTAGTTACTTTTAAAAACAAGTATTAGTAGAAAATTACAAACATTCTCTCAGTACCTACAGAATATACACTACAATTTCTATGCATTTAAAAAATGTGCTTAATGAGAAAAAATGACTTTGTGTACTGTGACTTACATCGCGTAAGCTCATTATACTTCGAGCCTTTAACATAGCGGCCGCCGCGCGCGCCGGCCATATACCTAGATTAAAGAACAACTTAAAGGAAAGCAATCTGCTAAATAAGTACCGTTGCAGTCGGAGCAACAGGAATGATGCTCTACTTGCTAACGCGTGGGTACATCTTTCTTTCTCGCTTGGGATAGTTAAAGAAAATAACAATGTATTTGGTGATTTTTGTTAATATTATTGTGGCCTTTTGATATTTTAGTCACGTGAATTACATGTTTTTAAAATAAAATATGCAGGTACTATATATACATTTTTAATATTGTTGAAAGTAGTATATCGTTTTCTTTTATCTGCCTAATGTAATAAAAAATATCACGTTTCACAAACACATTAAATGTACCTAAAAAAAAATTCAAGTCCTGCTCAGATATTCTGAGACGAACTGAGCAACACTCGACCTATGTAGAGATAGAGGGAGAATCACAACGATATAAAACATACATTTACAAAAATATTATATCATATTTATCAATACCTCAATGTCTCCAAATAAATTGTGATGCCCAAAACCTTATATCGGTGTTTGATACTGCCACGTGTTACCTAAACTTAAAATATCTCGTATATTTTTACGATGTCGTACAATTAATTGCTCATGGTTTGTAATAGTTTAGTTAAACGTGCCCTCCGAAGCACAGAGAAGCTCAGTTCTAATGCCACTAAAAAGTCACCCATCTATGGACTGACCTTGCCTGACGTTGCTTAACCTATAGTTCGAACTATAACCGCTTTTAGCTTTCAACGCTTATTAATAATAGCTTAAAAATAAATGTATTCATATAAAATATAATATTATGTAGAGCAACTTTCAGTGCGATGCTAGTTGGTTGAATTATTTAGCTTCTCGTCTCGTTACTTTGCCGCTGTTTCCGCAGGTGTGGCAATCATATTGTCTCTCCGTCTCATCCGAACGTGGGCTAACGGGGGGCGAGGGGTGTCCCCCGGCGGGGCCCCCTCATCGCGCCGCTTATTCTTTAATCTCGCTGATGAATTATGATTAGCGGAGTGCACTCAATCCTATTAGTGTGTTGTCTGTCCCGAATAATTTACTGGAAGATTTGTTTTTGCCGGCGGCATGTGTAAAGTTGCCTTTCAGCCGTTTTAGCGACTCATTTTTGTAACTTTTGGTACCGGTCTACGGTTTAGTGCTGTGACTATATTTATTGTACTTGCACACTGACAGCATCATTGATTTCTTAGATATTACGATTTTGTGCTTGGTATGTTCGTTTGTTTTGATAGAGCTCTAATTGACCAATCATTGGACGTAGCGTAGCGTTGCGATACTGCTGACCCGATTACCTAGCTTGTTTACCTCAAGATCTAAGGTTTTATTTCCACCCCAGAGAGGACAAATATTTCGAAAATATTTCTCTATGTAGTATTGTTATCCAGTTTCCAGTTGACATTTCGTTACGCATCTATCCTCGATGTGTCTTGTTCTGATTGATTCCTGTCTTGTATACAAAATTATTTGATTTAATTTACTGACTTAATATTTTTCATGCATATTGTGGTTTACCTTTAAGTAATTGTAGCACTGATATTGTATTAAGCAATGTTTAGTATTAGTGTAAATTGTTATTGAACCTTAATAAAATAAAATATTTAAAATTATATGCAATAAGTAGCACATTAGTTAGACAGATGGACTCGTGTGACCCAGATTTAGGTGTATGCTGTTTAAAAAATATAGAACAATCCTTTTTAAATACAAAAATGCAAACCACTTATACTAATTACTGTTATACAGTTATTTAACCAAATGCATATAACAGAAATGCATTCGAAGCGCGCATTAAAATACGTCCGGAAGCCTAACAAAAACCTTTATGGGCCGCCCAGAGCCACGTAATAGCTCGCCGTGGGACCACAAACTCCGATTACCCAAACAGAGAGCTCCCGAAACAGCGCTGTGAAATTTTAACGTGTAATTGATTATGAAGTTGGCCACTAATGGGCGAAAATAGTTTCTAATTTGGACTGTGGTGGCGGTGCATAATTGGTCTCGGACTAGACTCTGTGAGCGAGCGCGCCGAATGTGGGTCCCCGGGGCCCATAGTGGGACCATCCTTCACATTTGGAGCTGAAACTAAACGGTTTTATTTCGCTTCACAATTGTATAACGTTGACGTTAACGCGGTGTAAGCATCATACATCTACAATAGATATTCGAATAGGAAGTTACGACAGTCAAAGAAGTATGGTAGTGCCCAATAATTAAAGTACCTACATTGGAAGCAGCGGTGTAGCTTGCCTAAACGGACCCTGTATAAAAAAAATGGGGGCCCAAATAATAATATCTTAGGACAATCCACACAGGATCATCCGATTCCAAACTAGGCAGAACTTGTACTATGGAAACCAGACAACCGATACTTATTTTATTTTGTAAATACTTATAGTTAAATAACACCAGCTAGACACCTGGTGGGACGAGACGCACGGCACGTACACACCCTTATGTGGTGAAAGTGCCTTCAGTCCGGTCTAAGCGGTTTGCTTCTTCATTTATAATAAGGACAGCTAAGGACTGGAACAGTTTGCCTGCGTCGGTTTTCCCGCCCGATTATAATGTGGGTGTCTTTAAGACTAGAGTGAATAGGCTTTTAATAAGCTAGTGTGTTTTGCCATCCTCGATTGCGTCGCCGCTTTCCATCGGGTGGGACTGCAGTCAAGCACTAGCTTATAAGTGTTAAAAAAAAAAAAAAAAAAAATCGAACCCATGACCCATCGGATAGCAGCCAGGGTGTCTAACCACTAGACCAACGGGTTCGGAAATGAAGGGTAAGGGCCTCTCTACCCCGGGAGCTGCCCGTCTTCTTGTTATTCCTTTGTCTCCTCTTACGACACCTAACAGGAGGAGATGGGTGGGTGTAATTCTAAGACAGGTAACGGGCATATTGGTTATTCTTATTATATAGGTATTGCGGGTCACACCCTTCCCTCTAATACGGTTGAGGGGAGTGATGGCTGCTGCTCGAGTCAACTCGTACGCGGGTGCTGCTTGGGGGGACTGGTCCGACTACTATCCCTTTGACCATAAAGTCTGTTGTAATTTTTGTCGTAGTTTATTGTTTTCTTCTTTTCTCCCTTGCTTTATGTTTCGAACGGCAGGGCACACTATCGCTAATGTCGATTCAATTGTAATAAAACAATGTTTAAAAAAATGATAAGCTCGCTGAGTTTCTTGCCGGGTCTTCTCAGTTGAGGCCGCGTGATCCGGTGGTAGCTTTTAAAAAATTGACCATTCAAAAGTGTTAGCGTTAAGCCTATTTGAAAATAAAGATTTTTGATTTGATCTGAGAGCCAAAGGCAATTCGTATGATTCAATATGTCGTACTCATTTGTTTTTGGCCGGCCACCAAAAGAAAAACAGCGTAGGTATACGAGAAACGATGTACCTAATAGAGGTACGTATGTTACACAAAACATTAAAATAGATGTCTGAATAACTGTTGATCATGAAACGCATTGTGTCCCATTCGTTTCGCAACAACATTCCAATGACCGGCCGGGTCAGTCGTAATCACGTTGCCGTGCAGTTTTCCCCGTCGACGGGCATTCGTTAAATCCTAATTCGTGCGTATTGACGTTTTGAAAGTCACCGCTAATGGCAGGCGTGAGCTTTTTTTGCTTCGTCTGCGTCTAATCTCGGTTGGCTGCATTCGCCACGGGTTGTTTTCCGAGTGGCGTGGCGTGTTGCTGTCACCGATCGTAATTATTCACGAAGCTCGCTTCACGGACTGTCTACTTGGAAAAAATGGCGCATCGACACCGCGGACGTACACTAACATTATTGATCAGTTTGTCATTCACTTGGACTTTGGGAATAGACTATATTGCTTTTTCGTTAAATTTGCTAGTAAAATACAGCTACAACTTACATAAAGCTTAATTGAAGTTATTACGGTGTTAAGTTACCTAATTTAATGACCTACTTTTTCTATCTAAAATATTATTTGTCTAGGGATTGCACGTACAATAGTGACGTCATCGATGGGCGTGGGGCCTTACCAACTCTTATAGCAGGGCATTTTACACGAAAAGTGACCTGTCTTACAAATTTGTACCAAGAGCGTATTAGTTAACGTGACAGTAATATTGTCACGTGACCACTCTGTTTAGGTCACGTAATAGCTGGGTGGCCTGCTAATTAGTTTACTCATGGTAAGTACACAGGTCACCTTTCATGTTAAACTGCCCTGCTATAATTTTTCTAATAATGGGCCTATTTTTCTAAATAGCAAACTTCAAACGATAAATAACAGAAAACAATACAAAACACAAATTCAGTTTCATAATAACGTGGAGAAGTATTTACGAAATAATTCATAAAGGGTAATCTATTCTGTTGTTTTGTACGTAATTGACTATTTTCATTTTTCGTTAAGCGCTTTTTTGTTTCCTTGGCCACTCTGAGTGAAAAATTAAAAGGATGAAGAGTATACATATGTACATACATTCATACATGTGATCATTTTCTGGTCTTTCTAAAATATGACTTAACAAAAATCCGATTGAAGTTGATACATATATACATAGGTAGCTGAGTTATCGCTCGCTGCTGCAATCTCTATGATTTACGTAGAAAACATTTGGTGTCAACGGTATGGGTTGACTCACTTTTAACGGTCGCCCGCGATTTCATTCATGAAGGTTAGTTTTTTTACGTACGGGGCCAATCTACGAAAACAAAGTTGTTGCCAGGGCCGTTTTCTGTAATAAAATCGAACTGATATCGTAACAAAAAATAAATAACTTTCGAACTAAATCTAATTATGTATAGGCAAGTAAAAAATTTATACAATTCAGGCTAGGATAATCACAAACCGCAGTCTAATCTATAATCTACCTGTTAACACTGAAGGTTTAACCTATAGAGTTTTGGTTATTTTTATGCTTAGCGACTCAAGACATTAGCTATTAAAACTCCTCCGGTAATTTTATCAGCTAAAATGGTTTTTACACCGGAAATCAGCAATTTTTACTGATTACTGCTTGATGGCACAATATCTAACGTTGTATTATGCCATGGTTATTATGCCAGCACAGGCCCGGATCTAGCGGGGGGCAATACGGGGCACCCGCCCGGGCGACAGTTTCATGGGGCGCCAGAATCGTAATTTCATATGATTAAAAATATTTAAAACTTGCTCCACAAAACGAAGTAATAGATAAAAAGAGTACAAATTCATTAAAGGGTTCTTAATGTCCCATTCATGAAAATCAGCCAACCTATCATCATATTACCTATATTTGTAAGTTTTCTTTAAAGTAATTTATCTGAAACGCTACAGAGAGGGGCGCCACTATCAAGTTTCTACCCCGGTTCCAAAATACGTCCACAGCCAGCCGAAAGACGTCCACACAAGGGAGGCGCTACCATAATCCTCACGCTTGTTAGGCGGCTTGAGTTGTATTGGTACCACCCAGGAAATATTGAAATAGCTATAATGCTTATGGCACGGCATCTCCAATATCGCAATAAAAATATTATTATACTTGTGCAATTAAACGATTCGATTCGCTCGATATGCCCGAGTGTTTAACCGGCACTAGAAGTCCAACCGAGTCACAATGCGTTGATTAGTTTCCTCTGTAGATTAAACAAACAGTCATTGACACAATTTGTCGGCAGTGTGCATACTTCCGGTCGATATCCGTGTCGTATTATTTATGGCCGTCCGATCGGACGCAGTCTCGAAAACTAACAAAAATGAGAGTCGCGGGCCATTCGCCATGGACCTTACAATGGTTGGTATTGTTTCGGGCGCGCCGGCTCATATTATACCGCTACGCTGTGCTAGTAAACAAAGAGATTAAAATATGTGGGCTATAGAGTGGCATTTGGAAACATTTTCATTAAAAAATTGTATCTAATTACATAGGGTAAAAGTGGGATAGTTGCCCCAGGGGTATAGTTGCCTCGATTGTAATTTCTCTAGTTTGACGGATGATCACATGCTATTTTGTTTATCTTTCGAGAGACTCTACAACTACCACTAAGTTGACCGTGTTGCATGTCTTTGTGCGATTGCATCGTAGGGCAAGGTGAAATCAAAGTTTTTGCGGGATAGATGGCCTCTTTTTCAGTGGGGCATCTATCCTATACGTAATTTACATAGATTAGGCAATTATCCCCTATATGGGATAGATGCCCCAAAATTTAGGGGTCCACAAAAATCGCTAATACTCTGGAAATATCAAAGATGATGGTTTTTCCTTTCATAAGTTTGAAGATAATAAATCAAAGTACCTATCCATATTACAAATAAAGAATTTTGCTTTTTTCACTGAGAGATATAAAGTAATTTCAAAAAGTGTGGCAACTATCCCACTTTTACCCTACAACTAATAAATCGTCAAGCTTTGGAAACATGTCCAATACTGAACAAAGGAACTTCACGTTGCCACAGGAGTTGCCATAATCCCCACGCTTGGCAGGTGTCTGTCTTAGGGATCGCAGCATAGTAGGTAGGTAATCCAATATTGAATATAGAATGATGCTGCTGCCTGTCTTCTCGTTTTCCTTTAGTCTCCTCTTACGGATACCCAACGGAAGGAGATGAGATAGTGCTCTTCTAGACCTTACGGGTTGATATAGGCATATTTCTTTCTTCGGAGTCGCTGGATGATCGGGGTGTGGGCCCTAGGGCGTCCATTGAGTACGGCGGCGACTCCGAGGAGGACGGCGGCGGGGTTGCGACCCCCGTCCCCGTGAACACCGTGTCTGGTTCCCTGGGCGCTATATATTGCGCTCAACCCAGCGGCGGGCTCAAAGGCCTGATGCAGATCCCACCGGAGAGCCCTGGGGTCTCTCATGTTACAGCGACGTTAGTGAGTAAGAACACATACCCCGGTCAAGCCCCACAGCTCCCGGGGACCTTTTGAAGGGTTCCCCTGTGAAAAAGGCATATTTCCTTCAATTTTTTTGACTGCTTAGAGCGTACGCACGTATCTTGAGAATAAATGAAGTCATTTAGTTTATAGTACCCTAATATATTACCAATGGTAATAAGTTTTGGGCGGGAGATTTTTACTCACTATGGTCTGTTCCTAAGTGCTTAAATGTCTGCTAGAAAACAAGTTTATGCGTAAGTAAAAAACAGTGTAAAAGGTCGCACAGTCGTAATCGCCCACAAAATGGTGCGAGGCTGCTGCAGTTGCCAAATTTAATTGAATCGTATTTAAAATATTAATTAACCGTGACGAGTCCGCGCTTCGTGCCTCATTTTATCGCTGCTTTTTTCGTCGACACGATCTCAATTACTGACATTTTTTTTCCATCTTGTACTTATTTGATATTTTAAGGTACATAATTTGCCGCAGTTCAGAAACTTCGCGTCGTGTTTCACGTTCTCATTAATCGGTTGAGTAGCTGCGCTAATTTTTTCAAGATATATTACAGGCGATAAATTTCATGGTCCTGGAGTTTATGCCGTAACATAAAATGCTCTGAATGAGTTGTGTGGTTCCGAATCGATTACTTATTGTGCTGTGATTCAATTTTAATGGGGTTCTATAGGACCTTACTTAATTTGTTACTAAGGGATTTACTCGTATAGTCGGCACAGATTTGTTGAAGGCGTTCGTAAATGCTGTCGATTCTAAAACAAGAACATTGTACGTTCTAGGATGTATTCTCCGCACGATGGCTACCTGCGCGGGTCAGCTAGTTTTGAACATTAATTATTATTTTTAGGACTGATTAATCTACACACATCAAAAGTGTCTAGGGATCAACATATATTTTTGCAATAACTTTTCTCCTGATTGATATTAATGAAAATTTTCTTTAAGGATTCATCAAATAAAGTGTTTTCGTTTGTCACAGTAACGATAAACCAAGTCACCTTTGCATTAATAAAGAAATTTGCCATTTTCCTAATAAAGGGATTTTTGACATTTGAACCACTAACACAAAAGTTCGAAAAAAAGACTGAAATAACAGTTTTCTTTAAAATTTTATTGGGTAACTTAAACAATTAATAATCCGTGTTTCTACCGCGAACACTAACAACACAAGAACATCGGTTTGGCATACTCAAAATGAGTTCATCCAAATCACGCTGTGGAATGGCCGCCCATGTTCGTTGCAACAACAAAAAAAGGTCTTCTTGCGACTGGATACCCTCCATATTCGGCAGAGCTCTTCTCTGTAGCATATCCCATGCATGCTCAATCGGGTTCAAGTCTGGCGACTGAGCAGGCCAGGGCAGGACATTGATGTTAGCTGCGGCGAGAGTCTGTCTTACAACTCTTGCGGTGTGCGGTCGTGCATTATCATGCATTAACTGAAATAAGGGACCGATTTGCACTTGTAGAGGAACGATGACGTCTGATACAATCGTCTCAGCATAAATTTGAGCGTTGAGGTTGCCTCTGATCCAAATCAACTCAGTTCTTCCGCCGATCCAAATACCCGCCCATACCATGATGGTTCCACCACTATAAGGATGGACTTCCTGGCAGGATTTTAATCGCTGTTGGCGTCCAGGGGTTCTCCAGTGTCGTATACGTCTTGTATCCGGTCTCATACCAAAACGAGACTCATCAGAAAAGCACACGAAACGCCATTGTTCTTCTGCCCAATTTCTGTGTTCAAGAGCCCATTGATATCGAATCCTACGATTGTGCATTGCTATAGGTGGTACCCGTAGCGGTCTTCGGGAATGAAGGTTCACTTCATGCAAGCGGTTTCTGACTGTTTGGTCGCTAATTAAGTTCCCTGAAGAGTGATGAAGCCTCACGGCTAACATCATGGCAGTTATTGTTGGAGCTCTTCGAGTTAAGATTTGAATATATCGGTCTTGTCTCCGTGTGGTGCAGCGATACCGTCCTCCATGGCGCTCAGCCACGGTACCAGTGCTTCGGTAACGTGTCCAAAGTCGACTGATAACACTCTGACTTGTATTCAGAGCTAAAGCCACAGTACGTTGCCGGGAACCAGCTTCTATCATTCCCACGGCTCTGAGCATTTCTTCCCTGCTTAAATGACGTCGCCGCTCCATAATAACGTTGGTTTTAATCAGTAGTAGGGAAACAGTAGCACTAATAATGTCTTCAATGCGTTGTATGTTTTTATAGGGAAAATATTGACAGCTGATTTTCATCTTTTACTCGAATTTGATTCACAGTTCCTGATTCAAATTATGAAATGCACCAAAAAGGATCCATATAAATTTATAAAATCATAAATTTATTACAAAGCCACATCTCAATCTCAAGAAATCCGCTTAAAAATGCTTGATCCCTAGACACTTTTGATGTGTGTATTTTAGTACCTACACGCTTTTATTTTAATGATTAAAGATTAAAATAAAATCGTGTAGGTACTAAAATAGATTAATCAGTCTTTAAAAATAGTAATGATTATTCAAAACTGGCTGACCCGAGCAGCTTCGCCCGCGCTTTTATTACATTTTGATCCCCTTTTCTCCCTCCTCCCTTGATTTATCTCTCTCTCCATCTCTCTTTCATAAGAAAAAACGAATTTTATGCTCTCTCTCTCTCCTTTCTCTTTCCCCCTCCTGCTTCGGTCCTCGTCACATTCCACCTCTTCCTCTCCCCGTTTTCCCGTCGCTGATCCTCCCCCCTTCTCGCTTCTCCCACCTTGTCCATATCCTGGTACCTCCCCACCAATTTTCAGCCAAATCGGTTCAACCGTTCTTGAGTTATAAATAGTGTAACTAACACGACTTTCTTTTATACTAGGTACATAGATTTTAATATTAACTACCTCTTGCAGCCACACTCACAAATTTAAATTAAAGTTAATTATAATTTAGCCTTTTTAAATTTAATTTTTTCGACGTTCAGAGCCCTTTCGTTATTGAGTAGGACGAGAAGATGATGATGGTAAAAACTTTCCGTGTTAAGATAGATAAGGATAAAGATATTCCGTGTAAGGATAGTTGAGGATAAGCACATTCCATGTTAGGATAGATAAGGATAAAAACTTTCCGTGTTCGGATAGTTAAGGAGTTATCCTAATAACATTATATTTTATTGTTTAGTGCGAGAGGCGAACGCCACAGCAAGCAAGCGGGGCGGGCGGCAGTCCCGGGCTGGGCGCGCACATGCTTGCCATGGAGGTATCCAAGGAGGCACGCGCGTCGCCGCTGCCAGCTGGCGCGCAAACCCCGGCCAACGCGACGCAATCGCAACCTACACAACCACAGGTAACTGCACAGAACCACTACTCCAGAACCAATTGAGGCCAAAACGTACGTTTTAATATTTACCTTACCCAAATATTGCGAATATCTCAAAAAAGTCGCCGCTGTACTCGACGGAAGTCTAGGGCCCACACTCCAAACGTCCAGTGACTCCGTAGAACAATCTATACTAAAACTGCATTTTATCGTTTCTTCATAATATTAAACATCTATTTGTTGTAGATCTGCGCTGGATGCAGCAAAGTTATCACGGAGCGGTACCTGCTCAAAGCCTTGGACCAGCTGTGGCATGAAGACTGTCTTAAGTGTGGCTGCTGCGACTGTCGGCTCGGTGAGGTTGGGCACACCCTCTACACCAGGGCCAACCTAATACTCTGCAAACGAGACTACTTAAGGTTAGTTCAGGATTGTGCACTATATATATTTTTTTTTAATTTAACTGTTTCACCCAAATCTTAATAAAAACATACCTACCCTTTATTATCTCAAAAATACATAATAATAGCTCTCAAAACAGTAAACTGTTCTGTGCTATAGAAGTTAAGCTACAAGGTTTACGGTGATCATAAAGTCATGGCCATTCTTAGCACTGAGAAATTACCAGTACAGTACAATTAAACCTCTGTACCAGTATCTTAACAGTAGGCATTAAGCTTAAACCAACTCGGTAGATTTTTTTCACCGATAGGGAGCCATCTCTATCAGTTAAAAAAACTTCGCGATCAGGTTTCAGAGACCTTCTTGATATAACTGTACCCCTTTAAACTATTATTATAATTATTTTTTATTCTTCGTCACAGGTTATTTGGCAACACGGGATACTGCGCGGCGTGTAATAAAGTGATCCCTGCTTTCGAGATGGTGATGCGTGCGCGCAGCAATGTTTACCACCTTGAGTGCTTCGCGTGTCAGCAATGCAACCACAGGTATATTATTTTTTCCTGTACACTTAATCAATTTGAAATATCTATTGTATATTCGCAATCGTCTACTTAAATAGTAGATAGGACATGATTATATTTTAGCTTTTTTTTCTCAGTGACGAGTAAAAGACCGTCAATACCAAAGACGTAGTGAAAAATCCTATATCTGTGGTCTATACCTAGATGGTGTTTTACTCGTCTATACCACTAACGTTTTCAGATTTAATGACACATTAGCAGTTTTTTAACAATGTGTGGAGTGCACTGTGGTGGGTGGAAGTACATGGCTTAAGAGACTGAACTGTTGGTAGGCAGGCGTGTCGCTTACGCTTACCTAGACACACTTTCCTGATCATCTCTTCTCCAAGTTCTATATAAAAAACTTTCATTCAGCTAAAGTATCGTAGTAAAAACAAATTTCAATATAGAAGAAAGTAAAAAAAAATCTAATAAATTTTGTGAATGGGTCCAACTTGTTTTTGTAATACCGGCGAGACCATAGTTTTGTACGTTTACGGTTAAGTTACACCGTCTATTTTTAAAATAGACTATTTGAAATCCATTGAGTCAAAGCAGGCAGCATAAAAACCTAACTACGACACTTCACGAACTATTTCCCTGTCCGACATGACTGAGAAAAAACGCAAACGAATTTTACATTATTGAATTTCGCAATTTTTCGTGTGAGACAAAAGATCCTCTGGACTATGAGCGAAAAGGACGGAGATATGATGTAACAGCACTTTAGATTGTTTATTCATATCACGGCTGCCGAACAAAGAACGCGATTAAATTTTCCGCTACATAATAAACTTACACGCAAAAAGAGAATCTGTATTCTCTACACACTCCATAGGGATGAATAAAGTTGTAGTAAAGTAGATCTATTGAAATGAAACTAATTTTACGGATTATATCGCGGTTTATTTTTGATTTTAATTTCCCGACGTTTCGAATACTTTACAGCATTCATGGTCACGGGCGGACTGAGGTGGTAGCTGTCCATAAAAATAAAAAAAATATAATCCGTAAAATTAGTTTCATTTCAATGTGTAATATTCGCGTAAGTATCATAAATCATTAAAGTAGATCTAGATAGCAAATTAAGTGGTTCGAGCATTATATATAAATTTTGAAGTAACACAATGCATCAATGGTATCAATTTTCCAAGTATATATGCAGTATTATGCTAATCAACACTTTCTTTAGTTATACATCGTAGAGCGTCTTCTACGTGTGTCAAGTTTGTGCAAACATGCACAAACAGCTTAGATGTAGGTAGCGTTTTAAGCTGTTTGGAAAAGCATGCTCTACTAAATTACTATCTTGTATTAGAATTTGTAAAAATAAGGCAGGACCAACTAGCTGCTCCGTGGGATCCAAAAATAGCATGGATTTAAGTAATAGTGTTATGAATGTGTATATATAAATAAATAATATAATTATAATCATCATCACCAGCAGCCGAAAGATGTCAAAGAAACAAAGACATCCCCCTTAGATGTTTGGTGTCGCCATAATTCCTACGCTTGGTAGACGTCTCGTTCCGTATACTCTATTTATATTTGAAAACCTAAAAATATTTTCTATATTGAACGTATTCATTTTGAGATTTTTAAGTACACAACGAAAATGTATTGTCCTTGTAGCCTACATTAGGTGGTTCGTCTTTATGTCGAATAGATTTAAATATCCCAAAGTCAGTCCAGCCTCGTTTGCGTATATTTCCCAAGTACTTTCTGAATTCGTTTGTTGTGTTGTAGAGTTGGGTGCAGACGCGAAAACGGCAATTTTCACCGGACTGCGTCCGTTTAAATAATAGAAAGGTCGCGAAGATTGGAGCCGCTCCGAATGGTTTATATGTCACTTGTGAACCTTTCCCGTGTTAGTAGATCTCTCGCGACATTCCCGACGAATTATATATTCATTTGACTGCTATTTGAATCGTGACTCAACAGTTGGCTCCGTACTTTTATGTTTTCTAGAAAGGAAATTCTGAAAAATTCATTGAAGTGCTATTCAGCTAGCATAATTTTTATCTGTTGAAGTTTTCTTGTAACACAATTGATATTAATATACTATTTAGTTATTTACTGAGAATATTAAACGTTAATTTGTTTTACTGGCTCGTGTGCACGTCATGTTTCAAATTAGATGTTTGCGTTTGCAAACTATTAAATATAACATACGAATCAATTTCCATGGCGGGGCAGAAATCTGAATTCAATTTGCGAGCCGTCCGATCGTAGCGGACGGCAGATATCACGGGCGAATATCGCTAAACGGCTAAATAATTTAGTAGCAATCGGGTCTAGCCGCGCGCCTTCCGTCGCGCGCTCGCATCGCTTGTCTGTCGCGCAGTCTCGACACCGCAGAGCGACGACTATCTTTCAGTGTTTACGACGTATAAGTTGAAACAGCTCTCCAAATTGAATTCGTAAACTATCATTTAATATTGATGAATTAGAAATAAACAGAATATATACTGACTTTTAAATCAAAATAGGAACGATTGCTTGATCTGAACAACAAGCTATATTTTATCAAGGCTTTTTTTACAACCAAGGTGGCATGCAACAATGCGGCCCGTCTGACGGTAAACAGTCACCGCATCTTATGGACGCAACACCAGAAGAGTTACTAGCGCGTTGCCGACCCTAAACACATTAGATGTTAAGTCCCTTGTGTCCGGTAATTTCACCAGCTACAGTGCCCTTCACACCGGAACACAGCAATGTTTACACACTGCTGTTTTGCTGTTTGCTGTCTTGTATGTTTTGCTGCCTTGGTCGGCGGCCGATTTTTTACAAGGAACACACCTAAGCTTGCCATGAAAAAAAAACCGATGTATATTATTCAGTTTAGCTACCATAGCCATCTAGCCATGGGTATTCTATTACATTCCATTTTCCTGTCCGATAATTTTCTGCAATCTAAACGCTTTCTGAATGGTATTGTCTTCAGCTGAGGGAGAACAACCAATAGACACGTCCGTTTAACGCAAAACGTCAAACTTGGCTCCGGGCGGCGTCGCGTCACAATGGCGCGGCGAACAAAGCTTAACTTGCACCCAGTCATTAAAATTTCGTTTTCCATCTTTTCCATTACGCAGCTGCAGACAAAAAATAGCGAAATAAAAAACGACAAGCCCAAAACAAAAGTCGGGAACGAAGAGAACAGGAAATAAAGTTAATTAAGAGCGGCGAAATCGACTGAGTTGCGGTGGAAATTGGCCCCTTAAAAAAGAGACATTTGTAGCCGAGCTATTGCGCTTAATTTTTGTGACAAGTGAAACAAAAGAGTTGGCGGGGAGACGGGGGACACGGGGGTGGCCGAGGGGAGATAAGGCCGGCGTTATCACCGTCGGTTCCGGGCGGTCAGTGGCGACTCCAAGGCGATACCTTTTGTTTTGCCACATTGAGGGATGCTCGCTCGCGTGACGTTATCGCGGCTCCTTGCTCCACGCTGACCTTTCCACTCGCGATACTAAATTTTATTCCTTAGACGTTTTGTGGTCGCTTGTCTTTTTTTTTCATCAAAGTAATGATGTTTACGATTGTATCTAAAAGTGTTTTTTTTTTTAGAAATAAAAGAGAATGCGTATAATTGGATTTACCCGGAAGCCTTAACGAGTAAATAAAGACGTAGGTGCCATTCGCTAATTGGATAATACTGAAGGCTTCAGATGCTAATTGGATTGGATTTGGCTTTTGCGTAAATTGTTCGCGTTGTGTTATTTCTGATTTATATTTTTGTAGTTTCAAATAATGCCGAAAGAGTTTTAAGAGACAATTTACAATAATTAATGCAATAGTAGATTGATAACCAAGGGTCGAAAGTGACCCATATCACTCGAGATATTTCATTTCACTTAACTTTTTATTTTGACGGAAAGTAAAAGTTAAAATACAATGACTGCCAATTGAGTAACATCTTATTGATCATATCATATTGATACATCATATTGATGTAACTCACTTATCCGCGGCTAACAGTTAAAAAAATATACTTTTAATTTAACCCTAGCGATTTTCCACCCGACTCTTTACCCATGAAAATTAAACTTTCCGAACAGGAAAGATGAAAATATAATTTTCATTCACATTACGCACCTACTTATTGCATTTCATATCACATGAGTTTTGATCCTTTTTGTCCGGAGTTGTCTTTAAACGAATTCAGGAAAGAATATTTGCAGCATCATGTGATAATAACTTTTTTTTTGGATAGGTTCTGCGTGGGCGACCGCTTCTACCTCTGTGACAACAAGATTCTGTGCGAGTACGACTATGAAGAGAGGCTAGTCTTTGCCAATATGGCGTACAATCCACCGCCGCTTGCGCACCTCAAACGGCAGACTACCCACCTGCCACCACCACCTGTAAGTACTATGGCGCTCTAAAGGTAGAAGCCGGTATGAAAGATACATATATCATCATTCCCACGCTAGGCAGGCGGCTTGAGGGTTGCAGTATAGTGGAAGTTAAATCCAAAAGGAAGACGCTGCTGCCCGTCTTCCTGCTCTCGCTTAATCGCCTCTTACGACACCCAACGAGAGGAGATGGGGGATGCAATTCCAATCCGGCACCCCACGGGGAATATATTTTTAATACCACTTCTTAACGTAATAACGTGAAATCACACTAGGTAAATTAATTTAGCAACCACAGCGGCCACCCAATCTTTATAAGATCAGCCATCTGCATGGGAGACAAATTAGCACTCTCTCTTCCTTTACTCTTACAGTCCGATGGGACCGACATGACTGAGGAGAGGTCAGCCGAAGGACCGACTTTTTATAAACCCATCCGACACATGGATCATCCTACCTTTCAGACAATCAGGTGATCGGCGCGCATAGCCAGTAGGGAACAACTTTAAAAAGATGTTAGTCCCCTCGTGATTTGAACCCGCAACCACCGGTTTGTAAAACAATCGATTTCACCCAAGATATTTGTTACTCTCTTGAGAGAGGATTTAGATCTAACACTGCGGTGGTAACTACCTAAACGATCTCTTGCAAAAGTGACACCACCTATAAATTTAAACTGGCCATGGTTTAATGTGAACTAATTTTGCACAGACAAGCAATGCGATGGGGCTGATGAACGGCTCAAGCCGCTCCGGAGACCTCAACAACAACATGTCGGGGTCGTCACCGGCGGCCTTTGCGCCGCCCCCGCACCTCAAGCCCCTGGGCCTCTCCGCGTCCAGCTGAGACTACGGAGCGTGAGACGCGGCCCACCCCTACGCCAAGTATCAAAACTGATTCCGGGCGTTATACGACCGCAAAATTAAATGAACTAAGTGGTAATCATATCCTCACGTTGGACTCGACAAAAAACATTCAAAGTGTAAAACGAATGCCAAAACTGTAGTTAAAAAGTTTTCGTCTAACATAATTATAAAGACTTAATTAAAAAAATATAATTCTGCAGTTCGATGTTAATATGTGATTAGAATAAATCATGAGGAAGTGTGTTTAGTTCTTAAAAATCCAAGAATTTGATCTCAAACGGGCAATATTGCTGACTTATTAATTAGATTAGAAGAACTGTGAAGTTTTCACTTTGTGTAATTCTGTTCAATGTTAATGTACCTACTTTCACTTTAACAAATAAGATGGGTTCTGTTCACTTAGAATGGTAATTGTATGATTTGACGCGTATCTAGTCATATAGTACTAGGACATTTAAAAAGATTGCAGAATAACGGTACGAACGCGACGGTGAACTACTCAGTCTTAATGTTGGCGAAAACGAGTGCGAGTATCAAGACTGCTAAAACTCGTATATGAATATTTTTTGTAAATAGCTATAATATTTTATTTCTAAAACTATCAAATTGAATTAAGTATTATATCGATCAAAATATGTTTAGTTGTTCACATGTTATTTTCACCTCTGGCTAAGCCTTTAAATATTGATTTATTCTGTTCGTTCCCATGAGTTCAATAATATTTCCAATAGTTCAAATAAGTACTTAGTCTTATAACAGCTGAACTATTAAGTCAAAACGGTTGAACTCATTTAGAAGGAATATTTGTCTTCAAACACCAATTTGTTATGTCATATAAGTATATTAATTGTTAAGTTTACTATAAACATTGTTATAATGTTTGTATTATTTATGTAAATAGATCACTTTAATTTAAGTAGATTATTGTATCTAACTGTATAGGAATAATTAAATATATTAATTAGTGAATTACCGATATAAATATGATGTTAATTAAAATAATGTTATAGTTCAAATTAATTTCTTTAGCGATATTTAAAAATAAATAGTTGCGTCCTTTGTGGACGATCCTTTGTAATTATTTGCATTTAGCTGTACAGTCGCCAACGTAATTGTTAGAAACGCATTACCTAAAAACTTTTTGTCAAGTTTGATAAGTTAGTACAAAGCTCATCACTCAGAACTGGATCTATGTAAGGCCTATATTTCTGGTAGGCTAATGCCGGTCGGATACATTACCGACCATGCAAATGAATAAGAATTGTTAATAACTGAAAAGCCATGTCGTTTGTCCATTTTTCTGGGACTTTCATTTGCCCCGTTTGCTGCTAGCACAGCGATAATATATTACAACCTACATGACTGACAAGAGTCGTTGTGTTATTAACACCATCATTAGACTTACATCCTTATGGCCTACAGGCTTATTAGCAAGTAGCATCGTAATCCAGCACTAAGTGCCACAAATTGTATAAAATATTCGACTTCAGCAATTAAAATACTACAGTAGAAAATGTAACGATTGGAACGTAACTTGTCACGTGCAATTATTACTTATATTGTTTATCTTGACGACTGTACTCGAATCTCATGCATTCCTAATACTTAAGAGAATAAAGATGTACGGAAAAATAATACACATTTATGTAAATATGAATGTGACTGTTTCCCTTCTAACCAATGATACGACCAAAGATGTAGCTGATTAAAGCCTTGTTCAAGAATATACTGTTTTATTTATTAATACCATTGATTTATTTAAAGTGGGACGACTTGAAAAACGGTCACAAAATAAGAGTACACATAAACACAGTACACATAAATGTGTTATTTTCATATGGCTTGCCAAGATTAAGAAAAATACCGGTCAAGTGCTAGTCGGAGTCACGCACATAGGGTTCCATACCATCTTTACCCATAATTATTTCAGATTTTTCCCGTCACAAAGTTCGGAGTTAAGGGGGTGGGGGGCGGTCTTTTTTTGGCATTTTGGATTATCAACCAAAAACTACGTGACATAAACAAAAAAAAAACTTTTTTGAGATGTGCAAAATGTGTGATCTGTAAAGCCCTTTCATACGATACCTACCCCACTCGATTTAGTAGTCACACTTTGAAATTTTAATGACCAATTTCAACCCCTATTGAAAAAAAAAAAAAATTCTAATCTCAATAATAACTAAGAAGACCTGAGGGTACACCGGCATAATTGTGACATAAAGACGTCCAACATCTCAGTACTCCCGTGACCATAGGTGCTGTAAAGCATTCGAAACGTCGGGATAGTAAAATCAAAAATAAACCGCGATAAAATCCGTAAAAGTAGTTTGATTTCAATATTTTTTTCATTTGCGATTTGGTTGGGTAAGTAAGACCTCAAACTATTCCCAGTTCCAAATCGATAGCGTCAGTGGTTCCTGGAGTAAATATGTGTGACAGACAGACAGATAGACGAAATCTCACCATAAGGGTTCCTTTTTTAACTTTAGGTATGGAACTCTAAAAATGTGTTCTTAATTCAAATTAAGTATCTGCAAATATTTTTAAACTAAGGAGATCTAGTATGGTTGTTGTTTTGCTCAGTAAAAATTATAAATCGATCATTAATCCTCTGAATTACAATTCCTCTGAAAAACAAAAAATTTAACTGCCCCACTCAGAGTCGGTCAATGAATCATCAAGTAGCCACTTTAGCGAGGATTTCAATACAAAATCTTTACCAAGGGAGTAATAACTTGCTTAATGAAGTAAGCCACCTGGGCGCGATTGTACTAAACAATTTCCCCCTTAATGCATGGCGGCTAGCCTACACTAGGACGCTAAGTCATTGCAGGACTGTATAATATTATTGCTTTACATTAAGCGTGACAGATACAAGACATCCTGCACGTCAACTGCCACGCAGGACCTTGAATGTTGCCAGTGCCACGGATCCTTGCTTCGTAACGTGCCTGGATTTATCTGATACAGTTACCCTGTGCTACTTAGGCCTGTGCTTCTGTATGGATGCTATAGCAGTAAAAAAAAAACAAGAGGTGAGCAGGGTGAAAATTACTTCTATAGAGCGGTGGTTGTCCATCAGTAAAGAACCATAATGTTATAAAGGTACCTACTGATAAAGTAGTAAGTAAAGTTTTATTTTTTAAAGTAAGTAAGTTTTTGCAGTTGTAAGTAAGTTTTTTAAAGTAATAAGTATAGTTTTTTTTTTGGTTTGCTTATATATTTTTATAACGGGTGTAAGGGACATCGTACCGAAAACCGATACCAGGGATCCAGAACACGATTCTGAACATCCTAGTGTTGAAATTTTTCATCGGCTTTTTCATGAATTTCCAAAAAAAAATTTTTTTTTTTAAATAAAATTAGTATAACATCACTATTGGTATAATAAGAAAGCCTAATTTTAATTTAAAAACAATTAATTAATTATTTGTGTTTTTATTTTATTTTTATTTATTTATTTATTCTTTATTCACAAAAACAGTGCATAGTGTAGCATAGCTACATTGTTTTAAACTCATTTCAGTAAATAAATAGGTAAAAGACAGCTGTAGTAGTAACAGACAATTCAACGTCCTGTTAAAACAGGACGTTGAATTACGCCTATAATGGTAGTAATAGCAACGCATAGTAATCTCACTTATTAACTAATAATTGTTGACTAGGCGTTTGTTTTAACATACGGCCCTTCTATATTGATTGGGGAATACTATGCTCTTATTTTAGTTATTTCTGATAATAGGCGATGAAAGCTGCATCAGGTATTCCTATTAATTTCATTGGTAGAAGCAATTAATTAATAGGCAATTAACTATTATTATTTTAGAAAATTAGCAATGTAATTGGAATATATTCATTACATGCTCGAAAATTAATAAGTTAGTCATTTGTCATTTACCATATAAATGGTTACTGTAATGTTGTAACGGACATTATTTGACGTCTTATAATTTTTTTTTCGGTACGATGTCCCTTACACCCTGTATATCAACGAATAGCAACGAACTTCTTTCAGACAACCTTAATATCAGATTTAAAAATAGTAGGAACTAAATCGCATCAGTCAATCTGATAAGTAAGGATTATATAGTCAAGCATTTACATATTAATTTATTTATTATATTCTTTGTTTTATACACATAACAAAAGCACATACATAGATATATTATTATAGGTACTTTACATATTATACCTATCAGATAAGTATATAGATACATTATTATATACTCACATAGATTATTAGCGTAAAAAACTAACTACATTTTGATAACGTCAAGGCTGTGAAAACGCATGCGGCTTACCTACTTACCTGAGGGCCTAGACAAGATGCAATCGCTTCATAGCGAATCTATTTCTTCATTCGCTAACGGTGTCAATTCCCTACAATTTGTCACGTGATTTTTCGATGACTTATGTCATTCTCATACATTTTTATACTTTCTATTAGGTATTAGCGATAACGCTTGTAGAATGTTACATTGTCTAGGGGGGCTGATGGCATTGATTATGCTCTACCGACACTAGAACTAGAAAACCACACTGACTACCCTATAACCTTTCTGTGTGATTTCATAAGAAACTACGAAACTAACCACGGCTTATAAATTCCATTACTCTCTTCACCTTCAAACGCCAACACAATTCCTCAACCGACATCAAATAGCCTTTGATATGAACAGTAATATCGTGACCCTATCACTCCTACAAACGTACAATAAAATACTCAATGGAGGAGCACACCTTATCAAAAAGGTGGCGGAAATTCAGGAAGGTGGTCTTTTAGTGGGTGAAAATGTAGACCGCTTTGGTCTCATATCGGGGCATAAAAATGTCGACCGCCACGTTGTAGTGCTTACTGATAGCACCTGAGGAGTGACGAAATTGATTGTACGGACAGCACAAACCGCAAGGTAAAAAAATATATTCGTTCGGTATATTTTCCTGTAACCGGAATCACTATTTCACGTAATAAACAAAAAATAACATTAAACTCCATTAGAGTTCCAAACTGAATTAATAAACAGATGGCGCTTTTTTATGTAGGTAACCTACATATACCGGAGGGCGCCGATGCCTGTAACACAGTTTTATACTAGCACAGGCATTGACGTACATTTTGTAATGTATAAGTCATTTTCTGTGAAATAATCTTTTTTTTAATATATTACTTAGAGGAGATATCTCCTCTAAGCCTATATTATGATAGCCATAATATCTTATAAACACTCATTTAAGTCAAAGTTTTGTTTTACTTCTAACACCCGACCAAAGTTTTATTAAGTTTGATACCTGTCTGCCTGTCTGTCTTTATATCTGTTTGTGGCATCGTAGTGCTCCATGCATAGTGCATGGAGCACTACGATTGTGCATGTGTAGTGCATGTGAATGCGGTTTTTTTTTTGCAAGCTGGTGTAATTGGTTCTTAGAGCGTATCATGAAAATCGGTTCAGCCGTTTGAAGACCATCAGCGCTTTTCCAAATCGATGCAGGGATGTTAGCAATACAATAAACACTTTCTATTACATACTTCCATTCGTTCGAAAGACATGGCATTTAGTACCTGTGTAAATCCGATGATACTAAACAATACATTGTGGTAACCTTCACTAGGGTCTGATAATGAGGCCAACCTTCACTAGGGTCTGATAATAAACCTAGACTGGACTAACGTTGTTTTACTAACTGGTTAACAGTACAAAAATAGGGTATTATAGTGTATTAGAAATGGCTATAAGCGCCTCACCGGATGGTAGGTAATAATGTCCTTCTGGCCGATATGACCACAGCGGCCAATCTTTCACAACATCAGCCAACTACGCGGGAGATATAGTGCGCAAGTGCGTAGACACAAGCGCACTCTCGTTTCCTTTATTTCTCACAATCTGATGGGGAAGACCGATAGGACCGGGAAGAGGTCACGCGCAGGACCGACTAAACATGGATCCGACGCATGGATCATCTTACTTTACAGACAGGCAGGTGATCAAAATCAAAAATAATTTATTTCAAACAGGCTTAATGTTTCGAGAGGTCAATTTTTTAAAAGCAACTGAGAAGATCCGGAAAGAGACTCAGCGGTCTTGTAATTTTTTTCACATATTTTTTTTAAACAGATCCTGATCTATTTGTAACAAGAGTGTTTCTCTTGTTACAACTAGATCAGGATCAAGCGAAAGTGTGTCCTGCCGTTCAAAAGATTTGTATTTGTATTGAAACCCAGCGTGCCGTCTTTTTAACCAAGTTTTTAACACCTTCTGTGACGTCACGGCCGAATTTAGTGACGGGGAGTCCAAACCGATTGAAAGACACCGATGCCGCCGATGCCCCGCCGATTTTTTTTTGCTTTTGCTGCCACCGGCTGCAAGGCTGCAACAACAGACGCGTGCGGACTGTAAGTTAGCGGCGACCAATCCCGACGTTTCGTCGGGGTTCGGACACGCGAAGTACATGCATCTGCGTTATTTTTGTAAATCTATATCTGTGATCAATCCGATTTCAAGACCTGGATTCGTGATAATTAACATTAATTGACTTTGTGAGTGCGGCAGCAAGTAAACAATTTAGTAAATAAGGTTTTATAGTTTTGCAATGGTATTGTTAAAGGAAAGGTAGGTATGGAAAGGAGCATGATGAACTTAAAATTAAAAGATGGTGTGCAAAGAAAATTAGGAACATTACTAAAGTTGATGACGTGACAGTAAAAACCAAAAAGTTAAAATGGATATGGACGGGCCATATGATGAGAACAACGAAAGAGAAATAGACTAAGAACGTCACAGAATGGTACCCAAGAAATGGAAAAAGGCAAAGAGGAAGGCAAGTAAAGAGATGGGATGATGATTTCCTGAAGGGATGGAGGAGATTTGTACTGGATAGAGAAAAGTGGAGGGAGCTGGAGGAGGCCTATGTCTGAAGACAACCTGACCTGGCTACTGAGTTATTGTTTGTATCAGTTTTTTAGTTTGTAAATTAAGGTCAAGTGAAGGCTGTTTTTATTTTATTTTATTTATAACTAGCTGACCCGTGCAGCTCTGCCCGCGCTTTTATTACATTTTGCTCCCCTTTTCTCCTTCCTCCCTTGATTTATTTCGCTCTCCATCTCTCTCTCTCTCTCTCTTATAAGAAAAATCTAATTCTATGCTCTCTCTCCTCTATCTTTCTCCCTCCCACTTTGGTCCCCGTCACACTCCCCCTCTTCTTCTCCCCGTTGTTCCCTCTCTGAACCATCTCCTCCCTCCCTCTTGTCCCACCTTGCTCCCCGTCACTTACCCTTGCTCCACCTAACTCCCCCTATCCCTCACCTCATCACCCCCTCCTCAAAATCCCCTCTCCCTCTCTCCTCTCTTGCACCCTCCTCTCGTTCTATATATCCTCGTCAATCAAGGTATCAGCGGCATGAAGTATATTTCATGCTCAGTCCTACCCGATATGCAGTCAGAATGTCATACAAATCGGTTCACCCATCTATTTAATGACCTAGCCTTATGTTGCTTAACCTTAACCTAGCTGTATGAAACATACTTTATGACTTATTCTCAGACCTACCCGATATGCACACAAAATTTCATACAAATCGGTTCACCCATCTATTTAACGACTTTACCTAACGTTGCTTAACATTAACCTAGCGGTATGAAACATACTTTATGACCTATTCTCAGACCTACCCGATATGCACACAAAATTTCATACAAATCGGTTCACCCATTTATTTAATGACTTTACCTAACGTTGCTTAACATTAACCTAGCGGTATGAAACATACTTTATGACCTATTCTCAGACCTACCAGATATGCACACAAAATTTCATACAAATCGGTTCACCTATATATTTAATGACTTTACCTAACGTTGCTTAACATTAACCTAGCGGTATGAAAAATTGATGTTGGCCGATTCTCAGACCTACCAGATATGCACACAAAATTTGCTGATACTAAATATACTATACTACAGAATGTCTATATTATACAACGTTCACAGCTTTTTTGTCATTAAGCAATACAAATACTTATGTTTTCTTTAGAGTTTATTAAATTTATTTATACTTAATAAATTACAAATACATAGAATAGAATACTCTTTATTTGCACACCAAAGGAAAGAGAGAAAAAAGAAAATAACTTAAATTAGAAAAAACTGCCAATTTTTTTTAATTTCAGAAATCACTAAATTTTTATTAATAAATATATACAGTCATTTATAATAATTAAAAAAATAATACAAATTCAATCCCAAAAAAATGTACAATATACTTAGTTGGATTAGGATTAATGTTGTATTGCTTAAAATCGCTTCGTAAATAAGCCATTATTTCTCATAAAAAGTAAAGGATAAAAAATGGTTATTGTGGGTTATCCCTAAGAGATAAACATATACCATCGCGGACTTTTTTGTAGACCTTGTTAAGATATACAATACTGTAGTACATTATTTTGATCTATCTCGTATGGTTCAGCAAGCGTTTGATATGTAAGCGCAAAAAAATTGTTTATTTACGACATCACATTAGAAACATCTAAAATTATCATTGTTTCTCTACTATATTATACATGTACTAGCGACCCGCCCCGGCTTCGCACGGGTGTAATTGAGAAAAAAAAGAAGAGAATAATTTAAAGCTACTGCCTTTGATTATAGAATTTCTTGGAATTATTTATCAGTTTGTAGCTGACTTTTCGTAACGCAATATGAACAAATTATGTATAGAAAGAAGTGACGCGTGAAAGGGTTACGTATAGCTGCCTGTCCATGGGCAAAGTACTCAACGCTTAGGATTAAACCTGCAACGTTGAATCTCTGAGCTTGTGATTTGTTAATAGTATTTATAATTTTAGAAACTGCAGACGTAATTTGTGCACCCGTACACGTGTACGGGTGCACAATTTGGGTGGATTGAGGACACCATTTCTTTGAAGCCAGTTTATGGAAGCAATACGGGCTTCCTTGTTCGGTTTCATCGTTAAGACGTAAACGGGGGTCAACCGGGGAATTCTTACCCACTAAAACTCCCGTGGCTATCACATCGACACATGAGAGGGAAACCTGGGTTCTCCGGTGGGATCTGCACCAGGTGTCCCTGACTGACTCGGACTAACTGAATCCGAGTCAGTCCCGGTCAGTCCCGTCAGTCCCGGTCAGTCCCGGTAAGTCCCGCTCAGTCCCGCTCAGTCCCGGTCAGTCCCGCCCAGTCCCGCTCAGTCCCGCTCAGTCCCGCTCAGTCCCGCTCAGTCCCGCTCAGTCCCGGTCAGTCCCGCTCAGTCCCGGTCAGTCTCGCTCAGTCCCGGTCAGTCCCGCTCAGTCCCGCTCAGTCCCGGTCAGTCTTGCTCAGTCCCACTCAGTCCCGGTCAGTCCCGCTCAGTCCCGCTCAGTCCCGGTCCGTCCCGTTCTGTCCCGTACCACACCGTACCACACCGTACCACACCGTACTTGATTGTTAACTATGTATCTCTTTAGGTTTAGTCAATGTAAGCTATGTAAGTTTATTTACTTAGATAAAACTTAAAACCTTCAATGAAAAATTATCTAACCGATGGTGAAAATCGCTGCGTGGTTTAGGAGGTGCTATCCGATATAGACAGACTCGGATAGCGACTTTGTTTCACACTATGTAAAGATACTTTGATGTCGTTGGTCCCCAACACCAGCCAACCTATAGAAAAAACCCTGACTGACAGACAGACAATAATTCCAATAAAGTTTTGGCTTTTTAGGGTTCCATACCTAAAAGGTAAAAAAAGAACCCTTATGGTCTGACTTCGTCTGTCTGTCTGTCTGTCACACACCTATATATTTCAGGAACCACTGATGCTATCGATTTGAAACTTGGAATAGTTATAGATCTTATTTACCCACCCCCGTCGCAAATTAAAAAAAAATATTTTTTCTTTTACTTTTTTTATAATGGGGGTCAAAAGGGGTCATCATAATTTCAAAATGAGACCACTATTTCGAGTGGGGTATCATATGAAAGGGCTTCATTTGCACATCTTAAAACTGTTTTTTATTTTGGCTTATACCACGTAGTTATTGGCTGATAATCAAAAACGGCAAAAAAAAACCGTCCCCCCCCCCTTATCTCCGAAGTTTGTGGAGGGAAAAATCTGAAATAATTGTGGATAATACATGTCTATCTATATTTTACAGGAAAAATAAAATGATCTTTCTAAGGAATACAGTTTTTTAGTAATCCTAAAAAAACCTCGACAAACAAACTTAGTTTTGTGGTTTGGTTTTTTTGCCATCTAAGGCGTTACATAAATAGTAAAATTACTTTAATACCTCCAAAGATGGTATGGAACCCTCGGTGAGCGAGTCCGACTCGCACTTGACCGGCTTTTTTATATCATACGTACAATAGGTGCATGCACTATATCCTACCCAAACAGACATTTTGAAAATATATTTTCATTATTTTATTTTTATTTTGTTATATTTGGGAAACAAACAAATGATACCACTTATTACTAAATATAAGATCCAATAGTACATAAAAATCAATTCAGTTTCCACTAATAACTAAATCATAACATTAGAGAGAAGTAAACTACGTATGCATGATTTTAAATTTAAAAAAATCATTAAATATAAAAAATATATTAGAGATAAAAAGTGCCGGAGTCAATATGAGTTAAATATTTAAAACATCGAATCTTAATATAAATAAAAAAAAAACAAAAATAAAGTTTAATAATAAAAAAAAAAATGCCGCTCAGGGGTAGCGAACCCGGACAGTCCGTACTTAGAGGACGCTTCCGTAACCACTTGGCCAAGGAACTTTTATTTTATCTTTCGAATTATCGTATCTTATTGTTGTAATATATTTGTACCGCCGTCGGTTGAGTAATAATACTCCTTTTACCCTGTTAAGGGCTAAATTAAAAAAAATATGAACTACAAATTCAATTAACTTTCTTAACGAAAGTCTGTGCAAAATTTCAAGTCAATAGGACTAAGGAATCGCGTTTTGCCATACAAACTTTGCCCCCCTGTTTCACCCCCTTAGAGATTGAATTTCACAAAAACCCGTCTTAGTGAGCACCTTTGTCCTAAAAGGAACCCCCATGCAAAATTTGAGACTTCTAGCACTTGTAGTTTCTGAGATTTCGTGATGAGTGGGTTTTTGATTACTCTTTTATATAATAAGATTATACATAAAAACCTCCCTCTTGAATCACTCTATCTATTAAGAAAAACCGCATCAAAATACGTTGCGTAGTTTTAAAGATCTAAGCATACATAGGGACAGACAGACAGCGGGAGCGACTTTGTTTTATAATATGTATAGATATAGATATTGACCGTTTTAATTAAATGATAACTATAAAAGATTAATTCTAAATTATGATAATAATTAGTAAGAAAACTATTTGTTACTATACAATACAAACTTAGTTAGTTGATCTTTCTTTATTCTAAAAGTTTTTAAACTACTGTAATTTGTTTTTTTACTATTCTGCTATCTGTACCGCTTACTACGGACGTGCAAAGAGGAGAAAAATCACCCCAATTTCCCGGCTCCCCGCCGCCCTCATTGTCGGCCGAGCAAACCCTGATAGAATTGTTATCGATGCCATCTTTAATTTCACCAGTACAAACAGCCCCAATCCTCACACTTTATGACTAAAAAAATGTATTATTTTGAACAAGTAAAGCATTGCATAATTATATGCAATATACCTATGTGTAAAACATAGTAGTGACTTCTCTACATGCTTAGGTAATTTGGCGTTCTTTAACAAGCTTTTCTTAGTATTTACATGACATACTGAACAACGTTCATCAGTCTTTGAAAGACGTCCAATGCTGAACAAAGGCCTCCCTTAGCGGTTGCCGTTATCACCACGCTTGAGAAGCTCAGTATGGTGGTAGGTAATCCAATAGAATGACGCTGCTGCAGGTCTTCTTGTTTTCTCTTAGTCGCCTCTTACGGACACCTTCCGGAAGGAGGTGGTAGGGTCCTACTCATACCCGGAAACCCCACAGGTTAACAACGGGACGAACGTTAAATCGCATCAATTCGTAAATAAAAGCGTAAGCTGTGCCAAATATAGGTTTGGTCACCTCGAGCGTTTATTACACAATGAGGCGCGTGAAAAACGGACCGACTGGAGCCCGCCGTGACATCCCACAAATCAAAGTTCCAAAGCGTTCGGCGAAAAGTGAAAAATAAAAATATAACAACGTAGGAAGCCGGGCGCACACCACTGATGGCTTCTTGCAATAATTTCCGTTTTCAATGATCGCGTTTTTCTTTTTCTTATCATCGCACGAACTACGATGGATGGGAATAAATTGAAATACAAAATTGATTGTTGACTTTTCCCGGCCGTTTTATTACTGTCACAAATAGGAAAGAGATTGAAAATTGCCTACGGGCGAAATGGGACCGATGGTGCCATGATTCTGTTATTATTTATTGTGGACTATCTATGCATGTTACATGCCTATCTATGCATGTGAAATCATTAATCAAATACCTACTTAGAAATTCTCAGACATTGTTAAGTAAGAACAGTTGTCTACTAAAGAATGACAGATAGATCGAAAAATGTATCCAATGAAATGACTTATTTCAAGTAGTTATTTAGTCAGACATTTAATTTTCGTTCTACATGTCTGACTATAGGTATTAGTGGCGTACAAAAATAGTACTTAACAAAAGGTAATTTAACTAAGATGTTGAAAGGGAGTCCATATTTGTAGGTAAAAAATTAGCCCGGGTAATATTTACTAGATAATAAATAAATAATAAATAAATTCTTGGGACAATATCCACACATGGTCATCCGATCCCAAACTAGGCAGAGCCTGTACTATGGAAACCAGACAACTGATCTAATACTTATATACTTTTTTTTGTAAATACATATTTAAATAAATAAATAACACCCAGACACTTGGTGGGAATCAAACCCACGACACATCGGGTAGCAGCCAGGGTGTCTAACCACTAGACCAACGGGCCCGTCAACGTCAATAGATACAATCTTTTAATAATCCAAAAATGAGAAATACTTCTCGTTGGATGACTTATTATCGACACGAGCTGTCCGTTCCCTGAGTGGTAAGTGACACGCCAACCCATAGAGTCGTCTTCCACTGCCACTCGTCACGAGCCGTTATTTGATAAGTCTCTTAAGTCGAGTAATTTCACCAGATACGGTGGCTTTTATACCGGAACATAGCGTTTACATTGTGGCTTTGTAGCAAATATGTGACACTGCTGGTGTCTATATGGACAACCGTCCATATAGAAACCTCTTGCATGACACGAAACATCTGGATAAGAAGATCTAATAATACTTAAATTTTAAATATTTATTCTATTATTTTTAACAAGCCTTTGGTCCTACTATTGGGCAAAGACCTCCCCTCAAGATGAATAAATAATGCGGTCATAGTCCACCGCACGCCAAGTGCGGGTTAGCGGACTTCACACGTCATCCGGAAGTGAGTTAAGATTTTTTATACATGCAGGTTTCGTCACGATATTTTCTTCATCAAAAGCTAGTAACAATCGCATAAAGACGATTCGCACATGATTAGGTGATTTTAAATTAATCATGTGCGATTAATTTCAGAGGTACCGTCTGAGGTTCGAGCCTGCGCACCTTGTGTTCCAAATCAAGCGCTTGCCCACTGTGTTCACTGAGGTCTACTTACAGCTTAGAAAACAGGAGCTTATAAAATAGACAAAAACAATAAAATAACTAAAGCCTATCGTTTTCACATGTAGACAATGTAATGTCTTATAATGTGTGCTTTCCGATAATTCGCAGGAGTTTCGATCTATTAGAAAAGAGCTACCATTCTCAAGTGAATTAAAATAGGGACAAAATTTTGTTATGGCATTTTTGTTCTTATCGTGATAAATAGGCGAGCTATTACTTTTACGAGCTATTCCCTGTTTACACTCCTTAATGCCCGGTCAGGATGAGTTAACGACAGTTGTCAGTTCTTCCACCCTCCAACCAGGGATTTATATAGGAAAAATGCTCGGCACCAGCATCCATTTTCACGGAGCCTCTGAAGCATATTAACAGTAAGCCGAATAGTCCACGATTATGAACAAAGGAGAGGGGTGAGGGAGTTCAAAGTGAACTGGTCACGCTGTGCCCCCGATGCTCCTATTTTTATTTGAGTTTTAATTATTAAAAGTTTTATGAACTGCTTATTTCTTTTTACGAGATTGTTGAATTAATTCCTTTTGTTTGTTAACTGGGACCTCTTTGAATTAACAACATTAGAAGTTGTGTTTGTTACGGAGTAATTAATGCAAAGCACTGACACTAAAGTTAGATATGACGCTACAATAAAAATACATCTGTAGTAATTTCATTTAGGTACGCGATGAAAATACTGGTAAAAAATACACGACAAACTACCATAATTATAACTCCTTATAATCGTCAAAGCTGTGGAATGCTCTTCCGGACACCGTTTTCCCAGAATAATATACCTTGGGTTTATTCAAGTCTAGAGTGAACACTGAACAGGCATCTTATGGGTATGTATAGAGTTTATTCAAAATTGCAGGCGCTTAAAAAGCATGGCTCTGGATTGACCCGTAGGTGCATCGCCTCACGGAGTACATCCTGACCGGGCTCAACCAGCCCAAGCCCGTCTACACAGGCGCCCTATTCTTCGATGTTGCCAAGGCCTTCGACAAGGTCTGGCACAACGGCTTGATATACAAGCTCTTCCAGTTAGGAGTCCCCGATAGGCTCGTACTCATCATACGAGACTTTCTCTCGAATCGTACCTTTCGATACCGGGTCGAAGGTACGTTTTCTTCTCCCCATTCTATACAGGCTGGAGTCCCCCAGGGCTCGGTGCTCTCTCCCCTCTTGTTCAGCCTGTTCACGAACGACATTCCTCGTTCAAACAGAGTCCAACTCGCCCTTTACGCGGATGACACCGGTCTCTATTATTCCCATAGGAACATGTCCTATTTGACGCGTGCTCTTCAAGCCGCAGTCGACGCCCTGGGCCAATGGTTTCGTACGTGGCGCATAGAGGTGAACCCGGAGAAGAGTGCCGCGGTGGTCTTCTCCCGGGGACCCGCCAATATGTTCTCCGCGCGGAGCCTTCGGCCCAGCAGACGACTGGCCCCAATATCCTTATTCAATCGCCCTATCCCCTGGACTAGGAAGGTTAAGTACCTCGGAGTCACCTTGGACTCCACCATGACTTTCGGCCCGCACATTCGGTCCGTCCGCAATCGAGCGGCTTTCGTATTAGGTCGCCTGCATCCCCTTCTCTGCAAGCGGAGTAAAATGTCGCTTAGAAATAAGTTGACATTATACAAAGCTTGCATTCGCCCAATTATGACTTACGCGAGTGTAGTTTTCGCGCACGCCGCCCGCACCCGTATCGATAGCCTCCAGGTTATCCAAAATCGTTTCCTCCGACATGCCGTCGGTGCCCCGTGGTACATGCGGAACGTAGATCTGCATTCCGATTTCAAGTTAGATCCCCTTCGTAAGTTCCTCAAAGAAGCGTCGAAACGCTACTTTGAATCCGCGTCCCGTCACGCGAACAGTTTAATCCGCGCCGCCGCCGATTACGCCCCTAGTCCTTCTGACTCGCGCCGCAGACCACGGCACGTACTGCTCGACCCTCCTGACCCCATGACAGTCCTATTGGACCGGGATGCGTCGAACCCTCCCCGACAACCATATGCTACACTAGCTATCAGACACCGGTCTCGCCGGCGAGGCCGAAGGGTCGTACGCATGCGACCTCAACGACGTGCATCACCCCACTGAGTTTCTTGCCGGTTCTTCTCAGTGGGGGCGCGTTGTGAACCGGTGGTAAACTCAGCCCTCTCTTAAGCGACAGCCCAAGCCGAGGCCGTGCCTCCCTGAGGTGCCCTTGAGCTCGTCGCTACTTCTGCCGTTAAGGCTAGAGCGCTTTAAGCGCTCGCCTCCTATTGTCCGGTGAAGCTGTAATGGCCATCTGCGGCCAACAGCGTCTATCATTCTAAAAAAAAACCCGTAGTATGGAACTTGCAGCGGCTCTGTAACCGCTACCTAGTCAGCTCTGGTTGTCGGTTGACAACCTGAACGCGTCCCTAACAAATTACTTTACTTCAATAAGACGTAACTGTTACAATTACTATTATATTATTGATAGGCGTTTATTCCTACCAACTTGAAATTTATCATATTTATGCCAAATATGATAAATTCGCGTTACACTCGCTCGATAAATTCAAATGAATTTGTTTTATATTCATTTAGATCGAGTGGGTTATTCACAAATTTACCGTTATCACGTCCGTTCGATATCATAAAACATTTTAAAGTTAGCAAAGAGATATTCACGGCGAGTCTTCATTCGGCGCCGTAGCTCCGCTGTAAGTAAATTTAACTTTAAAATATGCATAACAGTTTTCCGATGCGATCCCCTTTCGGAATTTAAACACATCGAATCGTATTAAGAAACATTTCGATTCAGTGCACTTGGAAAGTTCGGGAAGAAAATGCTACTTCACATTGAGTATCTTTCATATACCGCCGCGCCGGTAGCTTTTAACCGTTAACATTCAATAAAATATTTTCTCATAGTAAAGAATATTGATATTTTTATGATTGCTTAGTCACTACGACCGCTAACACTTCATGGTTGTGATAAAAATTGTTAAGACAATAATTAATTGCGATTCATCAAAACCGCCTTGTTCAAAAGTTTTCGTTTATCCCTTAAAAACTTAGGTACCTTAAAAACTATTTAATGAAAATGCATCGAACACCATCTTGAAGCGCGGCAAGATTTTAAGCAAATAACAAACTATTTAAGCCGTAAAGTATATTTAACAGGACTTTAACGCCTTCGAAACAAATTGCAAGAGGCTTGTAAACTTCCAAGTTAAGTGTACTTAACCGCGACTTGTGAAAATGCAAATAGGGACACCCAGCCGCATTGGGCTAGGGCCCGGGGATTTGCCGGCGCCCGCGTCTCCGCCCGTTATGCTAATTAGTTTTACGTCGCAAATTAGCAACTTACTCTATACTCTTAATGATTATTATGGCGATTCTATATATAAATCTAAAAATTAATATGTTTGATTCGATTTAGGTTAACCTAGTGCTTTAACACGTTCCTTCGAAGTCGCTGGACGTTCGGGGTGTGGTCCTCAGGACGTCCATTGAGTGCGGCGGCGACTCCGAGGACGACGGCGGTGGGGTTGCGACCCCCGTCCCAGTGAGTACCATGTCAGATTCCCGGGGGGCTACAATGCACCGGCGGCGGGTTTAAAGACAAGACCCCGAGGGACCCTGGTGCACATTCCACCGGAGAGCGCTGGGGTTCTCTCGTAACTATCGTAGCAGTAGGAGCGTGATCTCAAGCAAATGTCACATGATAGTAAATGGCAATGCACGCAATTGTAGATAAAAGTACACTTCTACCTTATTAATAAAACATACGGATAAGGACCCTGTGTCAGTATCGCTGTAATGGGTGTAAAAGAGAGACAGAGAGAGAGAGAGAGAGAGAGAGAAAGAGAGAGAGAGAGATCTATGAGTCTCTCTGTCACTACCATAACCACTACTCCAAGAGGCGATTAAGCGAAACAAGATGAGCAGCAGCTTTTGACGGGCCCGTTGGTCTAATGGTTAGACACCCTGGCTGCTACCCAATAGGTCGTGAGTTTGATTCCCAACAACATTTGGTATTTTTTATTTACGTATTTACAAGAAAAAGTTTATAATTATTAGTATCAGTTGTCTGGTTTCCATAGTACAGGATCGGCATAGTTTGGGAATAGATAACCCTGTGGATTGTTCCTGTGATATTATTATTATATTCTTTTTATTGACTAGCTAGCACCTACACTGTAATCCCCAAGACGCCTGCTAAGCGTGGGGATTAAAGGTACGCGTCCATTGACACGCGCCGGACGCACCGCACGCACGGCACGCAACGGATTTTAATAATAATAATAATAAATAAATACACTTTATTGTATACCAAAAGTTACATGTAAATTGAACAATACGTTGATGATATCAAGTACAAAGGCGGCCTTATCGCTAAAAAGCAATCTCTTCCAGGCAACCTAACTAGAAAATGAGAAAGAGAAACATAATGGGCAGTTGATGGTTGTGGTTTGGATGGTTGTTGTTGTTGGTTGTTTTAGTTTGCTTTCTATGATTTTGACGGCCCGCACCGGAAAATGACGGCGCGGATAATGGACGCAGCGCTATGTAAAATCATACAAAGCATACTAAAATCCGTTGCGTGCCGTGCGTGCGGTGCGTCCGGCGCGAGCCAATGGACGCGTACCTTTAGGAAAACTCTCCAATTGGGTTGTAGCCTTTGTTCAACAGTGGAACGTTTTTCGGCTTTTGATGATGAAATACCTGGAATAAATGTTGTTCATGGTTCAGGGAATATTTAGCTGAATCCTACAAACGCAGCTTGATGTAATGAGAAAATGAAGGATTAAAAGAGTTCAATTCTCGAGTTCGGTTGGTTGAGTTCGGGACGGGCCCGTTGGTCTAGTGGTCAGACACCCTGCCTGCTAACCGATGGGTCGTGGGTTCGATTCCCGCCAAGTGTCTTGGGTGTTGTTTATCTATTTAAGTATGTATTTACAAAAAAAAAGTATATAAGTATTAGTATCAGTTGTCTGGTTTCCATAGTACAGGCTCTGCCTAGTTTGGGATCGGATGATCGTGTGTGGATTGTCCCAAGATATATTATTATTAATTTTGTAACAATGTCATGCAATATTATAAGAGAGGTATATTTGCCCAAACATATTTACTTCTATTTTATTTACTCAGGTGAGCATAGAAAAAAGGCACCGCTTACATCTACACAAGTTTTTTTAACACTCCTTAGAACATAGACAAGGTTAGATAAGGTTACAAGTGCTCTGGGAAACTGGCCATAATCTGAAGGGCTCCTCTTGCCGCTAAGATATCATAATAACCCAAATTACATCAGCATGATTGATTGAGATAAATATATTTTTTCATAAGTATAATTGAAATAATCTACAATGTAGGTATCCAAGTTTTCCTTCAATACGGTCTGGAAACTTGTTAATACTATTAGAGCAAGCTGCCGAGGCGTTAAGCTTCAACCTTACTTAATTCTACTTATGCACCAAACTTCCGCGTTGTACTGCCTTTTGAAATGTCTACATATGTAGTTATGAATAGTATTCCCAAGTCAGTTCTTTATAATTATCAAATACAATTCATGGCGGACCTTCCATGCTAATACTGAAATAATATCACAAATACAGAACCTATTATAGCGAATAAAAAAAACAAGAAGAACGAAAAATTAAAACTTTAATACATTTTCAAAGCATATCATCAACAACCAATGAAAATTAAATCAAACATGCCATAATAATGAATTCAAAGAATAAAGTATGGATATTCATGGCCTCGCTATACGCAGCGCCTTTACTGGTCGGCTTTACCTTCACATCGTGGCGTTGAGCTTCTACCGTTGGATTTCTTTCCATGTTCTCCTGTTCCACATCCTCCTTGCCATCATCTTTATGCTTCGGCCAAGACTGAGTCTCCGTAGTGTCGCCTTCTCCTTCAGTTAGTGTAGTTTCACGCGTAGTAGTAGTGGTCCTAGCAGTTGTTATACTTGGTCTTTCAGTTGTAATGGTTACCGTTGGTTTCAGTGATGTTGTCTCGGTTATTTCTGTTTGCAGTAATTCAGGCGTTGTAGAAGAAAGCGTTGTTGTCATTTCAGGGGTAGTGATAGTTGATGTAATTTGTTCCGTTGTCGTTGTTACTGTAGTAGTCGTGGTGTATTCTGAATTCGTTTTAAATTCTTCTATCGGTGTCACTATAGTCGATGGAGCGTCTTTATTGGCGATATCGCAAATGTTGATGCACTCCTCTTCTTGACATTTTTCTTCAGTGCCACAGGATATAAAGTTATCCCAACCCTGTAATAGTTGATACAAATGCGGTTGCTTACAATCGTTGTCTATATATGTCTGCAGTCCCGTTACTTCGCCGTCGCAAATTAGGGGTCCACCACTGTTGCCCTGTAAAAACATATTTTTATTTAGTTTTCCATTGAAATAGGTAACATTATCAATTAAAACGAACTCTTAATAATCGGCTGAACAGAATTTCATCAAGCATAGATTCACCACGATTAAACATAACTGTGAAATAACAACAACCGCAAATTAATCCGTCCATTTGAGAGCTACAAACACCACAGACAGATATAAGCGACAAAGAAATAACCTTTCCTTATGTGTCGAGGTTAACAAAATAGCTGGTATAGAGGCATATCTTTACCAATCAATAATTAATTATGTATGGCAATTAACTGGATTAAAAATGTCATAGCTTACTACGCAAAAGTTGGGATCATGCTTATTTTCATCAGTATCGCCAGCACAGGTCATTGTATGCCCGGTGTAATAAGATCCACAATTCATGATCGAAGGCGGTAGGAGCTCTACGAAAATTTGCGTCAGTATCTTCTCTTCAGACAAGTTGCCAAATCTTTTCTGAAATAGTTAGCACATATTTATAATATTAATTTGCGAGAAAAATTACTTGTTTGCTTTCTAAATTTATTTTAAAACTGGTTACCTAAATCAGGAGTTGGGGACGGTTGAAACATTTTTTTTGGGTACGGTTGTAACATCCTGCGGGCGGTGGACAGGGCACCCACCGCCCCATCAGACGCAGGAAGAAGGTGACGGACGTGCCTGTCCCGCGCGTCCGCACTAAGGAAGGATGGAGAGCAAAGGCCCTTCAAGAGAAGAGGACCGGAAAGGTCCAAGGCCAGCCTGTGTACGCGAAGCAATGCTCACGCGATGCCGCGACACGAGCAATATGGCAGAAGACGGGACACCGGGGGGTTTTAGTGGGTGAGAGCCCCACATAACCCGTTCGCCGTGCCCACGGCGGGCGGTGTATGCCTCAGGACATTTCCCCCCAGGTCAGAAAAAAAAAAAAAAAAAAAAAAAAGGGTACGGTTGTAACATCGTTTTTATTGGGCTACGCAAGTTATGAAGCAACTGAATGAAGGAAAGAAGAAGCAATTGGATAAAGAAAAAAGTAAAAGAAACACCACAAAAGGAAAAAAGAAAAACGACGTCCAACAGGACATTCTGTTGTACGTCATCAGAAGAAGAGGAGTGCTTCTGTCTTGTTTGTACGGCACCAGGCATTCAGCGAGCAGGTCCGGAGAAAAGTGGCTATAATGCACTATTTGTAAGCTGTGGGCTCACGAGGAATGTACAGAAGGTGGTGTGGAATAAATAACTATGTTTGCCAAAACCGCGACTGAGATTAATCGTTATATCTTAATGATTGATTTATTAATGAAAGACAAAGAAGAAAGAGAATTATTTGTCTTCTTATCGTTAATTACCTTTTTTTTAGTTTGTTATGTTAAAAAAACAAATAGCTGATTTTCGTTTTATTATTTTGTAAATTTATGTAAATTATAAGTCTCTGTTATAAAATCTATAGTTACAGATGACTGGTAATATACGTAGATTCTAGCTAGCGTGGTCTAAAAACTTTAAAGGCTGATTAAAAGTATCGTTTGAAGTATTTAAAACATTGAAGATTGATTATTATTGTCAAAGAGTTAACAAACAGTAAATAAAACATGTTATAATATTATTTTTTGTGTTATTCGCATGTGTTTTAATTGACCCTAATCACTGTTTCAACCGCCCCTGGGATGGGGACGTTTGAAACAAATCGTTTTTTTTTTAAATTTGATCTACTGTTAAAAATAACACACTTGGAACTTAGATCACATTGTCCATTAGTAGATAGAAACATGCTCTTTTATTTAACAAATCTTCTTCATCAGTCGGAATTAAAAAGCAAAACTATGGACGATATAAGTGAAATTGTTTCAACCGTACCCAGTACCCTACCTAAGCAAACAATTAGACCAACGGGGATAGTAAGTTTGAATTATGTTATATTATTTAGAGTAGAGAGGAACATGTAGGCATAATGCATGTACATTATACAGTTACAAGACATATATTAATGATCTTCATGGGTGCTATTTATACTTACGACGTATACAAGTATGCTGCAAGACTTGTCAGCAGACTCGTGCTTGGGTTTCATGGTCGAGATAGCGACAGACGAAGTGATATTGAATGGCAGCAGGGTCTTCAACAGAGAGATGTCTGTACGCCACCACTGGGTGGCGCTGTGGTTGTACGGACGGATTATTTGAATAACCTAAAAATTTTAATCACTAAATTAAAAAAACTCCTTTATAAAGA
This sequence comes from Furcula furcula, assembly GCA_911728495.1. Classification (NCBI taxonomy): domain Eukaryota; kingdom Metazoa; phylum Arthropoda; class Insecta; order Lepidoptera; family Notodontidae; genus Furcula; species Furcula furcula. Next base: position 19,900,981 of record OU452249.1, on the reverse strand, counting down.
GAATTAGAGAGTATTGAAATTAAAAAAAAACCTGGTCAAGTAAGAATGCTAAAAACAATAGTGCCAAAACATATTAGAAAAAAAGGTAAGGTAAACGAAGCAGGACTATTTCAATATTGTAACATTTGAAACGTTTTTGAGCAAACAAAATTTTTAGTACTACAACATAATTTAAGACAAGAAGAAGTAAAGACTAGGAAACGTCCAGAAAACCTAAGACTATTTCCTAGAACATTTTTGCTTCCTAAATACAATAACACACACGGTACAAGAACAGTGGATTATGTATTGCCCAAACCTATGAATGAATTACCTGATAACATTATTGATTCCCTAAATAATAGTAGCAAAGATGTTGTTAAGCACAAGCTTAAGTGCTATTATCTGGGTGTACAAGACCAAATTGCTCATTAGACATCTATTTAAACACACATTGGACATGCAGATAAACCCATTGAGGTTTGCGCTATGTTGTTTTAATACTGGAAAAGCATATAATAGAGTGAATTGAATAATATAATAAATAATAATAAGTGCGAGTCAGACTCGCGCACCGAGGGTTCCATACCTTCTTTGGACCTATTAAAGTTATTTTACTATTCGTTCAACACCTCAGATAGCAAAACAACCAAACCGCAAAATTTTGTTTGTCGAGGTTCTTTTAGGATTACTAAAAAACTATACCACTTAGAAATATCATTTTATTTTTCCTAAAACCCATAATTATTTCAGATTTTTCCCACTACAAACTTCGGAGATAAGGGGGAACGGTATTTTTTAATATTTTTGATTATCAGCCAAAAACTACGTAACACAGTAACATTAACTAAAATAAAAATCTATTTTGAGATGTGTAAATGAAGCCCTTTCATATCCCGTCTATCCATCTCACTTTTAAATTTTCATGACCCAATTTCAACCCCCATTAAAAAAAAGGAAATGTTTTTTTGTTTAATTTGCGATGAGGTTGGATAAGTAATATCTAAAACTATTCCATATTTAAAATAGATAGCATCAGTGGTTCCTGAAATATATAGGTAGGCAGATAGACACACAGGCAGACAGGTGAAGTCCCATACCGTCACCATAATGGTTCTTTATTTACCTTTTAGGTATGGAACCTTAAAAAGGCTATTATTGTATATATTTTTAATTTCAACAATGAACCATTTTGTGAATGGGTACAGTGATAGCTACGCTAGTACAGATATTACTGTTTTGCAGTTATCACATAAATCAATCGATTATATGCATATTTATAGAAATAACATGAAGTTCAGTACGACATACAACATATTTTTTATAGAATAATTAGAGAAGAAAAAATAACAAAAATTGCTCAAAGAAGCTCATTATTCACCGATATAATATATAAACTAGATAAACATTCACGAACAAAATGACATCTAAAATGTGGTCGCGGAGGTTGCAAGCTTATCTGTGCTGGTGGCGGAAACGTAAACTAACGCTTTTGTTATGATAATGACGTGTAGTTTGACAGTTTCATATAGACGGTAGCGACACTCTTATCGGCAAAAATAATTTAGTCAAGCTATGGCTTGTAAAGAAATAGCGACACAAGGGCGTTATTTCTCGCTACCACTTTTTGAACCGTGACATCAAATCTAGTTTAAATATTATATCGATGTCATTATTAGTCAATACACTCTAAGGATAGGAAATTTACAAAAATATACGAACTTGGCTATCCAGATCTTAAGAAATTTGAGCTCGTGTGAACCATGACTGGTTCATAACTCGACCAAAACTCAGGTGTAAGCAGGGCTTGAGACTGAGCTTATAAATTAAGTCTTCGTTTCAGTTGACGAGAAGATTGGTCTGACAGCCTGGCTGCTACCCAATGAATCGTGAGTTCGATTCCCACTTAGAGTCTGGGTTTGTCTATTCAAGTACGTAGTTACTCGCGCAGCGCCGCCCGCGCTCTTTTTACGTTAGTTAAATTGTTAATAACATACTTATCTACATTTGCGTTGAATACATAACCTGCTTTTTTTTAAGTTTGTTAAAAACTGGGACCCACTTTTTACTTGCCGTCCGAAACACGGAGAAGCTTAGTTCAAAAGGCATTAAACGATCACGCATCTATGTAATGACCTTGCCTAGCGTTGCTTAACCTGATCGATTACCAAACATTGATAGCAAATATCTATGAGTAATTAAACTCCTTTTTATTATTTATTATACCTAATTATAATCAAAAATGGATAAAATCGGACTACGGTATAACCAAGTAAACATATTGACTTTAATCCCCTCTACCAAAGGAAACGTGCTGTATTACAGGATAAAAAGTATTCTATGCCCTACCTCGTAGTATTAACTTAAATCATGCCAAGTTTCATTTCATCCATTCAGTAGTTACCGCGTGATGCGCAGCTATGATACAGACTGACAAGGACAAAAATTAAAAAAAATCACATTGAAATGAAACTAATTTTACGGATTATATCGCGGTTTATTCTTGATTTTAATTACCCGACGTTTCGAATACTTTACAGCATTCATGGTCACGGGCGGACTGAGGTGGTAGCTGTCCAAATGTCATAGTTGTCTTACCAAGGATGATTCGAGAGGCTATTGAAATTAAAAAGCATCCAAATTTCAATAGAGAAGATGGCTGGGTGCTACCACCAGCTTGGGATCCCGTGATAAACATAGTCAAATCCAAAGACAAGCATTCCACTGCAAGACCTCAAGACACTGTAAGCTCTTTCTGCGTAGATCGGACTAACAATAATAATTAGAAGACCTGAGGGTACCCTAAGACAACTATGACATTTGGACAGCTACCACCTCAGTCCGCCCGTGACCATGAATGCTGTAAAGTATTCGAAACGTCGGGTAATTAAAATCAAGAATAAACCGCGATATAATCCGTAAAATTAGTTTCATTTCAATGTGTAGTATTCGCGTAAATATCAGAAATCATTAAAAAAATTACAGTTCTGGCTTCAGTATTGGTTATAGAATAATTTTTAAAATATCTTCAATGTACAGAATTGGACCTGTTACAGTTTTATTATAAGTATAGATAGATAGATAGATTTGCACGTGAATTTGTTTCTTTCTCTACCCCTTTTTCAGGGCAGAGGCTTAAAAAAAACTTAAATTTACAATTATTCTTACCTCTCTTTCTTGTTCATACTCGTCTTCGTTCAGTGTGAAATTGGCATCAATACTAATAGCCCCAGCTCTTGCTAGAAGTGTTTTTCGTGGGAAACCGTCAAGAACATTAGGTCCGATGGCGGAGCTGACAAGCCAGTTGTCTCGGATAAGCACGGCACCACGAACAAATCTGTTGCCAGATGAGTCCACTACTGTCTCGTCCGGGTAGTATATGAATGCCTTTACAAAAAAGAAAAAAAATTAGCATAAAAAAGCTTGTAAAACATCCTTATTGAACATCATGAAGTACCAAAGTTATAATAACACATGAGCTTACCATATAAGGGTATAATCCCCTCGTGACTTCATTCTCGGTGCCCGCACGTACTTCAACGACCGTCAATGCTGAAAAACCATTGAATTATTATTTACATACATGTTAGTTCACTTTGAAAATCATTATTAAAACATTTTTACCGAAACACAGTCCGATCAGGATATATGATATCATATTTTTAGAAAATATTCATAAATAAATTACATATAAGAAAATTGGATGACGTCTCGGCGTCAAGCACATTGCATTTCTGACAGAAGGTTATTTTAAAAGAAGAATTAATATTTTTTTTAATTTTCACAGCCAGATGTGAACTTGTTCGACCTCATGGAAATAATTTATCTACTAAACGTCTTAATTTTTTTAGAAGTTCTGTTGTAGTAAAAATCGAATTAGTCGAGTCACGTCCCTTTATTTTTCTCCGCTATCTTTGACAAAGTTGCTCCGGCTGGAGTTAAAGGCATTAATCAGAATCTCATCCCAGCCAAGATGTATTTTCCTCAATAAAGCGAAAAGAATGACTTTGCGAATTTAAAACGCGTGTTGTACAGATAACGGCAGAGGATAAATCCGAGGAACACCTAATTATTCATGTTAGGGGTGTTTAAGAGTGCGTATTAATACGCTGGGAGCGACGTCGACTTTTGAAAAATATGCCAAGAACATAAAAAAGTGCAGTTTATTTAAAATACCGCGGACGGAAACACGGTATGGGCGGGCGCGGCGGACGAGCGATCTGTAAGTCTTTCCTGTTTTATTTCAAATTGGATAAATGTATAAAACATCGATGGGGAAAATAGCTGACTTACTTTCCGAAAATACACGCAAATATAATAAATATATATACACATATAACTATACACGCAAATATAATAAATATGTATAATTTTACACGTTACAAAATACCAATATAATAAGTATGATTTGGGTAATATGTACGTACCACTCGGTACCACGGCTATAAATCTCGGTACTTCTATTCCTCACATTGTAGCCATATTGTAACTATCCATTTTGACAGTTTCCCTCCTCCCTCCTTCATACTTCATTCCTATGTCGTCTGTAATATAGACGCCATATTTGATTTTAATAAGACAGGAAGGAAACAAGGACGCCATTGTGATTTTACCAAGTTCGTTGTTCATTGTAATTTTACAATTTTGTACATAATGAATGTGTAAAATCTTTAAATAACAACTTGCATTACGTTTTAAAAGACTGTGTCGTGAATTGTGCTTGTAGGAGTAAGGACGGCAATCAATTTAATGTTTTTCCCCAAGATTGTAATATGCAGGACTGTAACATATAAACATGAACTGTGAAAGGATATTCTTCACGGAAAAGTTCATTGCCTCATACCAGTGAGGCTTCGTCTTCGTGTTGAAGCCTATGCTACGTTATTTTTGGCTTACGAAATCAACAAATGCTCTCCATATACAATGCACACTGACCACAATGGTAAGTACTTACCTTGTTACGAATATTTTCTCATACTTTTCATTAGAATGCTACCTAATTTAACTTATAATCTACTATATCATGCAATATATGAATTAACATTTATAACATTAGTTTTATATATTTTACACAGTTGTCTTGTATTTATACTATACATTATTGTACCTAATTTGTCCTCATTTACTCCGATGATAACGATGTAAATTTTGTGCTGTAGTAGGACAGTTCCACAGAACACTATGACAGTTCCATACTATTAGGCTAGGGTAATAAATCTGCAAGTGCTGAAAACTTATTACTGTAAAAATAAGATAGAATCATAATTAACCGGAATTATTCACTTTGCACTAGGTTCTCTTATCTTCTCTCTCTGGTAATTGTGTGTCTCATACAAAATACTAAAGCATGCCACTCTTTTGTTTCAGTTGGAATTTGTACACTCTGCGATGGTCCCTTTGATGCTGTTAACGATGCCAATTTATCGGACAAACAAACATATCTCTAAAAAGCTGTGACAAGCCACATCTCGACCATGGCATTAACCCATTCTTTAATAATATTTAACTAGCCGCTATTATAAATGGAGACAGTTTATCAAACAAATGAAAAAACTACCCGGAGAGTCACATCCTGACCAAAGTATAATTTAACTTAAATGTATTTTTTTTTATAAAGAATAAAAATAATTTAAATTATGTATATTGTATTTTATTCTAAACCTGAATATGAAATATTAAAGAAAAATGGAATAGGAATATGAAAAGTAAAGCGGCTTAAAAGACTAGTCTCCGTTTTTTTTAAAACTGGGCGAAAAGTCCTGACCCACGGCACATGATATGAGCGTATAATTTTAAAAAAAAACAGACGTCATATTCTATTACTGCAAATCCGTAATGTGATTTTTCCTCTAGGGCAGTTCACCGTCTGATGCGTAGCATCCCTAATACGTCTGTGGTACGTACTATCGCGAGCACAAACGCAGCACCTACTAGTTTTCAATCATAATCGTTTGAACGACTATTCCGGGACAATCCACACACGGTTATCTGATCCCAAACTAGGCAGAGCCTCTACTATAGAAACTAGATAACTGATACTAATATTTTATGACTTTTTTGTAAATACATACTTAAATAGATAAATAACAACGCTTGGCGGGAATCGAACCGACGACCTATTTAACAGCCAGGGTGTCTAACCAGTAGACTAACACTATGTTGGTAGATATGTATTTATACTGTGTTTATATAATATACATAGTTAGATTAAACTGCTGAAAGGACAATGTCCACAAATGAGTAGAAGTAGAGATGTCTTAAACGAATCGCTGACGAAGCCCCGTTACTACACTTAAACTGTTATTGAGCGACCAATGTAATAAGACCTCTCTTTATGTTTGTAATATCCCCACAATGTTTATGTCTTCTATGTAGCCCGCGGGGTACATTGTGTCAGTTTTAGTTGGTGGTGTTTTAACTGTTCAAATGTACGAGCTACGTGTTTTGGCAGCTACCCCAAATGATTTACACTTCCTCTATTTTATGGGAACTTCTGAAATTAAAACTATTATCTGTGTCTTATTAGACAGTATTAGGTATGTTTTGTATGGTTTTACAGTTTTGTTTGCAATATTCTTTCATGATAAATCAGTTGAGCACGTAGTGAAAGAAAAATCTAAATTTATAGTTGAAGCCATATTTATAGGTTACGGCGAAAGATTATATTGTTTCACCAGAATGACTCAGAACATCATCGGTTGGTCATTAAAAGCTTTTATAATATAATAGATTTGCCAGTTGAATTGATAAAGGTATTTTGAAGTTTCTGATTTTCAATAAATTTTATAATGAAATTAGTTGAATCTTTTTTGAAAAAAAAAACTCTATTATTCCCACACCTTTTGCCTCTTGGTATTCAGTCGTTATTTTCCCTCGTCGTGACATCCAACTGCGATCGAAGACACTCTTTACAAAAGTTTAGTGACATTCAGCTCCACTAATATTCGCTCGCCCGATGCAGCGCCGACAGTAACTTTCGATGACGACGCGTTCCAACACCGAGAGTACGGACACCTCAAACTGTTACATCTTTCTAATTCTAAGACCACAGTGTTAGCAACGTTGTTACATAGTGCATTACCTACCTGGTTGTTACATTTCAAAGCTGAGCAAATTGACGACTCTAATATCTCAACAATCTGCATCGATCATAAACTATACGGTTATATCTTCTAAATTTAGAAGAATTAAATATGTATGGAAAATTCGATTTCAACATCATGGCGACTAGCTTTCAAATAAAACGACCAGCCCACGTATCTTGTTTGACAATTATTGTGATGATCATTAAAGCAAGTGACCATCACTTATCTGTCAAATTATTCATTCGGTATTGCCTAACTTGAGTGACCAATAAATACCAATACTAAAACACTTTCAGTTGATATCAAAGTTCGGTGGATAACGTAAACTTGATAGTCACTTAGGTGGCTAAAGATACTGATCATAACAAGTGCATTTCCTGAAAAGTAGTAACAAATGCATCTTTTAAGCTTTAATGGCAAAACAAACGTTTGTATAAACATACATAAGTGTTGCCATCCTAGTCACTATGAAAAACACGAATATTCTCTAAAATAATAAAAGCAGACCTTTCGCTGTTCATGTAAGATTCTTCCAGCTTGGAAAACGAACTTCGTCGCATTGCCAGTTGCGACTCTCGCCAACAGTGGTATGAATATTAAACGCTCCAAGAATTAGAAGATTTATTCGACAATTGGGAAGTTAGGCGGACCTCGCGCACATAAATGAATGTTTAACATTATCTGCGCGAGTTTTAAGGAACTTGAGCCTCTTAAACAAGTTGCGAAGAAACTTTAATAGAGAGTGGCTCTCGGGCGATTAATTCGGAGACGTGAGAAGGTGGACGGGAATCCTTAATGTGGAAGGGTGAGGGAATTGTTCAATCGGTGTACTTCTTCTGATGTGCTAAAATAATTATGAACTTTATCTATACTTATAATAAAACTGTAACAGGTCCAATTCTGTACATTGAAGATATTTTGAAAATTATATTTGGAGGGCATTCTATAACCGATACTGAGGCCGAAAATGTAATTTTTTTAGTTTTTGTCTGTCTGTCTGTCTGTCTGTCTGTCTGTCTGTCTGTCTGTATCACGGCTGAGCATCACGCCGAAACTACTGAATGGATTCAAATGAAACTTGGCATGATTTGAGATCTTACTACGAGGTAGGACATAGGATACTTTTTATCCCGTAATCTAGCACGGTTCTTTTGGGAGAGAGGATTAAAGTCAAAATGGGTACTTGGTTATACGCTTGGTCCGATTTTATCAATTTTTCTTTATAATATAATAAATATTAGTAAGGGAACACTCATAGAGAGTTGTTATCAAGGTTTTGTAATCGATCGGGTTAAGCAACGTTAGGTAAGGTCATTAAATAGATGGGTGACCGTTTAACGCCATTGGAACTAAACGGATCCGTGCTTCGTAGAGCAAGTGAAAAGTGGGACCCAGTTTTAACCGACTATAAAAAAGGAGGTTATGTATTCGATGCGATTGTCTGTTATTAAAAGTTTAGTTAACGTAAAAATAGCGCAGGCGGAGCTGCGTGGGTCAGCTAGTACTTAATATAACCTAGAGCTTGACCGCGGTTCCACTTGAAAGTAGTGATGCATGCAATAATAAATTCTATAACAGGATTAAAGAAATTTAAAACTTATCGGAGTAGCTTAATATTTAAATTCCAAGAAAACAAGGCGCTGTATCGGAGCTATCGATGATTCGAACTATGATCGCAACGTTGCCAGCGAACGTTGCGACTACTCAAAAGCAACGAAAAGTTTGGATAATCTTCTGTAAATAATTTAAATTATATTACTAAGTATATACAGAGAAGATAGAAATAACTTTTTTTTTTGTTGAGAAATTTGATTCTACTATTTTTTTTTTGACGCGGGGGAAATCTTCTAAAGATCCCCGGGAGCTGTGGGGCTCGACCGGGGTATGTGGGATTCTTACCCACTAAAACCCCCGCGGCTGTCGCATCGGCACATGAGAGGGGCGACCCCAGGGCTCTCCGGTGGAATCTGCACCAGGGGCCCCTCAGTGCCTTGCCTTTGAGCCCGCCGCTGGGGGGCGCATTGTAGCCCCCCGGGAACCTGACACGGTGCTCACGGGGACGGGGGTCGCAACCCCGCCGCCGTCCTCCTCGGAGTCGCCGCCGTACTCAATGGACGCTCAAGGGGCCCACACCCCGAGCGTCCAGCGACTCCGAAGAGATTCTACTAACCATAACCTAAGCCATCCAAGATCCGACATAAAATACTCGTCATCCACCAGCATGCTTAACCAAATGAGGTACTCTTTACTTCTTTATTATACCGCTCTCGATAAAAACAAATGCTTTACTGTTTCGGTTGTTTGACAAAATAAATTGGTCGTTGCAGCGTGCGTGCGAGCACTCATTGTTCGTTGCGTTCATTCCTCTTGTCCCGTCCCGTTCTATTGTGCTGCACTTTATTGGATTTGATTTACGCGCCAATTTTTGTAGGCTTCGGTTTTTAATAACTGACCTCGGTGCCGATGTAAACTTAATTGAATCCACCAACAAAAGGCATCGAATGAAAAGAGCGTCCAGCGGTGTGCGATGCAGATTATAATAGGTTTTCCGTATTTGCATCGGTCCAAGTGAACTCGATATTCGATAATTTTCACGGTGGTCGATCTATTGTGAACTGTGTGCGAGAATCTCCAATCCAATCCAATATTTAGTTTTTATAAACGAATTTATTACTTTGTTTATAAAATCTAAAATAAAAAAATACTTTAAATATTATTTACGGTTGTTGCTCTATAGTGGCAGCAGTGGCGGGGTTTATCTTTTGTTCCTTTTGCTTTTGGTATGACGATACTTATAAATAAGAGCTGTGTATGCTGTGTATGCAATGCATATGTGTATGCGTATATGCTCAGTATTTTTCCATGGGTCACCTTCCATTGGTAAATAAACATACACACACATAAATACATTATTATCTAATTGAAAATACTAAGTATTGTGTCAAATTTGGCTTTCCTTAGAATTGTCTGTAACAAAAGCAAATTATTTGCTGAAAGACCGTAATCTGAGTTAATTATCTGAAATTCGGTCGTATTTAACGTCGTTTCAAAACGAGTTTTCACAATTGGAGTGGAGTCAAAAGAGCCTTCTAAAGGAATCGCAAACACAATTAGGAGCAAGTTGTTGTTTGTTGAAATTGTCAGGGAAAGAGTGTGCATGACACGACGGTGCTCGTGCAGATGTACGCATCTGATCAATGCAATCACCAATAATTTCATCATATTTTCCGTTTGTTGTCCGTGGTACTTATAATAATAAAAACCTTATCTATCTATCATCTATCTACTTACCACCAGTAGTACCACATTTTTTTTTGTTTCATACCAAATAAATGATTTTAATATATATTTTTTATTATTTATATAATATCAGTTTGATTTTAGTTAAATAGATTGAACAGCGATGCACCAATATAGCGGAGAGGTTTAACTGATTTAACATGTAATTAGTTAAGATAATTTTTTACAAATGCCTAAAATTAGCCGAGCACAGATATTTTGTCCACTAAATAATTATAAATGGTTTGGGATCGGATAACCGTGTGTGGATTGTCCCAAGATATTATTTATTTATTTATTTTATTTATTTATTAGATTACAACTCTTTTACAAATCCTGCAGTTACCTAATTAGTATGTAGTAGGTAAATACTCGTATGTTGTAAGCGAGTTTCTTGAAGGGATATGGATTACTTTAAAAAGGAGAGCTGCTACGCCCAAATAACAACCTGTTGCGTCTTTCGGGATAAAATTAAAAAAAAAATTTTATCATTAGGTAATTTAGTAAGTAAGTGTAAATCAAAAGTAAACTGCAATATAATCCGTAAAATTAGTTTCATTTCAAAGTATTTAAAACTTACTAAAGTTAGCATTGGTTATTTACGACTCTATAGCTGTCGGTAGGCCGCTAAGCTCGTTATTATGATTGTGCCCTATAGAGAGATACAGAATCAAATCAGCCGGAACAATGGCGGCGCAATTAAACCCGCGAGGGGAGACGTCTTGCAACCGACCGATCTGAAGAGCTTGCTTCGCGTTTCTCAAAAACAGTTACACATCCAAGCCGGTACAACGTGTGACGTACTTACATAGGTGGAATTCGGGACTTAGGAGTCGCTGGACGTTCGGGGTGTATGCCCTAGGACGTGTATGGAGTATGGCGGCGACTCCGAGGAGGACGGCGGCGGGGTTGCGACCCCCGTCATACGACGCGCTACCCAGCGGCGGGCTCAAATGCAAGGCCTCTGGTGCAGATCCCAACGGAGAGCCTTGGGGTCCCCTCTGCGATGCGATAGCTGCGGGGGTTTTAGTGGGTAAGAATCCTACACATCCCGGTCGAGCCAAACAGCTCCCAGGGATGTTTTGAAGGATTCCCCCGCCAAAAAAAATTGTGGAATTCGGGATAAACAAAGACGACAAAGATTATTTTCACGTAAAGACAATATAAGTTGTGGTTAGTGACGATACAGGTACGATACGATATATTTGCCTGATAGTAGCGTCACGCCTGCCTATAAACTGTTGCAGTGCACTGCCGCTCGTCACCCGAGACATTCTCTTCTTAAGTCTCTTGTGTGCGGTAATTTCAAATGCTACGGTGGCCTTTACACCGAAACACAGCAATGTTTACACACTGCTGCTTGGCGGCAGAATATCTGACAGTACCGTGGTACCTATCAGTGGTAGGATTTGTATAACAAAGATGGTATTTCAGTGGTTCGATTCTTGGCCGTATATTATATCCTCTAGACTGGCGCGCGGTCCAATTTGAGCTTAGCATCTTTATCGCAGCCAGATATTTAGAGTCGATATCCCTATTATATGTTTACTAATTAAGTATATAATTATTTTTTATATGATAAAATTTCCTAGTGGCCCTGGTTCACCGAAGTTGCCTCTGCAACGATATCAACACTAAGATTGATGACTCGAATATATAAAGATAAAAAATTAAAAAAACTTGGGACAATCCACACACGGTCATTCGATCTCAAACTAGGCAGAACCTGTACTATGGAAACCAGACAACTGATACTGATACATACATACATTTTTTTTTGTAAAATAGCTAGCAGCCAGGGTGACCACTAGACCAACGGGCCCGTCGACTTATTCTTATTTACATTTTAAGTCTTGTTTCTTTAGTGCTTAATCAACATAGTAGTATTGTAAAACAATCGTTTACATAAATCACGATTGCCCTTTCAACAAGAGTACGCGGAATGTGCTGAACCAACATTGTAACAAAATTAAAGTCGAACTCTTTCATTGTCCGCACTAATGCAAATCCCCGTCTGAGTTCGGTCTGTTTACTTCTTGTGGCCCTTTGTTTCAGTCGTAACGAGCAGAAAAAGGGCCCATTCAGAACATCCGAACCTAATTACCTTACCCTCGGTTACAAAGGAGGGTTTCTAATTAACGATATTATGTCAAATAATTTGTTTGAGACGACGTCGTACTCCGCTTGAGACGCGGATTGGATTAAGTTTGCTTTAGGTCGGCTAGATTTGTTTTATAAAGAAAAGCTGTTCAAGCGGAATAATTATGACGGATTTTGACTAAATGGAGAATTCATTTTAGAATAAATGAAATTGTTTATTTGTGGCTATTGTTACATTTTTATTGATATTTATCTCAAGTTACTAAATTATTTTTACAGTCTCTTGTTGAAAGTTGATATTTCAGGGACAGTCAGCCCACGTCTGTTCTCTCAGTACTTTATTATGAGTCGTGGAACTAACGGCTGCAGGATTACTAGTAACTCATTAATTAACAAAAAAAAACCATGACCGGCACAGATACCTCTAATCTATACTTATAATAAAACTGTAACAGGTCCAATTCTGTACATTGAAGATATTTTGAAAATTATATTTGGAGGGCATTCTATAACCGATACTGAGGCCGAAAATGTAATTTTTTTAATTTTTGTCTGTCTGTCTGTCTGTCTGTATCTCGGCTGAGCATCACGCCGAAACTACTGAATGGATTCAAATGAAACTTGGCATGATTTGAGATCTTACTACGAAGTAGGACATAGGATACTTTTTATCCCGTAATCTTGTACGGTTCTTTTGGGAGAGGGGATTAAAGTCAAAATGGGTACTTGGTTATACGCTTGGTCCGATTTTATCAATTTTTCTTCATAATTATAATAAATATTAGTAAGGGAACACTCATAGAGAGTTGTTATCAAGGTTTTGTAATCGATCGGGTTAAGCAACGTTAGGTAAGGTCATTAAATAGATGGGTGACCGTTTAACGCCATTTGCACTAAACTGGTCTGTGCTTCGGAGAGCAAGTAAAAAGTAGGTCCCAGTTTTTAACCGACTATAAAAAAGGAGGTTATGTATTCGATGCGAATGTCTGTTATAGTTATCGTAAAAATAGCGCATGCGGAGCTGCGTGGGTTAGCTAGTATAATATAATAATAATATTCTAGGACAATCTACACGTGGTCATCTTATCCCAAACTTGGCAGAACCTGTACTATGGACTACTGATACTAATACTTATAAATACTTATATACTTTTTTTGTAAATACATACTTAAATAAATAAAACACCCTGGTGGAAATCGAACCCATGTCATAATGTGTAGCGGCCAGGGTGTCAAACCACTAGACCAACAGGCCGTATCTCTGTCCTCGGCTGCTTTTCAGGTACCTTAGTAAATTGAGTAAAAAAAATATCCCTGGCTTTTAGCAAGCGACATATCCTATTACCACAACTACATTTAAGCAGTCGTCGTTGCCATGACGTTTCGTGTGTAACATCAATACGTGATGATTAATATGTGACGTCACAGGCGTCTGCAGGTCTGCCGCGTCAGCTGCGTATCAGCAATCCGTCATTGCTAACAGTGCATTTGTCACTACGATTGGATTAATGTCATTTGAAGGGCTATCACTAGCCGCTGCTAAGCCGCACAGGTAATTACTTTGAAGTACTTTCTATTTATAAGTATGTCTAAAAATTAGAATTATAACTGTACTATGCAATGCTATGTGGCCTTGGCCTTGTTCGAATCTAAAGGGAACTTTAGAGATTTGATAACTAATGTATTACTGCTGCACTCACAAACATCAAACTTGAATTCTAATTAAGAATTTTTTAAATCTATTTATATCGACTGGCGCAGCCGTTTATGATTATTTCCGATTATTGACTACGAGATAATTGATATCTCTACTAACTGATAGTGAGAGTATTAAGTATTGATTCGCTAAGAGTATTCAAATAATCCTATTTCTATTTAGAAATAGGATTATTTGGATACTCGAAGTCATATTTATGGATTAATGATAATAACTATAGTTTGCGTTTGTAGGTAACAAATGCGTACAGGCACAGGTTTTGTTTCATCATCAGCAGCCGAAACGTCCACTGCTGAACAAAGGCCTCTCCCTTAGAAGGGAGGGGTTGCTATAATCCCCACGCTTGGCAGGTGGCTTGGGGATCGCAGTATACGTGGTAGGTAATCCAATAAAAAGACGCTGCTGCCCGTTTTCTTGTTTTCCGTTAGTTGCCTTTTACGGACATCCAACGGGAGGAGATGGGTGGGTGCAATTCTTACCCGGACAACACACGGGTAACCCCAGGTTTTGTTTCATCATCAGCCGGAAGACGTCCACTGCTGAACATAGGCCTCCCCCTTAGGACGCCACAATGAACCACAATTGGCTATTTGCATCCATCGGCAACACACGACGCGCACAATGTCGTCTGTCCACCTAGTGGGATGCCTGCCAACGCTGCGTCTTCCGGTTCGTGGTCGCCACTCGATAACCTTTCTTCCCCAACGGTTATCGGTTCTTAGGTTTTGTTTACCTAAAGGCAAATATGCCCCTCGTCTCTTCATTAGGCTGCATGATTATAAATCCTGATATATACCTACAAAAACTATTAAAAAATGTAGTGAGTGAGAAGCATGATGCCTCCGTGGCGCAGCGAGAAACAGCTTGCTTTACGAACTGGAGGTGGCGGGTTCAATTTCGTGGGGGTAACAACGTTCCTC
The DNA here is from genome assembly GCA_911728495.1 of Furcula furcula. Classification (NCBI taxonomy): domain Eukaryota; kingdom Metazoa; phylum Arthropoda; class Insecta; order Lepidoptera; family Notodontidae; genus Furcula; species Furcula furcula. The sequence goes on along the minus strand of OU452249.1, from coordinate 19,885,901 downwards.
ACTGGCTAGGGCAATGCAGGCCAATCATCTGATTGTTGAGAATGTAATAGGATTCATGCATCGGATGGGCATGTAGAAAGTTGGTCCTGCACCTGACCTCTCCCCGATCGTGTCGGTCTTCCGTCCCATCGGATTGTAAGAGTAAAGGAAGAGAGAGTGCACTTGTGTCCGCGCGTAGATGTCTGATTCTTTGAAAGATTGGCCACTGTGGTCATATTGACCACGAAAACATTATTATTATGATTATTAGACAACTTTGGCTTTCGTTTTAAAATAGTTTTCATTTAAATTTTACCAAAGTCATCACACGAGTGGCCATTGACGAAAGGGCCACAAAGCCTTCCATATAACTTCAGTAGTACGTAAAAGGGGTCGGATTAGTAGACATTTGAATGCGCGGGCCGTCTCCGCGCTAATTGAGTTAATATTTGGTTATCGGTAGCGCGCACTCGCCTGCGCGACTAATCCTGCCGAATTAATGGCCCAAATTTATCATTATTAATGCCCACGTCATCCCTGGACGCACCTGATTGTACGCTTTGTACGTTGGTGTGTATACCGCATAGGTTTTTATGCTATGGTCACCAGAGGTGAACTGTAACAGACGAAATATGTGCAAGAACATTCATTCATTGGAACAACATCCATTTATTTTTCCTATGGAATGAAAGTTCTAATATCTTGTTCCAAAATGACAGCATGCTTGTGCTAGTCAGATCCAGTCTGGGATAGTTCCACACTTGCAACAGGCTCGTTTCTCATCCAAATTATAGCAATTAAACGAGATATCACCAGTAACATAGCCAAAATTATCCAATTACGGCTGTCTGTCTTTTGGTCCATTGTGGAACAAGAAATGTTTTTTTTTTGAACAAACTGTCTCGATAAAAACGCCTCATCTTTAATGCTCACAGTCTCGTAAAACTACGGTGTATGTACGTACGTTTTGTTCTGTTTACGGGGTGGATCCTATCTTTGGAGGGAGAATACCTTTGACGATTCAGTCTCCGAGGGTACGGGGACCAGGTCACATGTGATTCTTTTATTGATAATCTTACACCACCCGGTTTTTTCATGAGGAATAAAAGCCCTATTATTACAGATGAATCTGCTAGCGTGCTCGGTCATCGCGTCGTCCATTCGAATCGACAGCTTTACGACTCAAGCGGCGCTTATTCGCGCGTTTAACCGTTACTGCTTTATTACAATTTTTATAGCTTCAATAGTTCATATTTTGGATGCCGTTAAAGGATTAATCTACGGAAATTAATTTAGAGTTATAGCAGGCTTTATTTTTGACGCAATCGATATTTTCTGCCATTTTTATTAGCCCTATATCGCTCCAAAGCGTAAAATGAATCGTAGTATTTATATAAAGAACGCAAGATCTAGAAGGAATTTATTTTAAAACTTAGTACGAATTCTACAACTATCGTATTATATAAGCTATGAAGTTTTGCCTAAAAATAAAAATAAATGTTGTTTTTATTATCCCAAACTAGCACAAGATATTCATTTACATAATAATTTGAAATATGCTTTGTATTGTATGGTTAGTGGTCTACCTGGTGTCAGAGTTGTTCAAGCTGCGCATAGGCCTCTGAGTTGGAGAAACCAGACAACTGCTACTGATACATATCAACACTTGAAAGGCAATCATGACTAAGCGACAGAAATCCCGAAAATGAGTTTTAATTTTATAGTGTGTTTGGTGCATCGTTTGCCAAATTGATTCGTCCAACAGAAAAGGTCATTTGCACACTTCTTTTGGTCATAAAACTCATAAATTGCCACACCAGTTTTTTGTTACAACTTTTTAGTTTTTATTTAGAAAAATTCCAGAATTCAGTATTTAAGCTTATACATTAAAATAAAAGATATTATTATTAGAATGGTGTTTGAGTTTCATTTTATTTCTTAAATGTACAGTTGTATGGTTCTATCAAAATTACTTGCTAGTAACATCTAGGTTTTTTTTAATGTCAAACAAAGTTTCTTTCTGAGAAATTAGACTTCTAATCGATGCAAACACATGCATTCCGACCACCATACTGACACCACCTACCTTATAGGAGTCTAAACCAAAGCAACTGCATTCCTCATTGCAACAGTCCGATTGGGAAAATATCTCCACTTTACATAGCTAAGTAACGCCACTTCTGAGTGGCTCTATGGTAAGTGAGTCACTATGCTGGCGGCTGAGGGATGATTATTCGTCCCTTTTGCTGCCGGTACAAGGAAAATGATATCGTGGCAGTGGTACCGCACATGATCATTTCCTTTGTGTTTATGTACATCTGGTGCACTCGCAGCCAAGCATTATTTAACATTTTAAATTTTTTTTATATTGTCGACGAGGAAACCTTCAAAAGTTACTCGATCTCCGCGGGGGCGGAGGCCGGGTTATGTGGAATTTGTACTCACCAAAACCTCCCCGGCGGCCTTCATCGACGCTTATTGGGAGACTCTGGGCTCTCCGTTCGGACCTTCGCCAAGGTATCTCCAGCGCCAGACGCTCGCTAGAGCGCGCCCCGTGTGGGAGCAAAAACGCACGCTCCCCCCGGCACCCTCACGGTGCTCGCGACGACGCAGGGCCTACACTGCGTCATCGCCTGCCTCGGGGCCGCATTTAGTAGGGACGCATAAAGCTCCCACCCTATACGTCCGCGACCCACGAGCCCCCTTTAAGGCAGAGGATACCTCGTCACATTTCTATAGGGCCCCTGACGATGGGGCCGAGCACTAGTACACACTACCTATACGGCGTTAAATACCACTTCTCACATCAAGAACCTTCTCACACAATGTAAAAGTTAAGATTATTCATGTGTACTGGCTGGCTACCTTGATCCCATCACATCTCCTTCAGAGATCCTTGTTTAGGGTTGTATGGTGGAAATCGCTATTAGAGATAAGATCGCCGTTTGTACTACTGTGTATTATTATACCATGTGTAGTTGTACCACTAAGGAGAGTATGGCTACTAAGGAAAGTATGGTTCCTAAAGAGAGTATGGTTCCTAAGGAGAGTAAGGTTTCTGAGGTGAATATAGTTACTAAGGTGATTATGGTTGCTAAGAAGCGTATGGTTACTAAGGAAAGTATGGTTACTATGGAGAGTATGGTTACTAAGGAGAGTTGGTTACTAAGGAAACTATGGTTACCAAGTAGAGTATGGTTACTAAGTAGAGTATGATTACTAAGTAGAGCATGGTTACTAAGTAGAGTATGATTACTAAGTAGAGTATGGTTACTAAGAGAGTATGATTACTAAGGAGAGTATTATTACTAAGGAGAGTATGGCTACTAAGTAGACTATGGTTACTAAGGAGAGTATGGTTACTAAGTAGAGTATGGTTACTAAGGAGAGTATGATCACTAAGGTGAGTATGATACTACGGAGAGTATGGTTACTAAGGTGAGTATGGCTACTTAGGAGACTATGGTTCATCATCAGCAACCGAAAAAACGCCTCCCCCATATAAGGGAGGTATAGCCATTATCCCGACGCGCAGTAATAATATTAATATTATTGCGCGCAGGGCAGCTAGTAGCGAGCTGTTGGTGCGTAACGACACCACGGACCCGAGTGCTCCAGAGAGTCGGTCAGGACCCCCACCTCGGCGTGTCTTCGTCAGCCGAGTGGAAACCGAAGGGAGCCCGCAGGACTCTCAGCTCTGGCTTGCCTTAATTGGCCGTCTAGAGAGGAGCTGCTAGAGCTATATGCTCCAGGGGTGGAAGTGATAAAGGGCATAACGCCGCGAGTAACTTTGAAGAAAGCGCAGCACACCTCTCGACACCCCTGAGCCGCCCACACCGGTGTTGCCCTCCGCCGTCTTACGACAGCCCTATGGAGAGCCCATCTAGTGGATGGCAAGTCACCACTTGTCAAAAAATAATTAGTATAACTACTAATTATGGGAAGTGACCCCGGCCTTTTACAATAGCCCAGTTTTCAGTCCACCAAATGTCCACTCAAAAACATATAGAAATCTTTCCACATACTTATAATAGTCCCTACACCTGCCAGTCACCTGCTGTTTATATCTTATTTCCAGCAGTTTATCCTGACAGGTGTCTTCCATATCATTAATTTCTCCCAACAGGCCTCTACGTATTGGATTCGTCCCCACGCAAGCCTTTTAAAAGTCCGGGTGTGAAAACCCGAGGAAATAAAATTAAATGAAATATATAATAATTTTATCTACATACGCGTCGAATACAGGACCTTCTTTTTGAAACCGGTTATAAATAAATTACAACGGTATATTGTTCCACAGTTTTCATACGTCAAAATCGCACGACATTCCTAATTATCCCTGGACAAATTAGAGCAAGTTGCATATGACAGTGGATTATTGATTATGCGCGAAGGTTGGTGCTGAATAATAACGTCACGCGCGGCCCGCAGCCCGCAATCAACTGCTGATTAACGCACAATTAGCCACTGATCAGTGATAACAGATTCCGACGGAGTTGGAGAGCGCACTACGCGCCGAAACAATGCGATTGTATTACCTAATTGCGGTAGGTATTTCGAGTGATACGACTGTACAATATTTAGGTATAAAGGGATTTGGTATCAACGAGAACCCATACAGTATAAGAATAAGTACCTACTGATATCTTTACGGGCCCGTTTGTCTAAAGCTTTGGCCGCTACCTAATACGTATGTTGTGGGTTCATAACTACCTTATGTCTGGGTGATATTTATCTATATACTCTGTTTTTTCATCATCATCATCATCACCAGCCGGAAGACGTCCTCTGCTGAACATAGGCCTTGGAACGCCAATTTGCTTTTTGCATCCACCGGTTGCCTGCGACGCGAACAATGTCGTCTGTCCACCTAGTGGGAGGCCTGCCTACGCTGCGTCTTCCGGTTCGTGGTCGCCACTCGAGAACCTTTCTTCCCCAACTCTGTTTTTTACAAGGTCAAAATCGGAGCAGTAGGTAAATGTATGAACACAGGAGTGATGACTGATTAGTGACCAGCCAAAGACAGTTAGTAGGGGTTGAATATAAATATGACATAATTAACCCTACCAATCTTTCCTACCAGTCTTGGGCTTTATGCATTTATTGTTTCGATTTGAATCTTGTTTCTCTCTTTCTCTAATTTTAAAGAAAAACATACTTAAGTACCTACGTTTTTATAAAAAAAAGTATTTAAGTATTTGTAGTGGTAAGTTAAATTGTCTGGTGGCTCTGCCCAATTCGGGATCAGATGACTGTGTCTGAATAGTCCTAGGTATTATTATTACTTACCGACTTGCAGATTCAAAGAGAATAAAAGAGTCAGTGCTTCTCATATTGCGTCGCCGCAACTGCAACGCTCTTGCAAGACGTAGGTTACATACATTGGTACAGTACCATTAAAATTTAATTTTTTAAATTTAAAAAATTGATGTTTTTTTTGAACGGCAAGACATACTGTCTCTGAAGCTGATCTAATTGTAACAAGACAAACACTATTTAAAAAAAAATACCAGCCCGCTAAGTTTCTTGCCGGATCTTCTCAGTTTGTGATCCGGTGGAAGCTTTTAAAGAAATTGACCTAAGCCTATTTGAAATAAATGATTTTGAAATTTGAATTTGAACTGCTTGGTATAACGCACTGGCTTAATAAATAGGAGCCCGAGACAGAGTTATCTGAATAGATAAATAGTTTTATTAATAATAAATATGTACAGTTATCATTAAAAAGATACCAAGCTATTTACAAATTATCAAATAAATCGTGACCGCGCGGAATGGTGGCCAGAACGCTGGCTGCATTTGCTCGCTGAAATGCAATGGTGCTTTATTTTGATATTGATGTTACTAAGCTGTTACTTTATGTCCATATCAAACTGTGAATGATATGTGAGTAATTAGATGGGCTTAGACCGCTTAGATACTATTCAATTCATGATTTCTTCTTAATATTTTTGAAGAAAGTTACCGTTAATCCGTCAGATCTGTAACGCATTACCCTATAAAATGATTCACGTACTTATACCATTATTACTCTAAATTAGTGTTCTGTAGAGATTTATATAAATTAAATTGGATGTTAATTAATATTTGGAACAACAGATGGATTACGGCGGCAACGGGTGGCACAGAGCCCTTTGGATTTGTTTATCGCGCGTCGGCAGTGCTAATGTCACTGCATGGCTCGATGCGCACGGACTTCTTCAAATCCTTGTTAGAATTCGTATATGCATTTATTTACGAGTATATTCATTTAGGAATGTATTTTAAACTAGCTGACCCGCGTAGCTCCGCCCGCGCTTTTATTACATTTTGCTCCCATTTCCTCCCTCCTCCCTAGATTTATCTCTCTCCATATCTTTCTCTCTTATAAAAAAAATCTAATTATATGCTCTTTCTCTTCTCTCTCTTTTCCCTCCCGCTTCGATTTCCGTCACACTCCCCCACTTCCTCTCCCCGTTGTCCCCTCTCTGAACCCTCATCCCCTCTCTCTTCTACGAACTTGCTCCTTCTCACTCCCCCCTTACTCTACCTAACTCCCCCGATCCCTCACCCCATCACCCCCTCATCGAATCCCCTCTCCCTCTTTCTCCTCTCTTGTACCCTCCTCTCGTTCTATATATCCTCGTCAATCATGGTATCAGCGGCATTAAATATACTTTATGACCTATTCTCAGACCTCCCCGATATGCACACAAAATTTCATACAAATCGGTTCACCCATCTATTTGATGACCTTGCCTTATGTTGCTTAACCTTAACCTAGCGATATGAAATATACTGTATGACCTATTCTCAGACCTACCCGATAAGCATTTTTCATACAAATCGGTTCACCCATCTATTTAATGACCTTACCTAACGTTGCTTAACCTTAACCTACCGGGATATAAAATCCTATGTCCGTTTCCTGGTTCTAAGCTACCTCCCCACCAATTTTCAGCCGAATCGGTTAAGCCGTTCCTGAGTTATAAATAGTGTAACTAACACGACTTTCTTTTATTTAGCTAGATTAAAGTTCTATAGTGATTGTATGTTAAATTTCACTGATAGATGGCGCTGTTCATAATTGTAAATCACGCTAACATCGTAAATTACTGTCTAATCATATTCGATAATGAAAGTTCTTAACGTTTCGCATCTTTTATTGTTGCGACTGTGATACAATACCTATACACTACCTGGACTTGGGGAGTTTCATTAAAATTTCATGAACGACAGATTTTACAGATTTTAACTTTTCAAAGATATAATGTCATATTGCTATCAGCAAAGTAGGAGTGGGTAATATCGCTATTTATGAATATCAAATCGAAACTATATATCGATATTTGATATCGGATATCGAAACACTATATTTTGTGAAACTATATATTGATGGATACTGACAGATTCTATATCGTTGCGATATCAAAGAAAATAGTCATACCTAATAAGATTTTAGTTGTATTGACTAGTGAGATAGTATGAAATCAATAAACCGCCCTTCATACTTTTACCAGGCTTAGAACTGGCTACATTCTGATCGTTTTGTAACAAATTATTTTACGACATACCTACTTAGCATGATTTATTAAAGTAAGTACTATTTATAAATATTAGATACCTATACATACTTAAATTGAAGTAGTCGTTAAGTACCTATAATTTTATACTATTAACAAAATTAGCATATAGTACATACTATGTATGTAATGTAAACAATACATAATATTAATACCCAAATTCTTTTTTCGCACACTAGTTCAAGGCCAAAGTTCAAAATATCTTTGCATAATGTATCCCTATTTACTTTAATGTAAAGTCGAAAGTTGAAATTTTACCTAACAATTTCACTAAAGTACAAAAAAAAACTATTTCAATAATCATAATCTTTACGCGTTGGGCATTAAGGTTTGGAATCGTAGTACTAGTAACCGTCCGATAATATAGCTATTTCAGTTTACTCGCGCACTCACTCACACTCATCGGTATCGGTATCGTGTTCGTATCCAATGATATTTTGCTATATCATTGTTCGTGTCTATTCGGATCGATTCGTTGCGCGATTCGTTCGATATTTGACAATATAGTGTTTCGTCAAATATATAGTTTTAGCCCAAGCCGATATCGGATTTACGATATTGAAACGATATATAGTTTCAATAACTATATACGTTTTGTATCGCCCACTCCTACAGCAAAGTACTTAGAACAATACAGAAATCTAAAGAAAATTTCCTGGATGTACCGGACCGGCTTACCCCTTACAAAAATTTACCCTTCGCCACTGCCATATCTTATGCAAACTAAATGTGTGCTCAGTCCCTATTGTATATAGCGTAATAATACATATCTTAATGATTAACTGATCAGTCTATAATTACCCTATTCACATACAAAGGAAATTACGTGGTAATATGTGCAAGTAATGTTTCACTGCTTAGCCCCTATGAAACATAGCGTGATGTTTTATATACCAATTTATACCTAGAATTCTACACAACACATCAGTGAAAGTCCTATCAAAATCCATCCACGGGTTTTCAAATGATACCTGGACAAACAGAACGACAGACAGACAGACAATAATTCCAAAAAAAATTGTTTTGGCCTCTATGTCGATAGTATAGCATCCCCACATAGAAATTTTGGAAAAATACTCAATGTACAGAAAAAGTGCTCTTCGAGTTTTATTATAGTATAGATAACTACTTAACCCTTACTCAGGTAGAAACTACTATAGGTCGCGAGGTGTCCAGCCACTCCGAAGGGAGGCTTCCGAGTTGCTGGACGTTCGGGGTGTGAGCCCTAGGACGTCCATTGAGTACGGCGGCGACTCTGAGGAGGACGGGGTTGCGGGCCCCGACCCCGTGAGCACCGTGACTGGTTCCCGGGGGCTACAATGCACCCTCCAGAGTGGCAGCGGGCTCAAAGGCAAGGCACTGAAGGGCTCTGGTGCAGATCCCACCGGAAAGCCCGTGCGTACCCTCTCATGTGCCGATAATCACACATACCCCTGGACGAGCCCCACAGCTCCCGGGGACGAAGGTGATTTCCCCAGCGAAAAAATAAAAAACTTGGTACGGGTCCTTGTGTAAGGGACCGTTCGGGTAGTTACTACCGCAGCGCAGTGTATACGGCGTAGCGGATACTCAAAAATCCTCGCAAAAGAACACCGATTTCTACCTAGGATGATTAGTGAGGCTATTGAAATCAAAAAACATACTAATTTCAATAGAGAAGATGGTTGGATGTTGCCACCGGCTTGGGATCCTGTGATAAATATAATTAAATCCAATACCAAGCAAAACACTGCACGGCCTCAAGACTACTGAGTACTGTAAGCTGTTACTGCGTAGATCGGACCAACAATAATAACTAAGAAGACCTGAGGGTACACCGGCATAATTGTGACATAAGGACGTTCCACATCTCAGTCCTCCCGTGACCATGGGTGCTGCAAAGCATTCGAAACGTCGGGATATTAAAATCTAAAATAAACCGCGATAAAATCCGTAATATTAGTTTGAATTCAATGTGTAATATTCGCGTAAGTAAAAGACAACATTATATGAATTCCTATATAATGAAATGCTTAATGTGGGCGTTTTAGGCCCGCTGTTCTAACTAACGCGAAGACTAAAGCATCGAAATTCTAAATAAACCAGTAAAAGTGTGTGTTAAATCCGGTATGAGAGGCGAGTGTGAGGCATAAACGTCCTCCCGGATCAGTGTCCGCCTGGCTTAGCCGGTGCTCGTAAATCAGTCTTCGTCTGTTTGGTTAATTATTCTAACGATAATAGACCCTGATCGGTAGCCAAAGGGAAATATATTGGATTGTCGTTTACCTATGTGTATTATTGTCTATTGGTTGTAGTTTCAAATTGTCAAATTGAGATTTCTTTTGAAATAAGCTATGCCTCTGTACATGTTCTAAGCTATAACTTGTCTGTATTATTTATCCGTGTGTTCATAAATAAATTAAATAAGGTTTAACCAATTTTCACCAATTTCTGCTCAAGTACTGCATAATGTCTCCTACATCATTAGCAGCCGATAGACGTCCACTACTGAACAAAGGCCTCCCCCTTAGAAGGGATGGGTTGATCTCTATGCTTGACAGGCGGCTTAGGAATCGCAGTATATGTGGAAGATAAATCCAAAAGAAAGACGCTGCTGCCCGTCTTCCTGTTCTCGCTTAGTCGCCTCTTACGACACCCAACGAGAGGAGATGGGGGGATGCAATTCTAACCCGGCACCCATATGTGTCTCCTACATAGTTGACTTTTAATCGTTTGGTTTTCATTAGCCAACCTGGTGTTAGATTTGTCTAAGCTGTCTTTAGGCCTTACTGGGCTTAACGACGGCTGACTAGGTGTTAACAACCAGGACCCACTTTTTACGTGCCCTTCGAAGTACAGTGAAGCAGTGAAGCTCTATTCAAAGCCCACTAAACGATGATGGGTCCCCCATCTGTGAACTAATCTTACCTTACATTGTTTTTTTTTTTTATAATAAATAGGTTTGCGCTTGACCACAATCTCACATGGTGGTAAGTGAAGATGTGGTCTAGGATGGACCGCGCTTACCCATAAGATGCCTGTTCACTCTAGATTTGAATTCACCCAAGTTATATTTATCAGGGAAAACGTTGTCCTGGAGGGTATTCCACAGCTTGGCCGTGCGCATGAGAAAAGAAGAAGCGAAACGCTTAGTGTGGCAAGTTGGAGTATCAACGACAAAGCGATGGAGACCCTGCCGGCGTCTGGTAGTCCGGTAAAAGAAAGGGAATGGTGGTACAAGGTCAAAAAGTGTTTGAGCGTTCATTCACCGTGGAACAATCTGTAAAAAACCGATAAACATGCAATTATGATAGGCGACGATGATCCAATTGTTGCAGTTTTTCATTTGTTAGGTCGTTAGGTATAACCAATTGATCGTTTACCAAATAACTTTTAGCGCCCTGTTAGTACTAACAACAAGGTCAAGGACAAGGTCTACCTTGTCGCTTGTCAAAGATTGGCTACAATGGCCGTAGTGGTCAGGAGGTTATATTTTATAAGTATATTTAGATTATTTAGGTATTCATTATGAAAGACATATTTATTATCTTACATAGGTATTCCTTTAATCCCTTGTAGTCAGTCATAGTGGTATAGGAGATGAGAGTATTCAGAATAGCTGTAGGAATAATTAGGGCGATCTCACGTACCTACATCAAAGGCACCGCGAGGGGTTGAAAGCGGATATAATTCTTACAAGCAAGGGTTAGAATAGCTTCAAAGTAAACGACACCAGGTTGCTGTTTGGTAAGTAGCTGCTAGAGAATTTTAGTTTCAATAAAAGGTGAGTCAGAAATTAAAATGATTATTCATAATATTAGCAATAAATGTAAAAAATAATAATTAAAATGTCTTTTTAGTTTGTTCATGAGGTATTTACAAAATATTAACTATTTAAACGATGACTTCAGATAATTGTTTGAAAAAGTGAATCCCTACACTCTAGGTACATTAAACAAAAGGCCTTTTAGAGTGGGTGCCATGTTTTTAAGAAAAATTAAAAACCTAGTTACATTTTCCCTATTTATTTAAGAATAATGATAATCCACATGCGGTCAATTAATCCTAAACTGGGCAGAGTCTGTATATGATATGATAACTAGAAAACTGATACTAGTACTGCTAATTAGGCATACTTTTTTATGTAAATCCATAGTTAGTGTAGATCCTGGCTAACAGGAGTCACAATGGTGGGAATGAGTGGTGGGATTAGTCCCAATTAAATATAACACCCAGAAGCGAGGTGGGAATCGAAACCACGACTTATTGGGTAGCGGCCCTATGCCTAACCACTAGATAAAGCGGGCCCATCAGATGTTAATAGCTTTTGTAACAGAGACGGCAGAAACCCTTGCATTTAATAATAATAATAAGCCCGCAGGGCAGCTTGTGGCGAGCTGTTGGTGCGTAACGACACCACGGACCCGAGTGCTCCAGAGAGTCGGTCAGGGCCTTCACCTTGGCGTGTCTTCGTCGGCCGAGTGGAAACCGAAGGGGGCCCGCAGGACTCTCAGCTCTGGCTTGCCTTAATTGGCCGTCCAGAGAGGAGTTGTTAGAGCAATATGCTCCAGCGGTGGAAGTGTTAAAGGGCATAACGCCGCGAGTAACTTCGGAGAAAGCGCAGCACACCTCTCGACACCCCTGAGTCACACACATCGGTGTTGCTCTCTGTCGTCATCGGACGATTATTTGGGGAGCCCATCTAGTGGGTGGCAAGCCACCACTTGCCAAAAAATAATTACCTCTAAATTTAATTATGGCAAGTGACCCCGGCCTTCTGCAATAGCCCAGCTGCCAGTCCACCAAATGTTCAACCTCATAGACAAGTAATCTTTCCATATACTATAGTTTCCAAGCCTGCCCAGGTCAACTGTTATTTTTTCTTCAATAAGACAGTTGATCCCGGCAGGCACCCACCACACACACCATTTAATTATAAAAAGGGCCTCTACGTGTTGGATTCGTCCCCACGCAAGCCTCTTAACAGACCGGGTAAATCCCGTGAAACAAAATACATAATAATAATAATATCTTGGGACAATCCACACACGGTCGTCCGATCCCAAACTAGGCAGAGCCTGTACTATGGAAACCAGACAACTGATACTAATACTTATATACTTTTTTTTTGTAAATACATGCTTAAATAGATAAACAACACCCAGACACTTGGCGGGAATCGAACCCACGACCCATCGGTTAGCAGGCAGGGTGTCTGACCACTAGACCAACGGGCCCGTCATTTGATTTTTTGAGACCATAATAATAATCATAACTCTCTGATCTTTTTAACCCCCGACTATGTAGCTCATTGCTGTCTTAATGTTTGTCTGTGAAGTCATAATAATCCCAAACGGTTGGACGTATATGAAAGCTATTTTTTAATGCTGGTGTAATCAGAATGGTTCTTAGGTATGTCAGACGAAAATCTGTTTTGTTGCTTTACAACGTACCTAATATAAGCTAGCTTTTTTTTCAGGTTTGGTGTCTTAATCTACAATAAATGCAATAAAAATTGTGCAATTTGTGTAATAAAAAATTATATACTTTTGCCATATAAGTAAATAAAACTTTCATAGTAAACTAGCAACCCGCTCCAACTTCGCACGGGTGTATAGTATAGTTTATTAGGTATACACATAAACCTTCAGTAAAAAATTATCTCACTGATAATAAAATCCGTAATTTAGGAGGAGTTAGCAGATATACAGACATACGCGGAAAGCGACTTTGTTTTATACTATGTGTGTAGATTCTAAGCCAACTACGTACCTTAACGCAACCTACGTCAAAATCAGCTATGCGAAGTGTCTCGCCTACGCCAGGTATTTTCTCAAAGACATTCCACCCGTAGTGGCTCTGCAACGCTTTGTTAACTCTATAAGATTGCTCACATTCTGCAAATTATCTATCCAGCAAAATGTTACTAAGTATGCAGAGGTGATGGTAATTAATGTACCTAATCTTAATATTTGATGAAGAATGAATAAGATTTTTTAATTAAAGTATATACACCAACAGCTCGTTCGTCAGATAGTATTCTTCTATTCTATTCTATTGTTGGTGGCTAATAATGAGGCCCGGTAAACCACCGGAACGCACTTCGACCAAGTTGGATCCATTGTGCATGCCCTAGCCCTTACTCTGTAGTTGGCGTGTCGAAGAGTTCCCTCAGGTACGCAACGATTGCGCCAGCCTGGAGCTGTACATAATCATCTGGTGTAGGATAGGCTGCTCCCAGATGACCCAACCTACGTCTCGCAAGAGCGTCGCAGCCACACAATATGTGTCGCATTGACTCTTTTTCACCTTTACACAATCTGCAAGTATCAATAGTACTTAGCCTCATAGTTAGCGCCAGATAGTAAGTGACACGATTGGAATGCATTGCACTGCCGCTCGTCACTCGCGACATTAAGTCTTTAGAGCCCGGGCTTAAAAGACTTTACAATTACCAGTAATTTTACTAGCTACATTGCTCTTCACACCGGAACATAACAATACTACTTGGGAGCAGAATATTAGACCCTGGCTTTTTATAAGCTTTAAGGGGAATTTGATATTCCTCCAAAAATACAGTGAGAGTGTGGAGATACAAGATACAATATCTACGACTGAATCGCTGTTTACCATCAGATGGGATGTAGTCAAACTAAGGCTGCAAGTGACAGTGACAGATTAATAAAATGCAATAAACTATTGTGAATTGTTAATTAAATAAGTGGAAAGGTATAGGTATAACATCGCATACCTTTATCTGTTTTTAACTGCCGCTGCAAGAAGAAAGAGTACTTATTATAAAAAAGCCTAGGTCTGTATTATGCATGGAAGTAATAAGTCCTAACGTAGTACTTATTACTTCCATGGTATTATGTATCTAAATATCTGTGGCGTTATAGCTTCCAACAGAACTGAATTTAAATGCGTTTTATTTTTATTTTTAAGCGGGGTTCTAGATGGTACTTAGTTCATATTATGATTATTTTCAGTTTTATGTTCATTTTTTTCATGTTGTCGATTGAAGTTGTATGTTCTCACGATGGTCTATACCTATAATAAACATGTCTATTCATGGATCTCCACCATTTATTATTAAGTAGTTATATTCTTTTTTATCTACGTATACATTGAAGTCTGACTACTATATGTTTATTAGTTACCTACAAAAATGTGCAGATTATTTTGCCACGCTATCAAGTATTTACACAGCATTTACACTGATAGGCATTATGTTAATAAACAACATAACTGAAATATAAAAAAAAGATGTAGCATTTATCTTTTTAACAATGACAAAGGACTAAAAAAACGTTTAAAAGCTAGACAAATAAATTTTATATTCGTATCGAAGGTAACAAATTACTTGATAAAGTATCTTTAACGACAATACTTTAGAGAGTCTCCGCCCACCTGTCAGGGATTTTTGGTGCAGAGGGGGCGGGTCTGCGAGTGGGCGGGGCCATACGGCGGGCGGGATACGCCCACCTATCCGCCCCGCCCACCGCTTGATACTTCAGTCGGCTGCCAAGCGTCGGGCGCGATGATACTGGTGACGTCATCAGCCTCCCACAGACCACTTTATACATAAGATCCTATAACATTTTATCGATTCATCCCTCTAGCCCAGTTCATAAATATACCTGTAAGGAAACTTGGTAGTCTGGATAGCCAAAAATACATCTTAGCTTTGCAATACTATTTCTAAGTATCTTAGTTGCAAGTCAAACGAAAGGTAACTCTGGTTTTACTTTAAAACGTATAAATATTTCGCCTTTTCAAGCAAGACGTTTGCCAAGTAGGTACCTACTGAGCGACACGCCTGCCAGTAGACTGCATTGTCAATTGTCATCCATGACAGTAGTTACTAAATATTTTAAGTCGGGTAAATTCTACACGTCGCTTCTGGGCGTCAGACCATCTGACACTCGTCCCTTGTAGAAGGGTTCATCTTCCATCATTCCCTTAGAACTCCACAACGAACGACAATTGGCTATTTGCATCCACTGGTTACCTGCGACGCGCACAATGTGGTCTGTCCACCTAGTGGGAGGCCTGCCAACGCTGCGTCTTCCGGTTCGTGGTCGCCACTCGAGAACCTTTCTTCCCCAACGGTTATCGGTTCTTCGAGCGATGTGGCCTGTCCATTGCCACTTCAACTTGCAGATTCTGAGAGCTATGTCGGTGACCTTGGTTCTGGTAGAAGGGTTAATATAATAATAATACCAGCCCTTGTCCCACTGTTGTCAAGATAAAGCGTCTTAGGCCATAGTCCACCACGCTGTCCAAGTGCGGGTTGGGGACTTCACACGCCTGCATGTTTTCTCACAACCTTTTCCTTCACAGAAATTTGTTGATTAATTACATGATTAATTAAAGAAATCAGAGGTTTGAGTCGGGGTTCGAACCTGCGCACCTTGTTCAAGCCAAGCGCAGGCGCTCGCCCCACTGAGCTGTTAGTCTGTTACTGCTTTTTAGTAAGTTTTAGTTTTATAGAAGGGTCCTACTTAGAAATTAGGTAGTTTGAATACACTTTTATATCCTTCTGCCATTCTATATTCCTTGAGAGCTTTGAACAATGAACTGTATTTCTGTTTATTGTTACATTTTGGACATCTTTTGAATGCAATACAACAGCAGACTGCGACTTGCTTAATCTGTGAAAATAGAATTTGGAAAGAGAACACAGCAAACTGAGGAAGTAAATCTTTAAAAGTGAACTAATATGGTTCACAAAGACATTTAACTACCTACTGAATTGGGAATAGATGGCCATAGGTAGCAACATATTCATTACAAAACATAATACTCGTGTAGACAGTAGAAACGTGCGTGCGCTTTAATAGGTGAAATAAATAACATTTTTGGAAGAAATGATATGCCTAATTTCGTGTTGCAATATTACACGCGTTTGAATGCGATGAAATGATTGAATGAGATGATGAATTCATCTTCTTAATTCGTATTTATTTTATATGTATTTACTGAAGAATTTAATGATTTGCATTTGTAATAAAATCTTTTTTTTTTTTTAAATTGAACCAACTTCAATATCACTGAAAAGTATAAAATAATTTAAATATTATTGAAGTTGGTGTTAGCGTACCTGCTGTGTATATTTGGCACCAACTTCAATAATATTTAAATTATTTTATACTTTTCAGTGATATTGAAGTCGGTTCAATTTTTTTTTAAAAAGATTTTATCTTAAACTTTTTAGTGATATTTTCATATATAAAGATTGAACCATCGAAAACCGTAAAATTATCTAGGTAGGTTATGATCACATTATCGTCTACATAGTTTTACATAATTCATGTTTCTTCAGAAAAAAATATCCGGTCGTAATGAAATTTGCATGGAAACATCATAGTAGTTTACTCTCTCGAATAAAAAAAGAATCATCGAAATCGGTTCATAATTGTCAGAGCAATGTAATGGAGAACATCAGTTTTATGGTTTTTACCAGATAAATTCCTCCACATCGTTCATGGTCCTCCAGGAAGTTCTTATCCGGTTGTAATAAAATTCATACAGATTCAATACAGTGGTTTCTTCTTTCGAATAAAAAAAGAATCATTTTTTTTTTCTCTTTATTTTTTCAAGAAAGAAAAATCAAAAAAGAATCATTGAAATTGGTAAATATTTGCCAGAGTTATGACCATTTTTGTCCGACCGAGCGAGTCCGAGCGACTAAAACGTCATCTATATAGGCTTTCTTGCAGCTCTCAGTGCGCAGTCACCATTCTTGTTTTTTCAGGAACTACTTAATACTAAGCAATAATTTTTTTATGGGACCCAATTAACGGATTAAAGAATGGATGGAAGAAAGATTTTTTCAAATCGGTTCATAATTGCCAGAGTTATGCGCGAACATACATAGAAAAAAAAATATATATATAGGTACAGACGAATTGAGAACCTCCTCCTTTTTTGAAGTCGGTTAAAAATTAAAAAAAATTACAAGCAGGTCCGTTAGCCATTAGGCTACCATTGGTTTATCTTATTGCATTAACAAAACTATATTTTTGTAGGATACAATTACTTGTCCCACATCAGTTATTTAACTCTTATTTTAGACTTATATTTGTTAGAATATCACAACTTCTTTTGTTAGAGTTGACACTGAGCCGTGAGGCTAACGTCTAAGTTTTCCCCTATAATAAACATTTCTTGCAAGTATTAACAGTATTTTACTTATTACTGAGATCCCAATGCACCAAGACTGAGCACCACATTACATGCTTACCATGCTACTATCCGTTAAAGAAGACATAATACTTTAAATATAAAATAGCGTGATGTTTTTTTCCGAATGCACTTTATTTTATTTTCCCTTTTAATTTGTTATCAGTCCGTATTTCACGTTTAATCTGCAATGATTAATTAAAATGTCAGCAGAGGGCGTGCTGCTGTGTATACATCATAATATTGTCTTGGTTACTTTTTTCTATACCAGAGGCGTATTTAAAAACTGCCACTTCTTTTTCGTTACCAATGCTACTCCATTTTTGTTCACCAATACTACTCCTTTTTTGTTCACTAATGCTATTACATTTCGTTCATCAATCTTACTCGATTGCACTTAAATTCTCTTAATTAGCGATAACCAGCCATTTTTGAGCTGAAACTGACACTGAAAAACAGCGCTGTGTCGGAATTTTCGATTCCCGGCACGTTGTTTGGTGAAGGAGTAGTGTACATACTGTACACCTTCAGTCTTAGTTTTTAGTACGTACTTAGTTATGTTTAAATTTTATTTTTAGTTTATAATATTGTGTATGTCTGTGCGTTGCCTTTTTTGCCTAATAAACCTATTTCATCTTCTTTAGAACGACTTTTGGCTTTAAATTTCATTTGAATCCTATCAAATGATTCTTCTTGTTTGTCCATATTTAAAATTGTATATAATCTGTTATTATCTGTTCTTTGTTACTATACGGTATATAAAACATATGTACCTGTGAAAGTTTACTATTATTTAATACAATTGTAGCCTCCGTGGCGCAGTGAGAAACCGCTTGCTTTGTAAACCGGAGGTCGCGGATTCGAATCCTGCGGGGGGCAACAAATTTGAGTAGTTGTTCCTTACTGGCTAGGACAATGCAGGCCGATCACCTGATTGTCTGTAAAGTAAGATGATCCATGCGTCGGATGGGCATGTAAAAAGTCGATCCTACGCCTAACCTCTCCCCGGTCGTGTCGGTCTTCCGCCCCTTCGGATTATGAGAGGTATTATATAAAGGAAGAGAGAGAGTGCACTTGTGTCTACGCAAGCGCTTGTGCACTGTAATATCTCCAGCGTAAATGGCTGATCTTGTGAAAGATTGGCCGCTGTGGACGTTTCGGCCAGGAGGACATTTTTTTTATTTAATACCAAAAATTTTATCCAAAATACGGCCCGAAATGAAAAATTAGCAAAAGTAATTCATTAACCAACCGCCAAGATTGCTCTAAGTCCTTTATTTCAGTGCGGGCTCGAAACCAAGTATTTTTTAATTCCCCAGCATTAGCATTGTCTCTGGTTGATTTATGTCCGTGAGGCGGCCTCCGCGGGCCCGCTGTACGCAAATAAACCGAGATAATGGGCTTTTTTTAACACCTTAATTAAAATGTACTATAGTGAATTGATGGCGAAATCTGCAGCGAGTGCTTTTGTAAGTAATATAAATTATTATTATATATTTATAAAACGGCAGACAGCCAAAAAGTTTTTTTGCAAATTTTCACCATATAAACAAAACATTTACTCGTGCAGCTGTAGTACTCTGCCATTCATCACCTGAAAACTTTTGTTGAATCCGTTAATTTCAGCAGCTACAGTGCCCTTCACACCGGAGCAATATTTACACATTTGTTTGGCGACAGAACACCTGACATTGCGGTGATACCTACCTGGAACGTCCCTTGAACAAGGACCTTTTTTTATCGGGGATACCTACAAAAGGGCCCCGGGAGCTGTGGGGCTTGACCGGGGTATGTGGGATTCTTACCCACTAAAACGCCCGCGGCTGTCGCATCGACATATGAGAGGGACCCCCGAGCTCTCCAGTGGGATCTTGCACCAGGAGCCTCTCATTATCTTGCCTTTGAGCCCGCCGCCGGGGGCGCATTATAGCCCCTCGGGAATCAGTCACGGTGCTCACGGGGACGGGGGTCGCAACCCCGCCGCCGTCCTCCTCGGAGTCGCCGCCGTACTCAATGGACGTCCTTGGGCCCACACCCCGAACGTCCAGCGACTCCGAAAGTTGAACAAGGAACTTACACAAGGTTAGTAACTTAATGACGAGACAATCGAGATATTTGCCTCATGTGTGTCAATTGTCTGCCAATAGTAATGGCTCTACCTAGTTTAGGATCAAATTTTAAGTATGTAGGATGATGTATAGTATGTAGTGATATAAGACGAGACCAATACCAAGACTATTGTATCAGTGTTAGCTTTTAACACAATGGAACTCCTACAAGACCGACCAAATAACAATTTAATAAAAAAATGTCGTAAATTTTCATGATTTTCCAATCATTTTCACTAATGTCCAAAAAAGAATTAAATTCATATCTTATTACAATAACGCCAACAAGTTGCTGAGAAACAATAACGCAATCCAAGATTAAAGGTATCAGCACTTACGTATCCAAAGTGCAGTTTCCATAAATTTCCCATCAACCGCCTCTGGTGAGTTAATGTTGCCGATATAAGGTCGGTCAGGACCCATCTCGCTCACTCTTATCACAGGATATGTCTATTTCACGAGATCGCGGCTTAGGACGGGAATTACAGGCTCCAACGTATTGTGCGGGTTAAAATTCATTGCTTAACTACTGAAATTGGTTAGGTAAATATCTCAAAAGAGATTTCATACTTTGTTTTTTTTCCGTAGGTATGTTTGTAATGTACAATGTACTTGTTTATGCAATAAACTGATATTCTATTTATTAAATAAATAATAGTTATTAGTCCTGTCTTTACCATTCCGCTATACGGGTACTGAAATATTAACAAAACATTCATGTACTATCCTGCAAAAACCCTACCAATTTTCAGACTGCTGAAAATGTTGTTTGAGCATTGTTGTTAGAACCAGAAAAATCCGGTCGCCACTTTAAAGTAAAAAGAAAATAGGGAAAATTATTTGCTAAGTTTGTAACTCCCATTCAATCTCATACATTAACTCAATATAGAACAAATCCCTGCTGCATAAGACTATAACAAACAATAAGTATCTATATTAATGAATACATATTAATTAACTATGGTTATATTATATAGGCAGGCTATATTACGGTGAGGTCAGTTCACCCGCAATATGTAATCATTGAAAACGCTAATTTGGCAGCAATTAATTAGTAAACAAACACTACACCATCGCTGTTATTGACTCTGGCATAGTGCTTATAAATGGAATATTATACCGAATAATAATAATGTACTCATACTATTTCGTATTCTTTGTAGTGCAGCAGTAGTTAAACCACTTTTGTTTGCAAACCGGAAGTCACAGGTTCAAATCCCTCGGGGAGTAAGTAGTGTTTACTACAAAAAGTGTGTAGTCTTTACTCGTTAAGACAATACAGACCGATCACATGTCTGGAAAATAAGATCACCCATGCGTAGGATGGGTGTATAAAGGTACGCGTCCATTTGCCGGCGCCGGACGCACCGCACGCACGGCACGCAACGGATTTTAGTTTGCTTTCTATGATTTTACATAGCGCTGCGTCCATTATCCGCGCCGGCATTTTCCGATGCGAGCCGTCAAAATCATACAAAGCAAACTAAAATCTGTTGCGTGCCGTGCGTGCGGTGCGTCCGGCACCGGCCAATGCACGCGTACCTTTAAACGTCGGTCATATGCCTTACGTCTCACCAGTCACGTGGGTCTTCCTTCCAATCAGATTGTAAGAGAAAACAACGGGAATGTGCACTTATGTCTGGGCTACTTGCCCTTGGTCTTCTGTGTACTATACAGGTAAGTATATTTTCTGCATATATGGGCGATCTTTGAAACGTAAACATAGATGACTATATCGACAAGAGGACATCATTACTATAAATTAAATTTAAATTGACATAGCATTTAAACTAAGTCATTTATAGATCTTAAACAGCATCCATTTGTCGAGTTCTGTAAAAAAAAAAAAAGTCTGGAATTAATAATAAAAATGTCCTCCTGGCCGATACGATCACACCGACCAGTCCTTTTTACTAGTTCAGCTTGCGTAGACATATGTAAGTGCACTGTCTCTTTGTACACTCTCACAATCCAATGATGGAAGACCGACACGACCGGGCAGAGCTCAGGCGCAGGACCGACCTCTCATCCGATGCATGGATCATCTTATTTTCCAGATAATCAGGTGATCAGTCTGCATTGTCCCAGTAGAGAGCAATTACACAAATCTGTTGCTCTCCGTAGGATGAACCCGCAACCTCTGGTTTACAAAGCAAGTAGTTTTCCAAAGCAAGTAGTAGTAGTAGTAGTCATTCTACAGTAATTCATTCATTCATTAGTAGCCGATAGACGTCCACCGCTGAACAAAGGGGGAGGCCCCTTAGAAGGGAGGGGTTGCCATAATCCCCACGCTTGACAGGTGGCTTGGGGATCGCAGTATAGGTGGAAGATAAATCCAAAAGAAAGACACTGCTGACCGTCTTCTTGTCCTCGCTTAGTCGCCTCTTACGACACCCAATGAGAGGACATGTGGGATGCAATTCTAACATCAACACTAAATGAAAAAAAAAAGATCTGCAAAACGAACTCCAAAGTTCATTAATTAAATGGAAATTAGCATCATTTCCGACAGAGGGATCAACAAACACACTTAACGAGTGGTTTCCCCTCAATCCGCGAACTTTCATCAATTCATAGTCGCATACGAGTTTCATTTTTTTCCAAACGAATTAATTGCTGCAGCGGGGGCTTTCAGTTGCATGCCCATTGACATACAGCTTAGCAAACACACGAGCCCTCGAGAGCTGTATGCTCTAAAACTGCATCCTAATTATGGCGTATTCAAAGTGGCCCGCCAATTTACCGCCGGCTGCGGCCACGAGCGCACTCGCGAAAATCTCTAATTAAGGTAAATAATGCTTATAATTAAAATAACACTCGGGGCTGGGCCGCTCAAAGCGAGATTTCGAACAGTCGACGCGTGTAATGCCGCTTTGCTCGTAACTACTTCACTTTTAAGCCATTTTTTAACTGTATCTTCTGTGTCTTTTTGGTTGATAGCTACCGATTTAGGAAATGTCAGCGCGAGGTTTTGATAATTGAAGGCATTTTCTTTCACTCTCTTATTTTATTAATCTGTCTTGCAATCATAAAATTAATACTTCGATTTATGTAGGTATTCATTCATAATTATAACTTTTAAGAAATATGATTTACCTAATGTCTTAAGAATCGACAACGCGCTAGTGATTCTTCTGGAGTTGCGTCTATAGGCTGCGGTGACTGCTTACCATCAGGTGGACCGCACGATTGCTTGCGACCTTGATAGTAACAAGTAATAAGTTTTAAAAACTAAAACCCGACTACGGATAAAATCGCAGTCTAATAATGTGATATCTATAACCAGCGGACAATCAAGCAAGACGCTTCTAACAACACCCTACTTGTCAAATTATGTTAAGTAGGTTAGAAGATATGCGGGAACAGATGAACATACATACATACTTACATACATTCTTGTTAAAATCATAACCCTCCCTCCGTTCCGTAGTCGGGTAAAAAAATCTATAATTTAAGTATGAAAATAATAATTGCGAATTGTCAGTCAGCTGTTTAGTGTACCTACTGTGTGAATTTAGATAAAAACTCGCTTTAACGGATATAGTTTTAAGCAAACGAAATCTAATTTACATAAAAAAACAAAGAGTGGTGCATTATAAAGTACATAAACTTGCAAATAAAGCAACCAACTCATCGTGATTTATATTTCAGTAAGTCTGAAATCACTTAAGTAGCAATAATTAACTTTATTTACATTTTGCCTCCAGGCAATTGTAAACCCTTTGTAAGACTGGTGACATACGTAGACCATAATGATTTCTGATATTTACGCGAATATTACACATTGAAATGAAACTAATTTTACGGATTATATCGCGGTTTATTTTTGATTTTAATTACCCGACGTTTCGAATACTTTACAGCATTCATGGTCACGGGCGGACCGCGATATAATCCGTAAAATTAGTTTCATTTCAATACGTAGACCACTTTTTATTGAATAAAAATTCTCAGTTATATTATTTTTAAGCCTAGAAAATTACGTCACGTATTTGACTATAATATACATGTAATATTGGGGTATATATACTTATTTTGAGTAATCAAATTTTTATGCTATATCTGCTGTTTATGTAGTTCTTTATTGTCATATTTATTAGACGGATGAAGACGTCGATCATTAAACGATTAAAAATGATTGTGAGGAAACCCATTTATTATCATATTGTTATTATTTTGTTATTATTTTTCTAATAAGAAGATATATTTTACTAATTAAAAGATAATTATGTATTTTTTTACAGGTAAAAATAGTATGACGAAAACAGAGATTTAATAAAACGCGTGATTAAATTACCGATCAGCGCTTATAATAAAATTAAAACACAGCTAAGTTCATTTAATCTTATTTTTTACTGCAAAATACATGAGTAAAAAATATCATGTTTTATCCTATCTTAGTTCTGAAACATACGAATAGCGATATGTAGACATCGTAGCAATGATGCTACGATAGTAATATTGCTACGATGTCTACATTACGCTACGTACCTAATGCTACGACGTAGCACATTGTACCCCGGCCTTAAACCGACGCGGTTCCGTCGGATGTGTAATTAAAACCATCCTTTACTGATTTATCGCGTCCACAATTTATTCCTTTATCTTTCGGACCACTAATATATCTTTATTCAGCGGTGCTTGGTAGATAAAATTAGCGAATTTGTTCGCCACTCCGTCTTCCTTTCTCTCCTTCGTGTTCAGTTAAAGGGTTGCCAGACGATAATTTACTTTTTAATTTATAATGAATAATGCACTCAGTTGTTCATTCATTTACTTTTTGACTTTATCCACAAACTTATGTAATTAATCAAAATTACTGAAACATTTACAATCAGTGACTTCACAAAATATTTATTTTTTAGTTATCATTATCTAGGTAAGTAGGTATGTCTTCATGATGCATGCTAGCAAATAAGCCCTACAAGATAATGTTCATAGTTAAGTTAAGGCGTTAATATTTTCCTTCGGAGTTGCTGGACGTTCGGGGTGTGGGCCCTTAGGACATGCATAGAGTACGGCGGTGACTTCGAGGAGGACGGCGGCGTGTTTGCGACCCCCGTTCCCGTGAGCACAGTGACGGGTTCCCGGGGGGCTACAATGTGCCCCCCGGTGGCGGGCTCATAGGCAAGGCACTGAGGGGCCCCTGCTGCAGATCTCACCGGAGAGACCCGGAGATCTCATGTGCCGATGCGACAACCGCGGGGGTTTTAATGGGTAAGAATCCCACATACCCCGGTCGAGCCCCACAGCTCCCGGGGACCTTTTGAAGGTTTCCTCCGCGTCAATTTATTACTCACCGACCAAATATAAATGTCGAAAATAAACAACGAAAAAATTAAACTGTAAGGCATATTACGAACAATTGAAAGCCCGTAAAACATTCGCATTCGAGTTATATCAACCGGTTATAAACGTGCAGCGGCGGCGGCATGAAATCCTGCCGCAATAAATTCAAACGGCGATTCATTAAATTCTTCATGAAGCTGGCCATGTTCAGTGCAACTCGATAAGGAGATTAATAATTCACAAGTTTACGGTGTTTAGTGAGGCTTTGTTGCATGGTGGCGCGCTATCGGTGCGATCTCGCCGCGGAATGGTACCCTTTGCTATGCATCTACGACTTGGATTATGGTACTACAGGATATACTTAAACTCAAAAATCTTTATTTCAAATAGGCTTAACGCACTTTTGAATGGTCATTTTTTTAAAAGCTACCACCGGATCACAACGCGGCCTCAACTGAGAAGATCCGGCAAGAAACTTAGCGGGCTTGTAAATTTTTCACTTTTTTTAAACATTGTTTTGTTACAAATGAATCGACATTAGAGATAGTGTGTCCTGCCGTTCGAAACATAAAGCAAGGGAGAAAAGAAGAAAACTATAAATTCCGACAAAAATTACAAAAAACTAAAAAGCCAAAGGGATAGTATTCGGACCAGTCCTCCAAGTCCCCCAAGCAGCACCCGCGCACGAGTTGACTCGAGCAGCAGCCATCACTCCCCTCAACCATATTAGAGGGAAGGGGGTGACCCACCACACGAAGCCGCCAGAAGCAAAGACTTTTCGATGGCGAACATTGCGATAAGGATTCAAAGCTTAAACCATTTAGTCATAGCACTACATTATTTTGTAACCATAAATCCACGCGATTCTTTAACCACAATCAACGATTTAGTCGCTTTTCAGATGAAAAAGCTATTAACCCTATATAAGTACTTTTATCATCAGGGATATAGTTTTAGAGAACTATTTTTGTATCACTCTCATACCCAATTGGATAGACAAAATGCAATGCAGCATTGGTGTAGATAGCTACTAAAACGCGCGATTTTGATACAGCGATCAAACGCAATGCGTCATTAAAATGCTAGGTAGCATCGATACAGCCACAAAATCACTAATCACTTAATTTTTCACTTTCAGTCTGTCACTTATATCCTTTTTTAGAATCTATACTTATAATAAAACTGTAACAGGTCCAATTCTGTACATTGAAGATATTTTGAAAATTATATTTGGAGGGCATTCTATAACCGATACTGAGGCCGAAAATGTATTTTTTTAAATTTTTGTCTGTCTGTCTGTCTGTATCACGGCTGCGCATCACGCCGAAACTACTGAATGGATTTAAATGAAACTTGGCATGATTTGAGATCTTACTACGAGGTAGGACATAGGATACTTTTTATCCCGTAATCTAGCACGGTTCTTTTGGGAGAGGGGATTAATGTCAAAATGGGTACTTGGTTATGCGCTTGGTCCGATTTCATAAATTTTTCTTTATAATATAATAAATATTAGTAAGGGAACACTCATAGAGAGTTGTTATCAAGGTTTTGTAATCGATGGGGTTAAGCAAGGGTTAGGTAAGGTCATTAAATAGATGGGTGACCGTTTAACGCCATTTGAACTAAACGGGTCCGTGCTTAGGAGAGCAAGTAAAAAGTGGGTCCCAGTTTTTAACCGACTATAAAAAAGGAGGTTATGTATTCGATGCGAATGTCTGTTATTAAAAGTTTAGTTAACGTAAAAATAGCGCAGGCGGAGCTGCGTGGGTCAGCTAGTCGCAAATATGAATACACCAAATTGACAAAGTTTACTTCGCACACAGTTACAATTACACTCTTTCTATGTAGTAATACAATTTAAGTCTAGAAACTTAAACTGTAATATTTTTCTAACAGTAATTATATAGTGAGTTTACACACCATATTGGTTTTTAGATAAGTAGATTCCTTATAAATAAGCTTATTAACGGTAGTTTTTTGTAGTTTGAGAAAGACAAGCGTTTCTGTCGCTCTGGCAAAGTGGTTGTCAAATTTCATTTTTTATGCCGGCGCGGACCCTGGTGGTTTGGTGTAATTTGACCTTTGCAAGGCCTGGGGCTCGAGTGGTTATAATCAGCCTACATCAGTCCACTGCTGGACATCCCAATCTTCGGCTCTCCTCATCCAGTCACTGGGAACTGCATTGCATATATCGTCGCTTCACATGGTCACCAGGCATCCTACGCTACATTTTCTGGTTCGTGTCTCCACTCCAGAACAAGTCTTCCCCAATGAACATATTCTGTTTAAAATTTAAAATATTATTTTCTATGCGTTTATTGAAACTAAATTTTTACAGTTTATTTACAAATATACTTAAACCAGGTAAAAAAAATCCTCCAAGTTACCCAAAAGACTGGCGGCATTACCTGTTTGTATGGCCAGGCTTATACGTTGGCAGAAAATGCTACCAGCCCGTTATTTTCTTCCATTAATAAAGTTTACAATCCACGTTTTGGTTAATCCAAGTGCTGTATTGGAGGTTGCAGCCGTCGGCAATGTTATGACACCTAATATGCGTTTGGCACGCGAGCCCGTGCATTTCGTTTTGCCAACTAATGGACTGGCGGAAGGCCGGGACCGGCGAGCGTGTTGAATGGCCGATTTGCGATTGACGCTAGTTGCCATTAATCCACGGAAAAATACTTATTAAACAAGCAATCGTTGTAATCTTTAATATGTTACCTTCTTTATAACCCTTGTATATTTTGTTAACCCTTCGATGATTGGCCTATGGCGCCTTTTTATGTTCTCTGTAAAATTTATTATTTTATTTTATTTTATAGGAAAACATACAGTGTTTTAAAGTAGTTAACTCGTGGTATAAACTAAGCACTAATTACATGTTTTCACAAAAGTGGTAACTACATAGCTCATTTGTCAATGAATCACGATGCAATCATGTTAGTTGTCGTTATGTTGAAAAATACAAAATTAAGCAAAACTTAAATACTATACAGCATGAGAATCGAACCAAGATTTAGTCAATATCGTTTTAAAACAGTTAGGGTTGCAGTCAAACAAGTCTAGTTCAGGCAGGACAACCAGCCTATTTATTTAATTAGCTGCTCTAATCATGAATGAATTTTGTCTGTAGTTTGTAGAACTCGGAGGAATAGCAAGGTATGTAGGGTGTCTCACAGTCCTATTAGGCACTTTAAGATGGATTTTAGATAGTAGTGATGGAGAATCTAGGACGTTCTGCGCAATTTTAGCCATTGACACGATATCGGCAATTTTTCTCCTTTCAGACAAAGGCAAGATATGATGCCTAAGACATCTTGTCTCGTAATCAGAATCGTGAGTTTTACACTTGAATTGAATAAATCGCATAAATTTCCGCTGGATTTGTTCAAGTCTATCAACGTAAACATTATAACGCGGGTTCCAAACCTGCGAACAGTACTCGAGGATGCTACGTACCAAAGTACAATAAAGAATTTTGATTACTTTAATATTCGTGAATTGAGCACTTGATCTTATAACAAGACCCAAGACTTTATAGGCTTTATTTACGATGTGATCAACATGGTTTTCGTACGTTAATTTATGATCGTGTATTATACCAAGGTCTTTAATAAAATTAACTTGATTTAGCTCATGACCCTTTAAGTTGTAATTAATGCGAAATAAGTTTAGTTTACGACTAAATGTTATGAAGTGACATTTTTTAATATTCAAATCTAGTTTATTGAGTTCACAATAATCAGCAAACCTATCTAAATCTTCCTGCAAGAGCCGACAGTCATTCAAGCTACTAATTTTTTTAAATATTTTCACGTCATCGGCAAAAAGCAGAATATTAGAGTGTTTAATACAACCGCTGACATCATTAATAAAAATGTTAAAAAGGAGAGGTGCGAGCAATGAGCCTTGAGGAACGCCAGAAGGGACAAACTTCCAGACCGACGTAAAACCATTGACTACTACTGCCTGGGAACGGTTCTCAATATAGGAAGCAAACCATCTATATAAGTTTCCATGGATGCCTGCAAATAGAAGCTTTTGAAGTAAAAGTTGATGGTCAATTCGGTCAAAGGCTTTACTGAAATCCGTGAAAACAGCATCCATTTGTCCTCCCTGATCCATGCTAGCCGTAGCAAAGTCAGTAAAATACAACAGATTGGATAGTGTGGAGCGTTTCTTTACGAATCCATGCTGCTCGTTAATAAAGGTTGAAGATACCGTCGAATAAACTTGATTATAGACTATTCTTTCGAATATTTTAGCGAAGATACAAAACTTGGATATGGGTCTGTAATTTTTAACATCATTTTTATTGCCACTTTTATGTATTGGCGTGATAAATGCAGATTTCCAAATCAGAGGCACAACTCCTTCCGAGATAGAGCGTTTATAAAGAATCATTAGTGGTTCAGCTAAAGATTCGGCACATGCGATAATAAATTTCGGTGCAATGTGGTCCGGCCCCGCTCCTTTGGTTAAGTCAATTGACTTTAATAACTTAAGAACTGATTCTACTGAAATCTCTATGTCGCTAATATTGTTTGGAGTATCAATAGAAAAATTAGAAGGCGAAAGGACTGTATGGGAAGAAGAGGGAGCAAGAAAATTAGTGTGAAAGTAAGAGGCAAAAAGATTACAAACTTCTTCACCGGTGTCAGCGCTTTGTTCGTTAAAGTGTAATATCGAGGGAATGGAATTAGAACCAGATTTGTTCGATTTAATAAAAGACCAGAACATTCTGGGGTTCTCTGCAATTGCATCCTCTGAACGTTTAATATAAGATTCAAAGCACTCCTGCTCTAACCTTTTAGCTCGATCACGAAGTAGACAAAACGTATCATGGTCACTCCGATTACCGTATATCTTAAATTTTTTCAAAAATTTGTACTTTTCTTTAAGTACTTTTTTCAGTGATGCGCTGTACCAAGGTGGATAGGAGGAAGAATTAATTGATTTATGAGGGATATATGTATCTCTGACTTTGTATATGTGATAATAAAATAATTCAACTGCTTCTTCAAGTGGAATATTTTTGAGACAGAGTTTCCAATTAATTTCATTTAATGCTGACTTAATTTTATCGTAGTCTGCTTTCTCGTAATAATATTTAATTTTAGTATTAGATTTCAATAAGTATTCATAAGAGAGATTTAAAACCACTTCTAATGATTTGTGATGTGCATCCTCGGGCACCAATGAGTCATTGCAAGATGTTACTGATAATTCCTTATTACACAACACATAATCTAACAGTCTATTGTTTATATTTGTGATTGAGTTATATTGGTTAAGATTACACTCCGCTAAAGTGTCGAAAAATTGTATTTGCGATTCACCGGTAATCCCTGCAGGTTGTAGTGAACGTATATTCCCGTTCCAGTTAATATTACTTAAATTAAAATCGCCCAAAATTAGAAATAAATCGTTTGGGCAGGAGTTAATAATTACTGATAGATTTTCGGAGAAATTGTTTAATTGTTCATTAAAAGAGTTTCCTAACTTTTCATTACAGAGATATAAGGTGCATACGTGCAGTCTATATGTAGCACGGTTAGATTTCATATTTTTTAGTGTTATAGATATCCAGATGTCCTCTGCTGAGGACCGCCACTCAGGCCGTTCAGTAGCAGCCAACTCACGGCGAGTGGCTAACAGTACTCCACCTCCGCACCTCTCCTTTGTTAACAAATAATTCCTATCCCGCCTCCAGACATCATACCTGTCATCGAAAAGCTCGCTATCACACATACCTTCCATCAGCCATGTCTCAGTCAGTGAGACAATGTCATACGATGATAAAAGTAGCCTTCGTTTAAACGAGCTGGTTTTGGTACGCAGACCTCGAGTATTTTGGTAATAAATTTCAAGTTTATCGGTAGCCATTAGTAAAAGCATGAATTCAATAATAAAATAATTATAACAGTAATAATTGAACTTAAAATATATGTATTACGTTTCCAATACGTTAAATAGGTCCTCAGAACAAACCAGGCTAAGGCATGTAAAATTAAATGTTTAATAAAATAATACATATTATAATGGGAGTATAAATGGGAGTAAAAATAATGGGAGTATAAATAGCATACGTTATTATGTAAAGGAACATGATGTTATTAATGAGATAATGCGTACCTACTAACGTACTTGACTAGAGGAATCATCAAAACTTGACTGTGTGTAACAAGCTTTAAACTCACAGCTGTAAACGGGGAACTTGTGTAATTTTTATTTTTTTGTGCATAATTTAATTTTAAAATTATCGCGGTGAAATTTTACAGTGCAACCTATGTGGTTTAAGTACCAAATTTTCTAAACACACAGTTTTTACACCATCGGTGTACAATGTTGTACGTACCTTTGCTATTGAAATATAAGTCGCCGAGCAGCAAATGGTATGTACCAAGTGTTAATTAGTCTACAGTTGATGACAATTTAAAATGTTGTTAATTTTCCTGTGTCCGGAAAACGCCGAGGGCCGCCACCGCCGAAAATGTTAAACATTTCATTTCAAACTGATTGTAATTACATTTTTTTTTGACGCGGGGGAAATTTTCCAAAGATCCCCGGGAGCTGTGGGGCTCGACCGGGGTATGTGGGATTCTTACCCACTAAAACCCCCGCGGCTGTCGCATCGGCACATGAGAGGGGGGACCCCAGGGCTCTCCGGTGGGATCTGCACCCCTCAGTGCCTTGCCTTTGAGCCCTCCGCCGGGGGGCGCATTGTAACCCCCCGGGAACCTCAATGGACGCTCAAAGGGCCCACACCCCGAGCGTCCAGCGACTCCGAAGGATTGTAATTCACTACAACAATATCAGCGCAACACATGTTTTTTGCGCTCATACAAGTTATTCCCCGTGGGGTGTCCGGGTAAGGATAGCACCACCGCATCTCTTCCCGTTGGGTGTTCGTAAGAGGCCAAGCGTGGGGATTATGGCAACCCCTCCCTTTAAGGGGGAGGCCTTTTGTTCAACAGTGGACGTATTACGGCTGCTGATGATGATGATAAGTTATTATTGTGCAGTTATTTTTTTGAGGATTTCTCAATGATATTCAAAAGTAAAAGGAGGAAGATAGGTGATCCGGAAGTGGCAGAAATAAGGTGAGTTATAATTAACTCACCTTATTTCTGCCACTTCCGGATGTTGTTGTGCGGGTGGTGTACGAATGGACGACTTGAATCAGTAGTACACCACCCGCGGAAGCATTGATAGTGTCACTTCGTATCTATTTTATTGAATAATCGTATCAAAGCAATCGAAAATTCTAGATATTATGTAAATTATCCAAATACAGAAACAAAATTTTCTAGAATTTGTGATATTGCAATATGTATGAGTATTGTGCCACTTATAATCGTCGATGGCTTACTGGGTAACGTATCTATCTATTACTCATAATATCATTGTGTTCTCTGATAAATCTTATTTATGTATTATCTTTAATATATTACGTCTATTCTTTAGGCTTTAGCCTACGGAATCAATGTTCATGGATATTTTTAACGATGTAATGCTTTACTATACGTCAAAAACGTATATTTCTCTGTCATTAATGTGTGCGTAGTTTGTGCTAAGTGATTTGTCATCTGGCATTCGGGCAACCGGTGGATGCAAAGGGCTAATTGTTGCGTGCTAAAGGGCTTTTGTTCAGTGGTGAACGTCTTCTGGCCGTGTACACCCTCTGGTGGCTAAAATGGTCTGTTTTTAGTCAGGTACTTTATTAAGTGAGGTCATCTTATCTATAAGTTTCCGCGTGCTCAGCTGCTTTATATTTATTTTTCTGTGATAGTGTTTGAATAGAATGCCACTCCAAGATTAGACAATGTCATTTAAACCTATCTAAGTATTATAGTTGTGGGCTGATTTGAGTGCCTTAGGGAGGGCTAAGTAAAGTAGTGGAATTAATTATGCGGATGTTGGTGATAGTGATGATTACAATTTATAATACTTTATTTTGTTTTTTTTTTTATAATAAAGTGTTCTGGCCATCGATAGTATACTTAAACTAGATTAGGTGATACCGTCTGAAAAGTGGCACACAGGAATAGCGCCCTTGAGTCGCTATTTATTTTCAAGCCACAGGTTGGCAAAATTATTTTTGCCAATAGAAGTGTCGCTACTGTCTATACGAAACTGTCAATCTATCACGTCATTATCATAATAAAACTGTTAGTTACCGTTTCCGCCATCAGCACAGATAAGTCCGCTACCCCAGTGATCACTTTTTGGGTGTAATTTTTTAACCCCCGATCACGAACGAACCAATTTATAAGTTTGACGCCTATGTCCGGAAGTCTGTCTGTCTGTCTGTCTGTCTGTCTGTCTGTATATATGTCAGTCTGTGGCATCGTAGCGGTCTAACCAGTGAACGGATTGAATGCGTTTTTTTTATTTGAAAAGCTAGTTTAAGCGAGATGGTTCTTAGCTATGTTTCATGAAAATCGGTTCAGCCGTTTGAAGACAGTAGGGATATTTTGTATACAATAGATATTTTTCATTACTTCTATTAGTCCGAAAGATCTGAAATTTAGAACATAATTACAATATGTTCTATATATCCGATCCAATGATACTAAATAAAATGGTAACCTTCACCAGGGTCTGATGATGATCAGCAAGAAGGTGTTAACAGGATCTCGGCCCCAATAAACGTAGACCCATCGAGTTTGAGCTCGTTGGATAGGTATCGATGAGTAGTTGCTAGAAAAATGGTGATCAGGGTCTGATGATGGAGCAGGAATGTAGTCACGGGATCTCTGCACCAATAAACGTAGACCCACCGAGTTTGGGCTCGTTAGGTAGGTCTCGACACGTAGTTGCTAGAAAAATGGTGATCAGGTTCTGATGATGGAACAGGAAGGTGTTCACCGGATCTCGGCACCAATAAACGTAGACCCACCGAGTTTGAGCTCGTTAGGTAGGTCTCTGCGAGTAGTAGGTAGAAAAAATTTGATCAGAGTCTGGTGATGGGAGCAAGCAGGAAGGTGGCAACAGGAACTCGGCTCCATAAAATGTAGGACCACGGAATGTATTATGTGTAGGACCCACCAAATTATAAATCTATGGTTCAATCTTGACTAGTAGTTAGACAGATACTGATCAGGGTCTGATAATAACACAGGAACGTCATCTTAAGAGTTCGTTTAACTACGTCGGGGGTTTTTGTTTTTTTTTAAATCTATACTTGTTTAGTAAATGTTTATTTATTTTATATATCATATCGATGGTTCTGGCACACCGCACTACAACTTTGTGTTGTATGGCAGAGGGACAATGCTTCACGTTCGCACTTATCGACGTCATATTTGTCCGACAACGGTCCATTAATCAATTTATGCATTTTTAATTCGCCCCTCATTATTTGCACGTGAATTTCATTTCCACTGTTGTTTCACCATTTTAAAATTTAAACTTCGCCCGCCGCCAAAATGTGCGTTTCCAAGTAATTTACAAATTTATCATGTTCGCCTACAAATGAGCAAATATTTATCGCTTGTTAAGCCACATGTAAATAATATATGTGAATTTTTTATTAAACTGCGGCCTGGTTAATGGCAATGGTTTTATTATTCATTAATGAGATTTCCTTCGTTACGTTGATGCTGTATGCAAGTGTATATAATAACATTATTATATAAATTGATAAATAAATAAATAAGTAATTTTTTATAAGTTAAATAAGTAAACTCGATAATGGTGAGGTGACGAGGTATAGTCTTAATAGGGCAATTTTAATGCAGCGATATAGACAATTTTTGACCGTAACAGAGGCCATGGTGGTTCTTTGTGGGCCTCATCTTATTTCTTTTTCTTATAGTGCCGTCTTTATTATTGAAGGTTGGCGATCATCATGGCAATTCGAATCTTTGACACTGCTGCTCTAAAAAGTGTACGTACGCTTTTGACAAACCATTGTCGAAGATTGTTCAACCAAGATGTTCTTCGCCTTACCGGCTTGCGGGCTCCCTGAAGTTTTCTTTGGACAATTAGTTGTAGTAGCTCATATTTTGGACCTCGCATAATGTGGCCAAAGTATTCCAGTTTCCTTTTCTTAGTATTCAGTATCTCCATTTTTCCCATATTCGTTCTAACACATTGGGAACTTTGTCTCTTCACACAATTCTTAACATACTGCTGTACACCCACATTTCGGAAGCACATAATAGTTTCAATGAGTGTTCACGCTTTGACACCGTACAGAAAAATGGACAAAAATCTAAAATTGTCCAAGACTACTTATCTAGGCCAGAAGGTCATCATAGCTAGTGGAACTTTTGTTCATTTTTAAAATTATACTTGTGTACTGTGGTTTATTTTAGATTTTACTTTCCCGACGTTTCGAAGGCTTTGCAGCAATCATGATCACGGGTGGACTGAGATGATGGACGTCTTTATAAAGTCTAAGAGTGTATTATTCTCGTAAATAAAAGACAACATTATTATAAGTACTTGTGTTTTATTTCTTTGTTATTTTATTTTTTTGCTAGCTTGTTTATTCAAACATTTTTTACAATCATCAACTAACTTCGTTCTTCGTTTAACTACTTTATCCATTATCCTATCGTTACTAAGCTCGTGTAAAATAGCAATTTACATAAATACTGACGACCGACCGTGCAACGCATGTAACATATTTTCCCTTTAATTTTTTTGACGCGAGCCCTCAAAGTAATTGATAAAGGCACACCGGCCACCATCCATGACATGTTGTATTTATGCGAATTTAAAAGCTTCCGACTCGCGGAGCTCAAATCTGAATTAATCCAGCGTTTTTTGATCACCCCCGTCGAAAATTTAATGGTCGTTATTTAATAATCAATTCGAATGTAATGGAATATTTAACAGGAGATGTACCGTGTAATTAATTGGTCGTTACTATCAGTCATCGAGTAGATTTTTATTTGGATCTCATACTCGTACTTACTATATATTTTTTATTTGAGATGAATCCCACCACTCATTCCCACCACTGTGACTCCTGTTAGCCAGGATCTACAGTGGTCACCAGTGAAGACCCTCGGCGAGTCCCGGGGAAAAGCTAAAATGTCTTGGAACCCGCAACAAATTTAATTAGAAAAGTGTATAGGAGTTAGAAAAATATAAATTCTACTTCCCTCCCTTTGCAAAGCGGAAGACAAGTAAAATTTGCACAGGTCGAAATAAACTCGGAACGAGAAATTCTTACAGGTGCACCAACTAGATTCAGTCCACCTGCAAGGCACCACGGAAGTTACTATATTTAATGGGACCTACATTTAGATACTACTATTAAACTTGTTTCCAATAATAAGTATGGAAAAAGCGCTTGAAAGCACGGTAATTTTCCGTAGTCGCCACAAGGTCCGAGTAATATACAACTACTTACTTACTATACTTCGTAGTACTTACTATATATGACGACTGACTACGCAGTCAGTCGTCATATATAGTAAGTACTGAGTACATATATAGTAAGTAGTAAGTACTAAGTGATCACACGATCATGAACTAAGTATCCCGGGGCTTTTAAAATGTAGAGCAAGTACTACTTAATGTTCAAATGAAGTTAACCAAAACTATCCAATGGCTTCTGAAATTATATAGACCATCAGTAGCTGAAGCGCTAAACACCTTAATAATCATGACAACTTGTTTCAACGTGGGCACAATGCTAACTAGTCAGACGCAAGTTTAACAAAATGCAAAATTATATACGACAACCAAATCTAATAAGCCAATTGAAAGTGAACTTTATGAATTAAACGTTAGGAACTGTTTATAATACAATGTGAGGCACAATTAACTTTGTCCGCGTATACCCAAAACTTAGGCTAACTTGGAGCTGTCAAATTTGTTTAGCGGTAAGGGAGGGCTGCTTAAGTTGCGACGTAGGGCGCCGCTGGCGTATAACTAAGTGCTTACTTGCCTACTAAATTGTTACATTTGAGTTGTAAAATTAATGCCGCGATTTATGTGAAGTGGTTAAAGTTATTATTGGTTAGGTACATTAAGACTCCACTACACGGCAATATTCATTGATTTGTTTACAAGAAACCTCTCAGTAATAGTTGAGTTGTTTACGTTTATGGCAAGGAGAAACGATCCTATTACACAATAGGCACTGCTCGGGATTCCCTGGTCAAAGTTCGAGAGAAGCCTAACAGGTGTGGCCGAGGGCTAATTACGGCAACTTAAAAAAGAATCGTTATTTGATACCTACGGTTTATTGTTTAAAAATATTTTTCCTGTTGGAATATTTCGAAACACGTTTCATGTTTTAACAAAGTTCAGTGTTCTTCTTAATTAATTAAGGGTAGGTACCTTATGTAAAAATGGCATGTATAATACAGCTACCTACGTATAAATAATGAATTTAACAAGTAGGTACCTTTAATCTTTTTGGGTTTTAATTCAAAAAAATATTGTATAACTTTTCTTTTCTTTTTTCTTTTCATATAACATACGGCTGATTTTGATTATTTATAAGAAAAATAATTCAATTATATAAACCGCATTCGTTTGAAAGCCATCATCGTAGCCATACAGACGCAAAATCAAGTACAGGTTTCACGTATAAGTACCTTTAACTTAAAACATCCCTCCTTTCTGTCTGTATTTTTTCTTCTCTGCATTTTTATGAAGTAGGTACTTTATGGGTCTATGGACCTACTCGTATAGTACACATTTCGTCGGATTGTTCACAGCATCCTTTAAGAGTCTAAATCCAACGTAACTCCCCTTTAAACATTACGTACGCCAATGGTTATAGCCATACTTTCTGCCGAACCCTTTTCCAATAAAAACCTATGATATGTTGCTTTTCAAAGCACCTGTGCTTGGGTTACCTGCAGAACTCCGTTTTCAAGAATTATCTTAAAACAACGCATATCGTTGAGTACCTATATGATTTAATTTTTTTCTTAACTATATTATACTTTTTTCCAAATGTACGTAATAGCGGCCGCGTATGCAATAAGTGGTAGTGATTCGAAACTCCTTTAACGGCTTGAAATAAACTTTTTTATCTTGAATTAACACTTATCCAATACATACTGTATTTAGTCTACAGTAAGTAGATCTACAAGACCACTTACATATACAGGGTTAAAGGTTAAGTTGACCTAGATCCTTGACGAGGTTATAGTTTCCATCAGTCTGACTGATTTGACTTGAATTTATTTCAATTTCTAACTATCAATCGTCTACTACGACCCAGTCGATTCAGTAAACTGAAATTTTAGTGTTGAGAACAATTAAGCAACTTATCTACGATACAAAAATCGCAAACACAAATAAATTAGAGGCAATAAACCCAAAAAAATATAGACCAAAAGACAAAAAATCGGCTATTTTTAAAAATAACTCCAAGGACCAATAATATCTTGATAACGGTTTAGGTTGGAGTATGATGTTTCTCAGTCAAATCAGTCAGACTGATGGAAACTATAACCTCGTCAAGGATCTAGGTCAACTTAACCTTTAACCCTGTATATGTAAGTGGTCTTGTAGATCTACTTACTGTAGACTAAATACAGTATGTATTGGATAAGTGTTAATTCAAGATAAAAAAGTTTATTTCAAGCCGTTAAAGGAGTTTCGAATCACTACCACTTATTGCATACGCGGCCGCTAACTACAACCTCTAAAAGGATCTAGGTCGACTTAACCTTTAACCCTGTATTTAAATATACATTTTTTTAACATTACCATCTACTGCCACGTAATGTATACAAAGTTAAGACCTTGACAACAACTATTCAGGCCGCTTATTCGTTTCTACTAAACAAGGTTGTTTTACTAATCCTTTTTAAACATATTAATTATAACTTTTTTTTTACACAAACGTGCGGCTAACTTAATTATGACTATTACTAAAAAATATCTACATATTTACCTAATTTAATAGAGCTATGAAATTTGCATCCAGTTTAGCAAAAGTTATCTTACAGGGCCGTAGTCCACCGTAAAACATAAAACAAAATCAGCAAGGCGATAAGGGTCGTTTCGCACTGCGTCATATTTCACAAAGTGCCCTAAGTTCGGCAGTTAACTCGCACGGTTATGGTGCTGTTAACACGTGTTCGCGCTCTATATTGTTTGTGCCTCACATGTAACTAAATCATTGATCGGGGAAAAAGTCTTAGAGAGTTGCCTTAAAACTTGAGTCGTTAACTTTTTCTACAGAACATTTACCAATTCATAAAGGAGGTAGGCTCTATAACTAGAATATAAACATAAGCAAGTATAAAAATATCGTCATCACTTTAAACAACAGCTGATAAAGTGTAGTTTGTTACATAAACTTACTTATTAAATATAGTATCTCATGTAGATGTAATAATTAATTGATAAATTTTGAGTGCTGCAGACAGAAATTTACTTATATGCTTTTTCTCATTTATTGTTCCACAGCTTACTTACATCTTTCCGCACTCCGTTTGAAGATAGATATCCCTTGGTTATCATACTACACAAATATGCCTTTCTTCAATTACAAAATATCAAACAGCGGTATAAGTTGGGTACGTTGGTAAGTTCTTGACAAAATTTTCATAAGAGACGGGGTAAAGCGTCGCCCGGGGCGACAGCGTCCTCCACTTGAGATCACTTTGTAGCATTAAACGGGCCTTTATCGGGACAGAGACGGACTCACTGCGCACCGGACCACCGTATGAACATAGAACGTTACAAACACGTCTCAAGTGCGTACGTTTGTTCATTTTTTTTTATTTAGAACATGCTAGAAGTTTTGTCTTTCGTGAGGCTTGTTATTTAATCAGGCATGCATGAGGTAAAGCCTAAGTTTAGTATATTTGTTATGTAACCTAAATCATTTGAAATTATAAAATGTGACGTCCAAATAATTTTTATCTTAAAATCTATCTATATCCCAAGAGTAGAGATTGATGTCAAATTGTCAATTCAAAGGTTACAAAAGTCAATAAAAATAAGTTTTAATCCATGGTTGTAATACCTAGTGTTGTAATGTATTCAAAATGACGAGTATTTAGAATCAAAATAGACAAGATAAAACCGAACAAAATGTAATACTTTACGTGACTTACCTTTACGCTGCAGAGTCAATAAATATAGAAAGTATAAAGTATTAACTATAGAAATCCGAAACGCATATGTTACGTACTATGCTACAGCTGGGTATCTGTAAAGACGTCGCCATGAATAAGTGTAGTGGAGCGTGAACGGAACTTGACAGTATCATGGCGGGAGGTCTCGGACGAGTGGACGCCAAATGAAACTTTATTGGAAGTTTTTCATTTATTCCAAAAAATCTTTACTGTACATATATTTCTCATAGAAATATTAGGGTATTTTACCTTTACTTGTAACAAAAATTAGAACTTAGTCCAGCCAAACACAGCCATACATTAAATAAGAGTTTTTATAATTTATTTATTAAACCTTTATTGCAGGCCACAATGGCCCATAGATTTACAAGGTGGTAGGTTCCTTGCGCGAGGAACCGTCCAGGTAGGTACCATCGCAGTGTCAGATATTCTGCCGCCAAGCAGCAGTGTGTAAGCATTGCTGTGTTCCAGTGTGAAGGGCACTGTAGCTGGTGAAATTACCGGACACAAAGACTTAACATCTAATGTCTTAAGGGTCGGCAACGCGCTAGTGATTCTTCTGGTGTTGCTAGCGTCGATAGGCTACGGTGGCTGCTTACCATCCGGCGGGCCGTACGCTTGCTTGATACCTTGGAAGTATATAAAAAAAAATAGAAACAAATACCTTAAAAACTAACATACATATTATATTATTACTAATAATTAATGCGGTAACAGCTCAGTGGTCGAGCGCTTGCCTTGGAAACAAGGTGCGCAGGTTCGAATCCCGGCTCGCACCTCTGATTTCTTCAATGAATTATGTGCGAATCGTCTTTGTGCGATTGTTGCTAGCTTTCGGTGAAGGAAAACATCGTGAGGAAACCTGCATGTCTGAGAAAGCCTAACTAGCTCTCGAATGACGTGTGAAGTCCGCCAACCCGCACTTGGCCAGCGTGGTGGACTATGGCCTAAGAGCCCTCATATTGAGGGGAGGCCCGTGCCCAGCAGTGGGACATAAACAAGGGCTGGTATTATTATTATTACTAATAATTAGTGACACTGAGAGTTGTTGTTGTTGAAAAACTTGTTTTTGTTGGCTATGTTAAGTGCTATATTCTTATATATAAAAATCTTGTGTCATGGTGTTTGTGGTCGATTTTTATGATATTTTTTATGTACATTTGGTAGGTATGAGAATAGGTCGTACAGTATATTTCATACCACTAGGTTATATAAAAAAACCCAAGCAGAGCTGCGCGGGTCAGCTAGTAGTCCTAATATAAAAATAGCAGGCCTATCGATATTTGCTGGGTCTTATTTTTTACATAATATGCTCCTAATCATAATCGTAAGCAGTGATATAGTTGTGTGGCAGTGCAAAGCAGCAGTAGGTATATAAGCAAGTCAGTATCGTTTTCTATTAGGCTAGAGCTTCGTCCCGTCGTCATCGAGTTGTAAAAGAGAATATCTTTAAGAACTAAAATTCCATTTTACGCGAATAATACACATTGAAATTGGGATAGTTAATTGTTAGTCTTTAATTACATATTAATAATTTTAACTAAATATTTACAGTTTACTTTCAAATATACTTAAAATAAGTAAAAGACTGGCGCCGTTACCTCTCTGTATGTCCAAGAATATTACGTTGGTATAGTAGAATTAAAATTAATACGTAAAATTAGTTTGATTTCAAAAATCTTAGCAACCCACATAAATGCCATAACTCCATAACATTAATCATAGTTGAAATATTTTCAAACAAAGAGAGGGTACGTTTAACAAAATAAAATTACTAAAACGTGGACGATTTCCGTCCGCGGACGCATGAGGACGATTTCCGAAATGTGTTTACAATGAGGGCCGGACGCCGGCGACGCGACATATTTCATCATTGCTAAGAAATGCTTCCAACTACATAAAAATGCTACAACGAAATGTGGTACAGGTGGTCACAAAACTCTTTGGATTGTAACTATCGACGTTTTAATTTACATATTAAATGAGAATCTTACAAGTCACTAGCTAGATCAAAGTGGATTATGGGCTCCACATAAATGCGATGCGATGCGAACAAATGAATTTTCGATACAAGTTGCAGGAACTTGTATCGAAAATTCATTGCCCTAAGACCTAGCTTCCAACACCAAAATGTCATTCTCTACTCAAAAATGTGAAATACTACGTCTTAGTGACGTCATACTCACAATTACAGTCTGTGTCAAGATTTGCACGTGATGCTAAGTCTGCAGATAGATTCCACCTGTGTCAGATATGCAGCCAAGCAGCAGTGTGTAAACATTGCAGTGATCCAGTGTGAAGGACACTTTATCTGGTGAAATTACTCAAGAGACTTTATTACCGCTTGATTAAGTGAGTTACTAATAAATATATATTCTCATTTCACTCCATTTATTTTTATTTACAAGAATGCTTAAAACAATACCAATAGTAATTGAAATTTCTGAACACACTTGTGTACCCGAATGTACTTTAGGCCGACAGCGGGTGGACGTCCACCCTCCACTTCCGGTCACTATATAATAAAGTTATTCTCGTTCTTTCGATAAACTTCAGTTTGTCCGGCGATAAATTACCCGGTCACATTCGCGGAAGTCGCCCGGCCTCGGCAAATATTGGCTTAACTTGAAGAATGGGACGAAACATTGTTCCCGGGATTTGATACGAATTACATTTTTTGTATTGGATTTCAAACATCACAAAATAAACATCACTAATATTGCTCGTGTACGTAGACTACCTTGATATAGTTGATACCGTAGTATACATATGTATATATTAAGTAATATATATGCTTATAATAAACTATACATAAAATACAATTCTAAAAGAATTACTACGGATTAAATCGTGGTGAATTTTTGACTTTTATCATCCCGTTTTTTTATTTTAATGTGTAGTGTTCGCGTAAATAAAAGAAAACGTTATACTAAAATAACACTATTAATTTGTATTGTGGTTGAATTAATTAATGGAAGATGCTAGTAAATCTTTCTAATGTCATTTCAATTATTCATAATTTGGTTTTTGCACCTATTATTATATGTGGTGGGCTATATTCTAAGCCATGCATTGAGCGTAGCGCTGTAGGCGCTGCTACGTCAATGGCTTGCGTAGTCTTGTAGATCATTATTATTTTCACAATATTTTGTTAAGGTTAATACTTGAATATTTACTTATTTTAGGATAATAATAGTAAGCAGCTACAGTGTTGAATAAAAAAAATTCATCATTACCCGTCGCGGTTTCTCCCGACTTTTTGACACGCTTTTATTTTAGTTTGTAAATCTAAATAATAAATATAATAGACTGCACAAGTCTATAATATTATTTTGGAAATAATTTTCTAAAAAACTGCCAGATCCATTATGTAATTTAGAAGAAGTATGTGAAGAAACAAAAAGCTAGACGCGGAGAAAGACTGTTGTCATGCTACGTAATAAAGTATAATATTAGGAGTCTTGGAACAGTATCCAATAAATATGTTGCTGTATGGAAAATAAGACGATATAGTAATATCTACTTTTATATATGAAGATGTATCCCATATCCAAATATACATTATACTAGCGACCCGCCCCGGCTTCGCACGGGTGTAATTGAGAAAGAAAAGAAGTGAATAATTTAAAGTTACTGCCTTTGATTATAGAATTTCTTCATAAATAATGTTTGTAGCTGACTTTTCGTAACGCAATATGAACAAATTTTGTTTAGAAGTGACGCGTGAAAGGGCTACGTATAGCTGTCTGTCCATGGGAAAAGTACTCGACGCTTAGGTTTAAGCCT
The DNA here is from genome assembly GCA_911728495.1 of Furcula furcula. Taxonomy (NCBI): domain Eukaryota; kingdom Metazoa; phylum Arthropoda; class Insecta; order Lepidoptera; family Notodontidae; genus Furcula; species Furcula furcula. The sequence goes on along the minus strand of OU452249.1, from coordinate 19,841,939 downwards.
GCAACGTTGAATCTCTGGGCTTGTGATTTGTTAATTGTATTTATAATTTTATTAGAAACTGCAGACGTGTACCGGTGCACAATTTGGGTGGATTAAGGACAGGAACAGGACACCATTTATTTAAAACCAATTTATGGAAGCAATACGGGCTTCCTTGTTCGGTTTCATCGTTAAGACGTAAACGGGGGTCAACCGAGGAATTCTTACCCACTAAAACCCCCGCGGCTATCACGTCGGCACATTAGAGGGCGGACCTGGATCTATCTATCTGTCGGGATCTGCACCAGCTGATACCACTCAGTGCCTTGACTTTGAACCCGCCGCCCGAGAGGCACATTATAGTTCCCCGGGAACCTGTCACGGTGCTCACGGTTACAGGAGTCACGGGGGAAGCCTTTAATGGGATTTACGGGACTCTGTTGGTGGTCAACCGGTTATGTAGGATTCTTATACACTAAACCCCCAACGGCCGTGCAATCAGCACATAAGAACCCCTTCTTGGGCTATCCGGTGGGATCTGCACCATGATACCCTCTGTGGCTTGCCTGTGACCCCGCCACCGGGGGGCACAATAAAGCCACCCGGGAACCTGTTACCATGCTCACGGTTACAGGGGTCACGGGGGAAGCCTTCAATAGGTCCCCGGGACGCTGTTGGCGGTCAACCGAGTTATGTAGGATTCTTATACACTAAACCCCCAACGGCCGTTAAATCAGTACATAAGAACCGGCCCGCTGCCGGGGGCGCATTATAGCCCCTCGGGAATTTGTCACCGTTGTCACAGTTAAGGGGTGGCGGGGGAAACATCCAATATGCCCCCGGGATCCCGTGGGGAAGTCACCCTGGGTATTTGGAATTCTTACCCACTAAAACTCCCGTGGCTGTCACATCGGCACATGAGGGAAACCTGGTTTCTCGGGTGGGATCTGCACCAGGTGTCCCTCAGTGCCTAGCTTTTGAGTCCGCCGCCGAGGGGCAAGCATATTATATCCCAGATTTAAATTATATTATACGGAATGAATGATATATAGAATTAACTTCTATAATACTCGATTGTTAAGTACATGTGTACCTCTTTAGGTTTAGTCAACGTAAGCTAATTAAATTTATTTACTTAGATTAAACTTTTAAATAAATTCAGTTAATATAAAAACCTTCAGTGAAAAATTAAAAAAAATAATAAAATGATTAAAAATAAAAAGTTTAAAAGTACAGAAAAAAAATCCTAAAGAGACTTGAACCCGGACACTGCTGCTTTTAGAAGACGCTTCCGTAACCTCCCGACCACGGCTACTCTCATTATACTATTCGAATTACTTGATCATATTCTTGTTATATGTCTGCTCAGTCCCTAATGCATATAGTGTGATATTTTACCTTATGCATTAAAGTTATCCGTGTACACTACCTAATTTACGTACTAAGCAAATCTAAGTGAGAATATTTGTACCGCCATCGGTTGAGTAATAATACTGCTTTTTAACCCTGTTAAGGGATAAATTTAAAAAAAAATCCCCTCAGTGGCTTACATTTGAAGCCGCCACCAGGGGAGCACGAAAAAAAATAAGACATCTGTCATCGTGCTCAGTTGGGGAGTTATGTAAGTTATGGGGATCACGGGGGAGACCTCCAATAGGCTCCCAGGATCCTGCGGGCGGTCGAGCGCGGTATGTGGGATTCTTACCCTGTAAACCCCACTGGTGTCCGCACAAAATCGGGGGGGCTGCACCGGGTACCCCTCAATGCAAGGCAAGGGCCTTTGAAGCTGCTGCCGGGGGCGCATTAAAGCCCCCCGGGAATCTGTCACCATTGTCACAGTTAAAGGGGTGGCGGGGGGCACGTTTAATATGTCCCCGGGATCCTGTGGGGGATTCTTACCCACTAAAACTCCCGTGGCTGTCACATCAGCACATGAGAGGGGTTTTCCGGTGGGATCTGCATCAGCTGTCCCTCAGTGCATTGTCTTTGAGTCCGCCGCCGGGGGCGGGGTATATTATATCCCGGATATTTACCTACTTTATAATATATGGAATTAATGAAATTCTCTAGTACTTGATTGTTAAGTATGTATCTCTTTAGGTTTAGTCAATGTAAGCTATGTAAGTTTATTTACTTAGATAAAACTTAAAACCTTCAATGAAAAATTATCTAACCGATGGTGAAAATCGCTGCGTGGTTTAGGAGGTGCTATTGGATATAGACAGACTCGGATAGCGACTTTGTTTCACACTATGTAAAGATACTTTGACGTCGATGGTCCCCAACACCAGCCAACCTATAGAAAAAACCCTGACTGACAGACAGACAATAATTCCAATAAAGTTTTGGCTTTTTTTATATCATACGTGCATGCATATTGTATTCCTACCCAAACAGACATTTTGAAAATATATTTTCATTATTTTATTTTTATTTTGTTATATTTGGGAAACAAACAAATGATACCACTTATTACTAAATATAAGATCCAATAGTACATAAAAATCAATTCAGTTTCCACTAATAACTAAATCGTAACATTAGAGAGAAGTTAACTACGTATGCATGATTTTAAATTTAAAAAAATCATTAAATATAAAAAATATATTAGAGATAAAAAGTGCCGGAGTCAATATGAGTTAAATATTTAAAACATCGAATCTTAATATAAATAAAAAAATCAAAAACAAAGTTTAATAATACAAAAAAAAATCCGATCAGGGGTAGCGAACCCGGACAGTCCGTACTTAGAGGACGCTTCCGTAACCACTTGGCCAAGGAACTTTTATTTAATCTTTCAAATTATCGTATCTTATTGTTGTAATATATTTGTACTGCCATCGGTTGAGTAATAATACTTCTTTTTTACCCTGTAAAGGGATAAATTATAAAAAATATGAAATACTAATTCAATTAATTTTCTTAACGAATGTCTGTGCAAAATTTCAAGTCAATAGAACCAAGGAATCGCGTTCTCCCATACAAACTTTGCCCCCCTGTTTGACCCCCTTAGAGGTTGAATTTCCCAAAATCCAGTCTTAGTGAGCACCTACGTCTTAAAAGGAACCCCCATGCAAAGTTTGAGACTCCTAGCACTTGTAGTTTCTGAGATTTCGTGATGAGTGGGTTTTTGTCTAATCTTTTATATAATAAGATTTGTCTAGTGCACTGTTTTGTACAGACAAACAAAAAATCCGCCTCGTAAAACTTAGTTAACTTATTTACACGCCTGTCTTAACCGTCCCGAAATCTCGTCCCGTTAGCTCCAATTCCCGTTTACCCAGTGTATCGGGTCTAGCGGTTGAAACGCGTATTGTTTGCGGCAGATATTCCTGTATCTGATGGCGCGGTACTAATGCCGTATGAATGAAATTTACTGTCAATATCTGAGGCCCGCATGCGGCTTTGTGACGCAAACTGTCCTCTTTTATGCCCGCTATTATTGCTCTTTTTATTTTTTTCCCTTTGCATTTTTCAGTGTATTTATTTACGAGTCGCCGGCCCTTTATTTCATGGATCCGGTTTCATTGGCTATTTGGATTCATTCCTTTTTTGTGTAAATATAATAGTTTTTCTGTTTGTGTGCAATGTAATAGTTACCGTTTAATAATGTAACTATTCGTAAAAATAATGCACACTTCTTTATATGTAAACAGCAGCGTTTACTTAGGAATGCTTAAAACATAAATTTTGATCTTGTAAAGTATTAGTACCAATTGACGAAAGTAGGATTTATAATTACTGGTACCTAACAATTATCTGCTTAAAAATTTGCAGAAATTATTTTGAGTAACTAAGTTATTCTAATCTAATTTAGGTTTATTTATATTTGCGTCCTTTGCGGTGGAGACCATGGGGCCTTGGTCTCATGAGACACACGGTTTGGTGAAAGAAATGTTATCCAAACTTATCGAAGTCTCAAGAGACCGTCGGGCTGGTAGCTTTTTCTGCCAACGTATAAGCTTGACTATACAAAGGGGTAATGCCGCCAGTCTTTTAGGTGCCCTTCCCTCCCAGTGCAGCGACAACTTGGAGGAAGTTTTTTACCTAGCTTAAGGATACATATTTGTAAAGAAACTATATATTTATTTTAAAAATTATAATAAATAGTTAATTTATTAAATAATCTTTAAAGATATTTAATAAAAATCTTATATTTTATCTTCTTTTAATATTTAAGCTTATATAATGTCAAAGAAAAATAAACCCCTAAAGGTACTTTCTTCATAGGAAAGAGAAATGTTCTTGACACATTGATTTTTATTTTTCTATCACACCAGTGTCTTTATCCGCACGAATGTCGGTTCTTACCTCAACTGACTGTTAAATAATGATCACAAAACCCCACGCAGTAATAAGCACCCCTATAATTTGTCCAGGATTATCGCGAGACGGCGCGACGCGAATCCCGGCGATTAGTCACAAGTATCGCGGGATGAATTCACGGGACGGATCCCGGGCTTATCTCAGTAAGAACGTACCTTCAGAGAATACTGATCGTCTGCGCCACGATTACGTATTCAGGTAAAGGTGTAGAATTATCAAGATCGCGTATTAATGTAGCCGTGAGGGGATTATGATCTTAGACAGTGTATATTTTACGAGATTTCTATTTAATCTTTGTTATAGTTAATATTTCATGTGATGTATTTTTTAGCATCTCTTCTAATACTCTATTTACACACCTATGAGGACATGTTACATAAAATGTAGACAACCCTATTTTGAGTCGACTGAAGATAATAAAATATGCTAAAGATCGAGTTAACAGTTTCACTTCAGCGGACTGGCATCATCTTCTTTCAAGGTTTGCTTTTTTAGCCGACTGACTTTTAACTGGAATCTAAATACAGTGCCTAAAGAATTTCCTTTTCCAAACTCAACATTAAAAAAAAAACGATGGTACGAAATATTAACCTCTTAACCTTTTTTTTTTTTGTCGCGGGGGAAATCTTCGAAAGATCCCCGGGAGCTGTGGGGCTCGACCGGGGTATGTGGGATTCTTACCCACTAAAAACCCCGCCGCCGTCCTCCTCGGAGTCGCCGCCGTACTCAATGGACGCTCAAGGGGCCCACACCCCAAGCGTCCAGCGACTCCGAAGGAACCTCTTAACCTAGAACACAAGGCCTTTTATAGTTGCCGTTATTTTTCTGCAACCCCTGCAGTCTTTTTGATCTTATTTACTTGAAACTGGCAAAACCATCGGTAGTTGACGAAAGCCTTAATTAAAAAAAATGAAGAGATTCTTCCCAAGTCATGCAGCTACAATTATACAGGTTTTCCCGCTATGCATTATCTCTCACGTAATGCCGTAATTTACTTTATATCGGTATTTTATTTCAAACCCTTAACTTTTGGAACTTCTAAAACCGAGGAGCAACTTGTAAACGTTGTTATATTCCGTGTGAAAGGCACTAGTGAAAATAGAGGCTCGAGTGCAGTTACTAAAGCCTCAGGTGACAAGTGGCAGTGCAGTGTAGCTGTCTAAAGGCAGGAGGCAGTGTGACAGAGCAGTTCCCATCAGGCGAATGTCTTTCTTGTCTCGTCATTATTCTTTCTCCTGGCTGTTGTCCCAATTTATTTGGGGTCAGCCCTCCTAGTACTCCTAGTGCGCTACGCCGTACGACTGTGGGTTGTCTCCTTATTCGTGTTTATATTGTTTAGATATTTTTTTATGGTTTGCATCCAGGTCATTGGCGGTCGTCCATGGCCTCTTCTCCCTTCTTCCAAATTCATCACTCTTTTAATTAGGTGGTCATCATCTCTTCTCACCACGTTTCCGTACAAAAGCAGGCGATTATCCCTAAGTTTTTCATGTATTTTGGTCCCCGTAAAACTACCACGAATATATTTGTTAATTATTCTTGAGACGCCGCCGGACCAACGCAGCATCTTCATCATTAAGTTGCTCTCTCTTCATTATGTTAAACAACAAGGAATGTTCTAGCTACTTGTGTATAACCATTTGGAAGTTCTCACAGAAAAATGCAACAAACTAAGTTAACAGAATGATAATTTTATTAGATATATCGTGTACAAAATTCTGTAAAGAAAATTCTGTTGTGTCGGCAAGTAGCGCTGAGTGAGAGGGTTAAGCAATTAATTCCGCCATAGCGTCGCGACAGTGGTTCGATGCCCCAGCGACTACAACCCCTGTCTTTACCGCGTGTTGCTCTTTAAATACCACTGCACAATTTAGCTTCATCTAATAAGCGTCTCTCTATAACTTCTCTAGAAAAATCGGTCCAAGTCCAAAGTGATAAAAGTGAACATTTTTTCAAAATTCTATATAAAATAAGTTATGTTTATATCCTACTCAATATTGACTCGGTTTTATTACGGTTTAATACGATTCGATTTTAAATATCCCAATGTATGTATATAAATTATATTAGCAGTTCCCCAAGACTTGTTCTTGGTGAAGATATAAATACGATCCATTTCTAAGCATGGGACTGTCACTAAGATGCTTTGAGAGACAAACCCGTTTCGTTAACATTGGTCAACTTGGCAATCGAATTTAGGACCGATTTGCGATCAGATGTGTTGTTACAATGTGTGATTTATTAAATTGGCCCTAACTTAGACAGGTACAAAAAAAAAACAAGGCTTCAAATATATTATTAACTTCTATCGCTCTGTTATAAGTTATAATTATTGCAAGATACATCAATTTTCTCGTTTGGCAACCGCATCAGCCGCCGGTCGGCAGCGGCGCGGCGTCCGCAGGCATTATAATTACCGCACACCTCAGACACGTGCCGCAATTAATTCCTGTCCGCAGTTCGGCTGCGGCGAGGCCTGTCCCGGACACCGATCCTGGAATCCAGTCCTGAGACCAATCTATAAACCGACACTATAAAGACAACGTTCATTAGGAGTGACAACGCAAAACTAATCTTACAGAGCGCCACCGAAATATAACGTAATAAAAATGTTTTTTTATTCTTATTTAGTTCAAATATGCAATGGTAAAACATTAATAAATAAACTGGTTTCGAAAATAGAACCGACACCAAAAAAACGGTTTACCTAATTTAATAAGTAGTAATGTCCAACTTGGATTATGTCTACTGCGAAAATATCCCCCAAATTCAGATTTTATCTCTTTGAAAGACTGGCACTGAATACAAGCAGACGATAAAATTTTTGTATGAATAGCATGGACGTTAGTCGGCTTTTATATCTTCTACATTCAATAATTAGAACATTACAACTTAATTATCATCATTTTTAACGCCCGCCGCCGCGCCGTGACGAAACTGGAAGATCTAAGATATTTTCCCAAATACCTATTTGGGAAATATGTAAGCTCGTCAATTGCGTCACTGGTAGTTAATTATTTTAAGTTTATTGTTGGCTTGCTAGTATGTGTAGGTTTACAATGTAATCCAATATTAAGTCCATGGATAATCAATAGTTATGGCTTCTGCATAGAGGTTGAGTTATTCGCAACTAATCTTGGATAGTTTCAACATCATGTAATAGTATATTATGTATTCATGTATACAGCCACGTGTATATCCTAGCTATCCTGGTTTTATAGTATACATTATGTAGTGCGGTGCAAGGTAAAAAAATTAATGTAAGTGCATTAACATCAACAATAAAAGAAAAGGTCTATTGAGGTGTCGTTTTAGAAGAGTCTTTTTTACAGACAAACCAACAATGTTATCTCACAGGACATCAACTTTTTGGACAGTCATTGAGGTGATATGCACTACGTAATAGAAATGATATCATAGCTAGATCATTTCAAACAAGCTTTAGAGTTGCTTTGCACAAGCTCAGTTGTTAATTTATCAGTCTATGTTACATAGATTAGTTTGAGTAACATATCTTATAGATTCACTAGCGAGTTTGGGTGCTGGAATTTCAAAGCTTGTTGTGATGACTCCTCTCCTAGTACGTATGTATGCGTAGCACATTTTTTTATTAACCAATGGGTCGTATGTAGTCGGAATATCTCAATTACAAAAATAGGTTTTCATTTCTATTCTACTGGTAGGTATGTGTGCTGATCGTGTGATTTTATTATCAGTGAATATTTTTTTTAAAACAATATGATTTTTTTGTTCGCGCACCTGACTACACGGGTAATAAATATCGAATAAACCATTGAAATATAGCGTCAGAACAAGTGTCGGTGATAATAAAACCTTCGCATGGAGCACATATTGTCCAAACAAGAGGTACAAATGGATAGTTAGGAGGCCGCCCACCGGCCAGGGCGGGCGGCCCTACGTCGCGGCGGCCGTGATAAATTCATTTTTGGGCAAGCTTTAATTTGTTTGCCGGCACTCCGCTATTTGGAAAACGCCATTTCTCATTGAACAGATTATGGAGATTACGAATTCATTAGGGACCCTGTATCTTTTGTTCGCAGCGACGGGGATATTGCTAATTGATATTTTAGGCACACGTGTAGTTTGCTGTGACAAAGTGTAATTGGTTTCGAAATTAATTTTCAAACACACAGATGTAAAATATTGAGAATAAATATTCAATTAAGTAGTAGATAAATATTAATTAGTTGTCCAGTTGCATATTAAAGGCTCTCTAAAATTTGGGATTAAAAAGCGTGTAGATTGTACCGGCTGCATAGTTGTATGGTTGTATCGGACTCAGCGTAGGCGTACCGAACTTACCTTAAACCTTACATTTCAGAGTCACTGGATGTTTGGAGTGTGGGCCTTAGAGGCCATCGAGTACGGTGGCGACTCCGAGAAGGACGGCGGTGGGATTGTCACGGGGACGTGAGGACTATAATGCGCCCTCCGGCGGAGGGCTCGACGGTGCTGATTCCACTGGAGAGCCCGGGTATCTCTTCTTATGTGCCGATGCGATAACCACGAGGGTTAAAGTGGTTAAGAATCCCACATGCCCCGGTTGACCCCCACAGGCCCCGGGACCTTTGAAGGCTTCCCCTAATTGAACAAAACAAAATTAAAAAAAGGCGTAGGTGCCGCACTTTGCTTTTAACCACATAGGAAATAAATTATGTTCTCTCAAATCCTCTTTATACACAAATAAATGTATATATACCAATGATAATTAGAAAGCCGCAAGGAATCCTTACCCGGCTATTGGCACCAAGTGTTGCATATTTGTCAAGAGGCGAAATCCCAAATATTTTAATTTAATCTGAATCCAGTGGGACAATGTCCGAGGCGGCATATGGCGCTCTCCGGTGATTAATATGCAGGATGGACACTGTCGAAACCCACTGGTCTTGGTCGTTTTCCTTCATTTTCAAAACACCGGGAGGCAGAACAACGTTTACAAAGCAAGATATGTATTTATAGGGTTCATACTGGATCTCTCAGATAGTCTGCTTAAAAATCCTCTTGTTAGGTTAGGTTAGGTTTGGTTAGGTTATAGGTGCATCCTTCGGAGTCGCTGGACGCTCGGGGTGTGGGCCCCTTGAGCGTCCATTGAGTACGGCGGCGACTCCGAGGAGGACGGCGGCGGGGTTGCGACCCCCGTCCCCGTGAGCACCGTGACAGGTTCCCGGGGGGCTACAATGCGCCCCCCGGCGGCGGGCTCAAAGGCAAGGCACTGAGGGGCCCCTGGTGCAGATCCCACCGGAGAGCCCTGGGGTCTCCCCTCTCATGTGCCGATGCGACAGCCACGGGGGTTTTAGTGGGTAAGAATCCCACATACCCCGGTCGAGCCCCACAGCTCCCGGGGATCTTTCGAAGATTTCCCCCGCGTCAAAAAAAAAAAAAAAAAAAAAAAAGGTTATAGGTGCATAAATAGATAATGGAAGAATGTACAAAATACATATACAGAGTGTTAAAAAACACGCGTCCGATCCGTGAGGGTTTTATTCAGTGTACCAATACAAATACATTTGTTGAATATCTCCATTCGTTTTCTAATTTGTACCAGGAATACAAAATCGGATTCGTTTTTCTGGGACAATTTAGAAAAAAAAATTTTCCTTATTGATCGGACACGTATTCTTAAACACTCTGTACACGACCGACATCCATGACATTTTAAACAACATGATTGTTTTATTTTTTAAATACACAATCATCGCTGCCATAGATGTGTCAGCGATGATTTTGTATAATGTATTTGTTACGATTTGATTTTTATTATTTCAAAAATCATATCACGGACTGTTGCTGCTAAAGAGTATCAGTAGTCCGGTGATATATTTCAACCGAACTACTGCTACTGAAAATTTGCACTAGTTTGGTCAACCGGACTAACAACCGGACTACTGCGACTAGAGGAAAAGTTACTTTTTTTTGTGAAGTGTTAAGAAAAAAAAATCTTTTCTAAATTCAAAAGTATGTACCTGTCTTCCAGTTAACATAGATAAAAATAAGGAAGAAGGGACTATCATCCTCGCGTAATACAATTCTGTCCAGCTGGTTATCTGATGATGCATTGCTGAATAAAATGTGAGTTAAGACTCAAGTTTGCACAATAAATAATTGTTTCCAGGGACGTAATTGCCGTAATTTCATGAATAATTACCGCCACAGAGCAATTAAATAAATTACAGAAGGAATAACGGGCTCCTTTGGGCTTTAGTTTAAAGTTGGGGCGTCGGCTGTTGCACTTAATAACTCTTTGAATTTAATACATATTCAAGCAAAATTTCACCTATTTGTTTTTTTTTATATTAACTGAAAATGGGAAAATCAATCGAGATATGATGCGCTTCAATAATCTACCTGCTATGACTTATATATATCTATGTTTATGTATTTATTAGGTTCGACTGTTCAGGTTGGTGCCACCGCAGGGTTAGTCTAGAGTCGCTGTAGCACTTCGGAGTCGCTGGACGTTCGGGGTGTGAGCCCTAGGTCGTCCATTGAGTACGGCAGCGACTTCGAGGACGGCGACGCGATTGCGACCCCCGTCCCCGTGAGCACCGTGTCTAGTTCCCGGGGGGCTACAATGCGGCCCCCGGCGACGGGCTCACAGGCAAGGCAATGAGGGACCCCTGGTATAGATCTCACCGGAGAGCCCTGGGGCCTCATGTGTCGATGCGACAGCCGCGAGGGCTTTAGTGGGTAAGAATCCCACATATCTCGGTTGAACCCCACAGCTCTTGGCCTTTGAGCCTTTTGAAGGTTTTCCCCGTAAAAAAATAGAACCTCTATAGCGACGTGGAAATTCGCTTACACTGGAAACCGGAGGTCGCACAGACTAATCACCGGATTGTCTGAAAAGTATCATACTTTTCAGTATGATAATCTATGTGTCAGATGGACGTGCAAAAAGACGGCCCTGCGCCTGACCTCTCCCCGGTTGTACTGTCAGCGGTCTTCTAACCATCGGATCGTAAAAGTAATCCATGCAAGCAATTTTGCCCTATAATATCTGCCGCGTAGATGGCTGATCGTTTAAAGATTGGTCGCTATAGTTGTATCGGCCTGGGGGGCGATTCTCGCTTACTTCGAATCGACTTCGATTTCGAATCTGCAATACGAAGCCTATCTCTACTAAGAAATCTCGTAACTCGAAGTGATTTTCTCGAATCTTGTATTCTGGGCAACCATCGAAGTAAACTTCGAAATAATCTCTATTCGAATGAGGAAATTGTTGCCATTATGAAAGTTAAATGTCCCGCGAGTCATTCCGTTCAAGTAGTTCATACGGCTTTTTTACCAGATGGGATGTTTTTAGTAGAAAAACATATCTACAAAGTTGTTCACGTCTTTATAATAGTAGAACAACATTTTGTACGATTTTTAACATACAAATTAATGAGTACTAAATACACAAAGCTGTATGAACGTTAGTTCTTACCATAATTTTTTATAAATCTATGGTTCTTACTTAGTCTGTGGCTGTATGATCCTAGTACCTCTGCCTGTCTTTCGGTGAAGTGAAATTAAAACAAAAATGCCATATGTTTATGGGTTTATGTTTACGATGTTGTTTTAGTATGCCTGAAGAATTATTTATAAAAAGAGAAGTTTTATTATTGTTGTCCGTATTCTTGAAGACGTTATGTGATGTTTATATGTATATACTCTATCTTGTCGACATAATGATTTTATCGTAGTTGGCTGTCGATCGTAGTATCTCAATTAATAGTCTGTGTTGTTGTTTGTTTGGTAATGAACTAAGTTACAATGAAGTGCGAGGACTTCGTAAAGTGTAGTTATACTTTAATAAACTATCCAATAATGTTACTTTGAATAAAATAATCTAGGAATACGGTACTCATCTTAAAATTATAATCATTAAGGGTTGACATTTGTTGTGATTCGAACTCGAGATGACGATTCGAATGGTCTTGACCAGTCGAAGCAGTTCGAGCGGCTAGCGTTCGAAATATGTTGGGCTCGACATGTCGAGAATACAATTACGTGATTTTTAGTCGCCAATAGTTCGAATTCGAATATTTTTTCGAATTCGTGATTGATTCGAAAGTGCGAGAATCGCCTCCCAGGACATTATTGCAATATATGAGCATTGGTGGGTTCCAGTGGGTAGGCACTACAGCTGGAGGAAGTACTGTGCTTGAATACATCACACTGTACAGCCGTCAGTGTAGCGCAACTGCCAATGAGTAGGTATGTCGGTTACAACTAGGTGAATGGTTTGCTCTTTTCGTCAAGTTACATAAAACTAACCAGTAAGATCCTTGGGCTGTATTATCGAAGTAGCAAATTGTATTTTGGCGACTATCTGCGTGTAAATTGTGGTATCAAATTGGTTATTTTAACGTATAATCTCTGAAGCTAAAAGGTCCCCGATTTAGAGCTTATTCAGTAAATCACACTAAATCGCTTATCGGTGATGTGAAGGCGTTTCTAGTAAAAAAAAATAAAAAATCGTAGAACCTCAAAATAAAGCAAATGTATCTATCTAAAAATGATATAATTATTACTATGCAAAATAAAGCAAATGTGTCTAAAAATGATATTTATGTTATTTATTTATTTTATTTTACAATTTATATACAGACATACGTCCATAGTACACACACAATTTATTACAATAAAAACGGAAACAACGGATATAATTATTGTTTTTTATTAATTTTTTATACTTATTATTTACTAGACTTTATTTACATAAAAATAATATTAAGTACATTTTATTTACAAAACCATTAGACACGAGAAAGAATATGATAAATTGCCGTCGTTATTTTCCTAAACACGTAACCGCAAAATGTAGCGCCAGAAGCGGTCTGGCTGAAAATTTCAAAAAGACAACCGCCGCTGTCATACGCGATATGGCTCGCTTCCAAATGCCGGTGACAGAGGGCCGGGGGACGCGCGGGGGCCGTCCCCACATGGCCAGTTAGTTACGCCGCGAATTATAGGGGCCATTACGATTCATTAAGGCCAGTTAGGCTTAAACCGCTGTTTGCCCACGCACACGTAAGCACCGCACCGCACACACGAGCCTCCGTCCGCAACAGTATTGTTTTAGCGTGCTAGAAAGAGAGGGAATAGAGAGGGTTGTAATTTGAAATTTTAAGCTGCAGATATGTGGGTGTAATTAGTGGCGGTCGTAACGAGCTTAGGCTATTGGCTACTGAGGTGTGAATTTTTGATTTTAGTTTTAGGGACTGAGGTTGAATTGTTCGAGATTTTCATAAAAGCATGTGTAATAAATAATACCTGTTGTTAATAAAAGACTATTTTTAATGAAGAGTTAGACGTTCACCTTATGATGTGTGATACACCTGCTAAATACAGCTACATTACACTGCATTTCGTCACACGAGACATTCATTAATTAAGTCCAATGAACTCAGTAATTTTCAGATAGGGTACCTACCATGAGTTGACATAATCTGCATGCTTGGCAGGCATCCTAGGGATCACAGTATATAATTATAATAATTATCTGGGACAATCCACACACGGTCATCTGATCCCAACTAGGCAGAGCCTATGCTATGGAAACGAGATAATTAATACAAATACTTATTTCCTTTAATTTGTAAATTCATACATAAATAGATAAATAGCAACCAGACAATATGCGGGAATAAAACCTAGGACCTATTGGGTAGCAGCCAGCTAAGGTGTCTAACCACTAAACCAACAGGTCCGTCAATAATTATGCAGTTGGATATCACAGAAAAGTCGCTGCGTCCGTTCTGGTTTTCACTTAGTCGCCTCCTCCTTGACACCCAAGAGATGAGAGTGCTATTCTTACCCGGACACATCACGGGTTTTATATGCTTACAGCAAAAGCTATGAGAATTTATTTCATTTCCCCTCAGCCGCCATCAGATGGTGGATTCGTATGTAAATAAGCGTCATAACGCGTTGCTCATAGCTGGAGGCTTGCCAGTATTGACACTATCGGCTTTCAGGCTCGACGTGAGCTCAAACCATGCGATGCGTGTGTTGGGCTATAGCTGATTATTTGAAAGATGTACTCAGTTTTATGTACCCAATAGTAATGTATTTGGTTATATGACTGGTTAGTAAATCATTAACCGTAGATATTCGTTAGCCGGTTTAATACTTAAGAAAAAAAAGTTTGTTGTCTCTCACGCTTCTGACGTCACATGTGTGTATAATTTCCACTGTCAGCGTTTTGATGCTTGTATTACTAATCAATTCAAGACCTTCCGCACTTTTCACAACTTCTTTTTTTATAAACTTATGGCCTCCGTCAATTACATAGGTACTATCGATGATTTCACGAGTGCTAAGTAGTTAAATAGAAATAAATTATAGTATCAAGTATAATATGGTAAAGAAAATTGGAAAAGCCTCCTCATTCCGGATTTTATCGTGCAAAGAAATTCCGAGCATAAGTCTCTCCATACCCCGTTGTGTGAGCCTCTCTAAAAGGCCAGTAGTTAAGCACCACAGAAGAATTATTATAAACGTAATAATGCAACAGATTTTACTTTAAAGTCAAATTCTATACACCTATCGTTTTTATTAAAAATTGGGGCAACCGCACAAGAAGTCGTTTGTGTCTGAGCGAAGACTATTTGGAAAGTAAAACTGTTAAAACACAGCGTAGCCTACTGCTATAACCCGATCACGGTAAATCGACCGTATAACCTACGGTTTTTAAAAATTCAGTCACCCAGGCAATGTAAGACTTTATTGTCTTGAAAATAGAGACCAATACGGGTGAAAAAACAAGTGTGTAAACGGTAGCATCTGCCAATTTGTAGCTAGCTGCATGTCGCAGGCAAATACCGACGCGCATCGTTTGCCAATGCTTTTGACAGCCTGAAGTATTCAGTAAATATTCACTATTCGTTTTCACCTATTTGCTAGTAGCCGTTTTAAATCTGCAAGATCTAAGAGATGATCCAGTAATTAGTGCAATATCTACGTGTATAGTTATATGTTTAATGAGCGACCTACCGCGAGTACACCTTGCCTTGTAAGGTTTGAAAGCTATAATATACGTATAAAGGAGCGCGTCCATTGGCCGACGCCGGACGCACCGCACGCACGGTACGCAACGGATTTTAGTTTGCTTTCTATGATTTTGACGGCCCGCATTGGAAAATGCCGGCGCGGATAATGGACGCAGCGCTATGTAAATTCATAGAAAGCAAACTAAAATCCGTTGCGTGCCGTGCGTGCGGTGCGTCCGGCGTCGGCCAATGGACGCGCAAGTTAAAACTACCGATTAACTAACAGTTTTGGATATCGGCTTAGTTATGAACTTTTCAAAGATACTTTAGAACTTTATATTTTAAATACATATCATCAGCAGCCAAAACACGCCCACTGCTGAACAAAAGGCCTCTCCCTTAGAAGGGAGGGGTTGCCACAATCCCCACGCTTGGCAGGCGGCTTGGGATAAAAACATATAGATAAGTTTAAATACATATAGATGGCAACAAAGAAAGGCTTATTCCACTTATCCTAGGAATCTAATGTTAAAAAAGTCCAGTAATCCTCCTTATAATTTTGTATATATATTCCAATTTTCCCCCTACGGTAATAGAAAAAAAGACAATAAAAAATAGTCTATGTTCACATAAATTAACAAAATAAAATAGCACTTGATTACGTACAACGGTTTAAAATCTGAATTTAACCCGACTCTCCCCATTCCAAATTGTCCCAAGCAATTTATTTTCAAACCCAGACGCATTAACAAAAACCAACGATGGCCGAAAGAAGTACAAAAAAATGCACATAATCCCGGCTCAACTAAGCCCTGGGGCTATCTAATAACATTTATTACTCCGCTTCCGGTCCCCAGCGTCCACTTCCGGTGGCTGATAAAGTGGCGCCATTTTTGCCGCCATATTTATTTATAGGTGTTCGCTGAACGATAATGTCGATGCGTGAATCGTTTATTACTGGGAGCTAGCCACCGGAACGACACGGACCAATGATACCCATATAAACAACGTATTTAATTAATATTGGACGTATATTTTGTGATATATTCTCACACAAACACTATTGCTTGCATAATGGTATAGATGAACGATGTGATTCTGAATTGACTCCGACAGTTAAGAACAAAAAATAGAAGAGATACTTGCTTACTAAGAACACAATCTAGAAGAGACGCTTGCTTAAGGAATGTTTCTGAAACAAGGTATTTCGATAAAATTACGGGTAGATTAAATTATGTCCTATATATACTTAAAGAAAGGTGGAGTAAAGTAGGTCGTATGGTGTACTATTAATGAAAGGATGAATTAGGTAGGGAATTAATAGAGAATACATTTACTTGAAAATTAGAGCAACCTGTCTAGGGAAGCACCTTTAAATAAAATAATAAAACACACAGACAAACAAAAACATCTTTTATTAGCGTTTTTTTCCTGCTAAAAGTTAGGTAGCCGATTTTCTACATAAAGAACAATATATTGATGGCTGTGAGACCTACATTTCTGTGGCACCGTCTTCGGTTCCATCTGCTGCTAGCCCAATGATTTCTCTGACATACGAGTACGGCTGACAACGCACAAGTTAAGCTCCTGGCGATGCTAATGCTTTAAGCGAGCCGCATAATTGATCCACTTTTGTGTAAACAATATATTAAAGCTTTAAGATGTGCCTTAATAACTCATACGGGTCTCGAGTCAATCCACGATATGAATACTTCTGTTATAATAACTCCTTACAGATTTGTATCTACTTCAGTATTTACCGTGATCAGGGGAAGTAGAAATAAACTAGCTCAGTAGACACACGAGCGTCCATTTATCATATCGATGGGAACCAGCAAGTGTTCGTACGATTTATGCGTTGCAACTTTTGTGCCACGCGCGCAAATAACAGTCGGTAACTAACGACTTATATCACGGATATAGATAATTGTAATCTTTGCGACGGCGATGAGCGGTCTTTAACATAATTTGGACTGGGATATAGACATACATTATATTTACATATGTATATACTAAACATTACTTTTTGTGTTTTTAATAATGGTGGAACAATAAAGTATTATCTATCTATCTATCTATTACTTTGAATTTGTAAACGAGTTATTCCTATAAACACTACAGATACATGTGTACATTCCCGTAACTAGGAAACTTTAATAATTTACTAGGTGTCAGGTCACTCCCTAATATCACTACTTATTCCCACCACTGTAACACTTGCCAGCAAGGATCTACAGTGGTCACCAGTGAAGACACCGAGGTTTGCCCCTCGGTGAGCCCCAAGGAAACGCTAGTCTTGGAATCCGCAACGAAAATTGAAAAAGTATAGGAGTAGTTAGAAAAACATAAATTCCACTTCCTTCCTTTGAAAACTAGGTCACGATATTCTTGGTCAGTTTCTGCCACTTGGTGCATCAATCGGTCTTAACTCCCATAGTAGAACTTGCCCAGAACAACAATAGATAAAGAACAAAAATGTCCCCACTGTGCTGAAAATTCAACATACATTCCAATTTACCTGGAAACCAACTCATGATAATTTAGCAGCGTGTTTGTTTGAAGTGGACAGGGAAATCCCGGCATAAATCGCGGGGCCCGGGGGGCGGCGGCGAATTACGGGGATGCGCCCCGGGGAACACCGCACACAAATCATGGCCATGCTACTTGAGACAAACGGCAACGCTGAACAGGATAATCGTGGATAGAAGTTCCGGGGTTTTTTTGACCACTTTAAAGTTCATAAATACATATGTATTAACATATTATTATAATCACTAATTTATTTTGCTCACAGTAAGAAAGTTATGCCGATCACATTGTTTAGGGCTGATTGTTCAAAATGAATGAGGGGAGTGATGGCTGCTGCTCGAGTCAACTCGTGCGTGGGTGCTGCTTGGGGGGACTGGTCCGACTTCTATCCCTTTGGCCTTTTAGTTTGTCGTAATTTATTTTTTTCTTCTTTTCTCCCTTGCTTTATGTTTCGAACGGCAGGACACAATATCGCTAATGTCGATTCATTTGTAACAAAACAATGTTTAAAAAAAAAGTGATAAAATGACAAGCCCGCTGAGTTTCTTGCCGGATCTTCTCAGTTGAGGCCGCGTTGTGATCCTGTGGTAGCTTTTAAAAAATGACGATTCAAAAGAGCTAGCGTTAAGCCTATTTGAAATAAAGATTTTTGAGTTTGAGTTTGAGTTTGAATGGATATTGGATTGTGACCCATTTACTGAATATTAGTGGCTATATGAAGGAAATATTTTATTAATATAAACAGTTTGTTTTGAGTATTTAGATTTACTGAACAAACAATAGAGAAAAATATGACACCAAAAATTAAACTCCCCGGCGGGGAATCGAACCCCGGTCTCCCGCGTGACAGGCGGGGATACTTACCACTATACTACCGAGGACCATGCGTGACGTGTACAAATTTTGATTCACATTTATTAGAACACACAATCCACACAAACAAAAAACTAAAACTAGAATGGGTTGATGTGTGCTGGACTTCCGTTGGATAATTTCTGGGCATTGAAATAAACTAATGTTGTCTTTTATTTACGCTAATACTAGACATTGTAATTAATCTCCTCTTACGGATTATATCGCGATTTATTTTAATTTTCCCGACATTTCGAATGCTTTGCAGCACCCATGGTCACGGGCGGACTGAACTGATTCGAAATGTCGGGAAAATTAAAATAAATCGCGATATAATCCGTAAGTGGAGATTAATTACAATTGAAATAAACTATTTTTTTTTATCTAACTACGTTAAACTGAATATTATCGGTAAATTGGTTTTATTTCAATGTTTAGTATCCGTGTAAATAAAAGAAAAAAAAATATTTCTTTCAGTAGGTATTCAAATACCTACATAAAGCAGAATCGAAATTCAGTATAATTTATCTATAAACCAAAAATTCAGCAGTTAAAGTTTACTTAAATTAGAGTACAAACGTTGCTTGGCTGACTAAGCCAAGATTTACAGGGTCCGTCTCGGGTCCAGTGCGGGGCGGGCTGAAAGACGCGGCAATCCATCCCCGTCGGGCCGTGGTCCTGTGGCCCTTGGCGACCATTACCCGACCCCTGTCTTTGTCGCTTTGATTTGTAGCGGCACAACGGAGATCAATCGCTCGCGGCCTGTTTGTGTTGGCAACTATTTATTTTGAAAATTGATTACATTATTTTGTTAACCTTGACGCAAAAAGAAGGGGTGTCAAATTTGACGTCTATGTCTGTCTATCTGTGAGTCTGTCGGTGCTGCCATCGTAGTTTTTAAATGCAGAGTATTTGACAATGAGGTGGTGGTTGGACGTTTTCTTGTACAAGAGGCGTAGGCGTCTTTGACCGCTATTCCTAGTAAGTATTACCTATAGTTTCCAATTTAGCAGTCCATACCCATTTGGAATATTCACCCTGTTCACGTTTCTATACCTATATGGTCTTCAAGATTTAAACTGCTGTCTGTTTTGTATATTCGAAAGTGTAATAACGTTTTCAGATTTTTTTTTTAAATCGCAACCAGCTGCCGCAGGTTCACCAAAGTACATTTGAGCTAAAAAAAATTTAGAGCCACAGAATATACTTACAAAAACCAGTAAATATTTTTTATAATAGCTCTTGAAATAATCCATTACAGATTGTCATTAATCAATATTCCAAGTTATACGTGAATGTAATTAAATTTAATAGAGCGTACTGAATGCCATATTTATAAATCTCTGCTAAATAAAATAGCCTCTCGATGCGCTCAAAGTCGTTCACAATTTATAAACGCCAGAGCGATGACTGCTGTGAAACCTCCTGATTCATAATTAATGATAATATCCGGCAGATGCGGATTTTTCATCCAACAGAAAAAAAACGCCGCGTGGCGGAAAAATAATCGCGGAAAGTCCTTAGTCATTTATGACGGTGCATCCGGTTGAAACACAACCAAGCAAAACATTTTATAACCTGAGTATCTATTAAACTATAAAATGAAAAACTCTTAGAATACATTTATTAAGAATGCAGGTAAACTAAATACGAGTACATATCCTTAGTAATGTATCTTAAAAGCGAATTAACTTTTTGTAGTAATAGGTATTTTACTGGAACTCGCGTGCGTAGCGAGTGCAATGAAGAATCTGAATCCTAGAACAGTGTACGTGGATCGAATATGATATAAACTTATTAGATGACTTTGTTTTTGCCTTTCAAATGGCAAAGCTAACCTCTGGGAAGTATTGAAAATTAGTAACACAGGCACCGAATGAATTTTTTGCTGAATACGTAACCACAAAACCATAGCAGTCGCACTAAAGTTTAGTAACCAAAAATAATCATAATCCTTCTGCGTCAAAACAGGCATTTTATTCGTGTCATGTCCAATTCCGCGTGACATCGGCTTCTGTTCCAGAACGGAAATACAGCCTTTTAAAAAAAGAAGTCCTCGCAACCGGAAGCGACGGGCAGGAAGACGGCGACGACAGCGCCGCGTCGCCCGCCGACCGAATTAAAAATTAAACGAGGATCCGTTTCCGGATACCGTGACATTTGCCGTGTTTGTTTTCGATTTTCATAACCGGTTATGAACAGGAATATTAGTTGAAAATCTAAAGCAAACTTAAGAGTTAGTTTTAATCACAAAACTGTTTGTAATCTGATCTAATATTCGGTGACTGGCCCGTTGGTCTATTGGTTAGATACCCTGGCCACTAGCCAATAGGTCGTCTGTTCAATTCCCACCTAGGACCAACATTTGCGTGCAGGAAAATGTTTGTTTGTTTTGTGTCTGGGCGTTATTAGATAGAAATCGATTTACAAGTATTTGTATCAGTTATCTGGGTAGTACAGGTAGGTACTATGGTAACCAGATAACTGGTGGACAGGTTTTTGGTGTACAATAAAGTGTATTTATTATTATTATTATTATAACTGATACAAATACTTGTAAATACCTGCCTGAGCCTGTACAGGCTCTCCCTAAGTAGTTGGTGATCGGATGACCGTGTGTGTACTATCCCAGGATATTATAACTGTACATCCTCTAAATCATGCTACTGATATCGGTTTCTCATAACCTCGTATGCTATTTTTTGATAATTTAACATATATTATATAAAATCAACAGATAAATAACGACTCCTTGAAATGAAAGCGAAACCTATTACGGAGCAACAAAAAATACCAAACGGGCTGGAATAATTTTGGAGCCCACTTTGGAGTGGAATTTTTTTTTTTGTTTAGTATCTAATGTTACTAGTGCACATCGATATCTAGTGCACCATAGATCTAGTAGGTACTCGGATATTAAAGGCTTGACAAAAAAAAATTCGTAAAACTTCTTAACAGCGATTAAGTCAAGGAACATTTGCTCATCTGTCAAGGGATCGAGTGTTTGAATAATAAAACCAATAAATAATATTGTGAAAATGTTTTTTTTTAATATTGTTGAATTATAGAATAAAAAAACGTTAATATTTATATATTAACTATATTTTCTTAAGAAAAATTATAAAGTTAAGTCTTAGATCCTTACAGTAATGTAGAATATCTTCTGTAATTTTGATATGTACAAAAGGTATAGGTATAGTAATTTAAAACGGCCGACTGAATCCGCAACGGGCCATTAGTTGAAAAGTCATTTTTTCAACCGACTTCAAAAAAGGAGGAGGTTCTCAATTCGTCTGTATATATATATATCTATACTTATAATAAAACTGTAACAGGTCCAATTCTGTACATTGAAGATATTTTGAAAATTATATTTGGAGGGCATTCTATAACCGATACTAAGGCCGAAAATGTATTTTTTTTAATTTTTGTCTGTCTGTCTGTCTGTCTGTCCGTCTGTCTGTATCACGGCTGAGCATCACGCCGAAACTACTGAATGGATTCAAATGAAACTTGGCATGATTTGAGATCTTACTACGAGGTAGGACATAGGATACTTTTTATCCCGTAATCTAGCAAGGTTATTTTGGGAGAGGGGATTAAAGTCAAAATGGGTACTTGGATAACCAAGTACCCATTTTGATTTAAAAATTGATAAAATCGGACCAAGCGTATAAACGCTTGGTCCGATTTTATCAATTTTTATTTATAATATAATATAATAAATATTAGTAAGGGAACACTCATAGAGAGTTGTTATCAAGGTTTTGTAATCGATCGGGTTAAGCAACGTTAGGTCGGTCATTAAATAGATGGGTGACCGTTTAACGGCATTTGAACTAAACGGGACCGTGCTTCGGAGAGCAAGTAAAAAGTGGGTCCCAGTTTTTAACCGACTATAAAAAAGGAGGTTATGTATTCGATGCAAATGTCTGTTATTAAAAGTTTAGCTGACGTAAAAATAGCGCAGGCGGAGCTGCGTGGGTCAGCTAGTATATATATATATTTATGTATGTTCGCGCATAACTGGCAATTATGAACCGATTTGAAAAAATCTTTCTTCCATCCATTCTTCAATCCATTGATTGGGTCCCATAAAAAAATTATTGCTTAGTAATAAGTAGTTCCTGAAAAAACAAGAATGGTGACTGCGCACGAAAGCTGCAGGAAAGCCTATATAGATGACTTTATGTCGCTTTTTAAGGACAAAAATGGTCATAACTCTGGAAAATATTTACCAATTTCAATGATTCTTTTTTTATTCGAAAGAAGAAACCACTGTAATGAATCTGTATGAATTTTATCACAACCGGATAAGAACTTACTGGAGGACCATGAACGATGTGGGGGAATTTATCTGGTAAAAACCATAAAACTGATGTTCTCCATTACATTACTCTGACAAATATAAACCGATTTCGATGATTCTTTTTTTATTCGAGAGAGCAAACTACTATGATGATTCCATGCTAATTTCATTACAACCGGATATTTTTTTCTGAAGAAACATGAATTATGTAAAACTATGTAGACGATAATGTGATCATAACCTACCTAGATCATTTTACGGTCTTCAATGGTTCAATCTTTATATATGAAAATATCACTAAAAAGTTTAAAATAATTTAAATATTATTGAAGTTGCTGCCAAATATACACAGTCGGTAAGCTAACACCAACTTCAATAATATTTATTTTATACTTTTCAGTGATATTGAAGTCGGTTCAATTTAAAATAAAAAAGATTTTATTACCATATAAAGATGAAAAGTTTTTCTTTTTAGCTGTCTAAAGATAAATTCTACCTTACATTCTAAATTTTAAACAGGTATCAGGTAAGGCCTAATCATATTTTACGATGCTAGAAGTAGTATCCTAAATAAATGTTAACAAAACTAATTTTACGGATTATATCGCGGTTTAAAATCAAAAATAAACCGCGATATAATCCGTAAAATTAGTTTCATTTCAATGTGTAATATTCGCGTAAGTATCAGAAATCATTAAATGTTAACAATTAAAAACAAAAAAAAACTTCGGTAATAATTTATAATGACAAACCTTTTGTTTAATATTCCATAAGATATTTCAGAGTTCCTGAACTTAAAATGTACCTATGTTTTTGCACATACCCACCAAAGCAAGAAAATGATCCTATTATTTTATGGCTAGAATGAAAATGCAATGTACTAAAAAAAAATTGTTACTTCATCAATAACACTGATACTCTTTTGATTAATTCTCCATATACCTAACCTAAGTTACTGTGTAGAATCTTTCTATTATTCTGCTGCAAAGCATCAATAATTTCTATAAAATTCTACTACTGAATAGTGCAGAAAGGCAGTGCAGCTGGAAAAATTAATGGACTCGAACAACTTCTTTTCTTAGGTGACGAGCGGCAGTACAATGCAATATTCTATGAGCAGGTGTCACATTAATCATCAAGCGAATACCTGAGTTTCCATACTCTTCCACATGGGTATATACATAGTATGTAGTTCTTTTGTAAAATATTCAGAATAATGCCCCGTGAAAATAACAGTCCCATCAGTGTACACACACGTTAGTCCTACATATTGATCGTTGTTTTGTCCCTCTCACACAGTAATTTTCCTTTATTTATATAAAGGAGATATGTAGGTTACCTATGTATTAGCAGCACTCTCACACTTACTTAACAGTAAATTTCCTATAAGTTACATAATGGAGACATATATGTAGTTATCGGCGACATTCATACACCGTTATCAGTATTTTTTCTTGACATACAAACCTGGAACACTGTAGTAATACTATGTAGTAATACATAGCCACACATTGAAACGTACACACACACATTGAAAACCTTATAAACATGATTAAATTAAGAAGACTTTGTGTGTGTAAGTCATTTAGCACACAGACGTGTAACGTCATATATACAAGGCGTATACCGGCCTCATTTATATTATACTAGAAATGAAGAAATGTCTCACTCGGGTCCTTTCAAGTGAGGATCTTTGTGGGCGTGCCGTGAGCTGGGCGGGGCCCCAGACGGACACTCCTTGAAATCCTCTTTTTTACCTCGCTTCGTATCTAGGCGCTCGGCGTCCACTCTAACAAGAACTCTGATACTTCAGCTAATTCTGTTTTTCTTGCCCAAAATTAACGGCAAAGCGGGCGTCGAGATGGATCTACGTTTACTGGTCATGTTTATGTAAGCGAAGAAACAAAGCTCCCGAACAACTTTAGCCGTTATCGCATTTATAAAGTTCTCGAGACAATTCAGTTTTATGGGGTGTTTTGCTTGAGATAAATTTTTATTTCTTTTGTCTAGATACTTTTTGTTATGAGTGTATAAATAACGAAGACGCGGTATCATTTTTATATCTATATTAATCGTGGAAATATATAAATTTGACAAAGAGTTTACTCTGTTTATTGCTGCTTGACTAAACAATGGCAACAAGTAATAGTTAATATTAATCGTGTTAAAAGAGTCAAGTAGAAAATAAAGCAATAATATTTGGTATAAAAGAGATAAGATTTTTTTAAAGCGTTATTTTTATAGACTCGGTTTAACCTCATAAGTAAGTATAGAGAACAATAGTAAGTATAGAGTACAAAGAACAACAACACAACAAACATCTAATATAGGTAAAATATCGGTATATATATAGGTAAACATCTAATATAGGTGATATAGGCAAAAATCGTAAGGATATAATGAAAGATCAAGCAACTTTACAGTCCAGTATACAAGCCTGAATTTGGTAGTCCATCCAGAAATGAGCACTGCTGAGTTTTGCTTTGGCTTATTGTTGGACGGTATAGGACCAAGTACGGTGTCAGATCTAAAGTCTAGTATTGTTAAGACTACCCTGGCCTTTTAGTCATCAGTTAAGCAACTTCTAATAGAGCATCGGCACACTCCTTAAAACTCGTAATTTCGTTATTTGGCTTTAATATTTTGAAAAATAGAAATAGTTCCTGGCAGCACTATTTTTATGCCCTGATTCTCATAATCAGTGAGTATCGTAAGCTTTTAATTATTAGTTAAACATAGTATACACTATTGCAGTAACGATAAAATCAATATCCTACAGAAAGTTTAATTAGAAAAAAAAATCGAAGATAAACTACATCTTGATTCCGCATTGCTCCTATAAGGGTAAATAAAGTTCAACAAAACCATCCAAATATATCACATCTTCATCGCAAAATAAGGAAAGATGCGATAGTTTCATGGCGTCGTTTATAAATGATATCCTTTCATGAATGTGGCGTCGAGAAGATTGATAGTGGGTCGTAATACACTGGAGCTTATCTTGTGTAGCGGAAATGGTATTTATACACATAAAGCAACGATAATGAATGAATGATGAGTGGCTATTGATAGACCACTAATATTAATCAATATCAATCAAGAGATTTTCGAGAAAGGAATGAATACAGCGGAATTATCTACGCAGAAACTTTAGGTACAGGTCCATGGTATCAGATATTCTTCCCCTAAGCAGTTTTTTTCTAGAGTAATGTCATCATCATCATCATCAGCCGGAAGACGTCCACTGCTGAACATAGGCCTCCCCCTTAGAACGCCACAATGAACGACAATTGGCTATTTGCATCCACCGGTTACCTGCGACGCGCACAATGTCGTCTGTCCACCTAGTGGGAGGCCTGCCAACGCTGCGTCTTCGGGTTCGTGGTCGCCACTCGAGAACCTTTCTTCCCCAGCGGTTATCGGTTCTTCGAGCGATGTGGCCTGCCCATTGCCACTTCAACTTGCAGATTCTGAGAGCTATGTCGGTGACCTTAGTTCTTCGGCGGCTCTCCACATTTCGGATTATTCTGTCGCGCAAAGAAACTCCGAGCATAGCTCTCTCCATGGCTCGTTGTGTGACTCTGAACTTTTCTAAAAGGCCAGCCGTTAGAGAGAGAGAGATGGTAATGTATAGCTGGTAAAATAACTGGCTGCAACAGACTAATAGCCAATGTCCTGATGTCTTGCGTCAAGCTACATTGTAACTCTTCTAACAGTGTCACTTACAATTAGGCGAACGACTTGCTTGTCTAATTTTTATAATGGACTGAATGAATGGAATGTATTTTTACAGAACTAATTGTACCTAGAGTATCTACTGTTTGTACATTGTTTTCTAAAGAAATTATAATATAATCGTCTATCTTTATGTTGACGACGTCTAACGTAACCTTCTCGTTCACGGCTGCTTAAGCGATTTCCATGTCGCTTCACAACAAATCATCATTTTAACTTGTATCTAAACACATTCAATTTGGCGCTTCACCCCATTATACCAAAATTATCGACGTCACCTACATTATCCTGTGTGAACTCAACCCTACAGGAGCTATTTGTGTTCAACTAGTGTGCGTGCGATGTCCGCGTAAATACAATCCACGTATGAATGTGTGCGTTATCTGAAGATTCCACCTCATTTCCCTCGACCCGCGTATGACGTGGCGTCATGTGTGCGAACAGTAGTCTAACGTACATTTTATAATTTATGCACGGCTGAGTCGTACGTTCTATGTGTATAATTATTGACCCATTTAGGATTAAAGCATACTCGATGCTTTTAGCATCAGCAATCAGTACCATGTTAATAGTTTACGAAAATGTTCATACTTTTATGTATGTGTCCATACATTTCACACCCGAGTCTCTGACTTCAACAATCAAAACATTACTCATATTTTTGACATTTTTGATTATCAGCCAAAAACTATATCACATAACCCAAAATAAAAATCTGTTTTGAGATATGCAAATGAAGCCCTTTCATATAATATCCCATTCGATATAGTAGTCTCACTTTGAAATTTTAATGACCCATTTCGGCCGCCATTATAAAATAAGTGAAAGAAAAAATATTTTTTTTTCATTTGCGATGAGGTTGGGTAAGTAAGATCTAAAACTGTTCCATGTTTCAAATTGATAGCATCAGTGGTTCCTGAAATATAATTATAGGTGTGACAGATAGACAGACGAAGTCAGACCATAAGGTTTCCGTTTCTACCTTTTAGGTATGGAACCCTAAAAAGGAGACTGGGATTATTGGGTCCAACTTGTAAAAAGATGAGTTACGGCCTAAAAAATGGTTATATATTTCTATTTAAAAATGTAAAAAACCAGTCCATTAAATCAAGCTGGAAACAGAGGAATCTTAACAAGAAGTTTAGGCAGTTCATAAATCGATTATCTATGAAACTATAATCGATTAATGTGCCCTTAAACCTTTTTCCGCTTGTAGTAAAATGTAACTTATATAAATTAAATAGAAAAATACACTGTGCAGTAGACGATACTCAGAAAGATATTTACTGGGGTGATAGGAACTTAGACCAGATCGATGAATACCGAGAGATCTGCGACTCAAGATTGCGGGACATTGATTTTCCAAAAGAGTTGGGTCACTGCTGTGATACCTTTTATTGTACTAATAAAGATCATCACGATATACTTGATAATATGTACGCCGGCGTTACGGAAATATTAGCTAACGCTGCTACTCAGACTTACAAGCACAAGACATGTAATAGAAAAAGAGGTTATGTTACCGGGTGGAATAAATACGTCGCTGGTGCACACAGGCAGGCCCGACTTAAGTATCAGATATGGGTATCAGCTGGTAAACCTAGGAGCGGCAATATTTTCAATGAAATGTCTGAATCTCGGAACATATTTAAGAGTAAGCTAAAATGGTGTCAAAATCATGAAGAGCAGCTTAAAATGGACATGCTAGCGTCCAGTCATTCGAAAAAAGATTTTAAACAATTTTGGAAACACACAAGAAAATTAAATGTGAGGGCGGGTCTTCCTGTGAGCATTGATGGCGTTGAAGATCATGAGTCGATTGCTAATTTATTTAGACATCATTTTATGGTCAGATCGTCCCTGAGTTCGTCGCCGAGAGTGCCCGATGTTGAGACTGTCGTGAGACGGCGTCAAATGTCATGTACTGCCCAGGATATAGAAAAAATCATAAAATGTATGAAAAGGGGAAAGTCGCCGGGTTATGATGGTCTCAGTATCGAGCATTTTAAATATGCTGGTGTTCATTTGCCCCGCATTCTTGCTATGCTATTTAACTTGTGCCTTAGCCACTCATATTTACCAGAGTCTTTAATGCGTACTATAGTGGTACCGATCGTAAAGAACAAGGTTGGAAATACGTCTGACAAACAAAATTATCGGCCCATTTCACTTGCTACAACAATAGCGAAAATATTTGACAGTGTGTTAAATGACACTCTGACACAGATAGTGGAGATACACGATGCACAATTCGGGTTTAAAAGCGGACTTTCCACTGAGAGTGCGATTTTAAGTTTAAAGCACGCTGTAAAGTACTACACGAAGAGAGCAACCCCGATTTACGCGTGCTTTCTAGATTTGTCAAAAGCTTTTGACCTGGTTAATTATGACATTTTATGGGAAAAACTGAATCGTATGGGTGTAGCGACAGAATTAATCCATCTTCTCAAGTACTGGTACTCCAATCAGAAGAATCAGGTGAGATGGGCTGGTTGCTTGTCGGACGAGTATAGACTGGAGTGCGGGGTAAGACAGGGTGGCCTTAGCTCACCTGTTTTATTCAATTTGTACATGAACGGACTTATTGAGGGGCTCAGCAATACCCATGTTGGATGTTTTATTGATGGTGTTTGCTTAAATAACATTAGTTATGCAGACGATATGGTTTTGCTGAGTCCTTCAATAAACGGTTTGAGAATTCTCACCTCCATTTGCGAATCATACGCGGTGGCACATGGGTTATTATACAATTCGCAGAAAAGTGTACTTTTAGTATTTAATTCTAGAAACTGTGCGCCTACTCATGTGCCGCCTGTAAGTATTAATGGTGTAATTTTAAATCAGGTTGACAAATTTAAGTATTTGGGCCACATAGTCACATGTGATCTCAGGGATGATGATGACTTAGAACGTGAGCGCAGAGCGCTTGCTGTAAGAGGCAATATGCTTGCCCGCAGGTTCGCTCGATGTACATCAACGGTAAAAATAGCGTTGTTTAAGGCTTTTTGTCAATCTTTTTACTCGAGTGCCCTGTGGGTAATGTACAATCGTAGTTCGTATCACGCCCTAAGGGTACAATATAACAATATTTTCAGGATGTTGTTGGGATTGCCCAGACGTTGCAGCGCTTCAGGTATGTTTGCGGAAGCTCGTACAGATGACTTTTACGCCATTTTACGCAAAAAAGCTGCTTCGATGCTGCGACGCTTGCGAGATAGTTCCAACACCATCTTGAAACTTATTGCGGAACGCTATGACTGCCCCTTTCAAGAACACTGGATTGGGGTGGTCTTAGGATTGAAATAAAAACACATGTACATACTTAATTCTTATAATACTAACAGTACATACTAACGTAGGTCTAAGATAAAAATTGTTACTAATAATACTAACATTCTATGGACATCTGTCTGAAATAAAAATAAAAATAAAATAAAATAAATAAACGTATTAATTATTGAAAATCGTTAATACCAAACTGTGTGTTTAGTTAATTAATTATATGTTACGAATAATCATTGCGACATTTTAACAGATCTAAAAATATTTACAAGAGTAATCTTCAAATCGATTTAAGTTCACGAATCGCCTCATTAGTCGCGTTAAATCAATTATGTATTTTTAATCTGTGGTATCTGCATTGACAAGTCATTTTTTTTCTGAGTTTATGGCTATTTGTCATAATCTTGGAGGAAAGACTAAAGAAGTCATAATCATTTTAGGGTTGTTCTTCCCAGTCGGTTTGTATCGATATTTTGAATCTCAATTGAAAGCATCTCACTGTATTGATTCAATTATCGGTTCATTCAATTACATTATTATGATCCAGTGCTTAATCCGCGTCGCAAGAAGGTCCGGCAACTCTCATGTAAGGTGGCAACAATCCTGACACATTTACCATCCCTGAACATCCTGGCGGAAATGCATTTCTGCTCCCCAGCAACATGCTCTATCAAGTCAAGTGTGTGTGGCTGGAGACTCTGGTGAGGTCCGAGCGGAGCGACCAGAATGCCAAGCGTCTATGAAGGCCACCGGGGAGGATTTAGTGAGTTCAAATCCCATATAACCCGGCCTCCGCCCCCTACGGAGTCTGGGTACCTTTTGAAGGCAAAAAAATGGTCTGTTGGTGGGTACACCATGGCCTAATAGGATCGATTCCCACCTTCCGTCTGGCTGTTACAATCTATATTAAGTAGGTATTTACAAAAAAAGTATATAAGTATTTGTATCAGTTGTCCGGTTACCGTAGAATGGACTTTAACTAGTTTGGGATCAGATGGCAGTGTGTGAATTGTCCCAGTATAAAAAAAGGTTCGACCAACATGCGTGTATATCTAATGCTGCCTACAGACCTACTCAACAGTTTTGACACAGAAAAGTTCTCCATGCAAAAAATAGAATTAAAATACTACGTCGTAGTGACATCATACTCATACTTATGTATCAAGTGTTGGATATCGTGCTTAGTATGTTGGACGTTTCAGGGAAAGCCCATGATTGCTCTTTAGGTTTTGTTGCATACAGACAGACTAGTCAAACGACCTAACGTATAGGTTTCGCTGGTCCTATCCTATGTTTCAGCGAAAGCCAATGACGAACATTTCAAGGGTCTAGTGCCGCGCCGGTGCTCTGTTGCGGCACCTGTCGAATCTGGGTAGCCAAAATGATAGTTGCCATCGCTTATATAACGATATCCCTCTATGGTGCGCCAGTGTGGGTGGACATTCTGACAGCCCAAACCAAGGCCCATTTATTGTTGTCCTACCCTGACACTCGGAGGCGGATATATCGACTTACACCGGCAGAATACAGAAGTGCGGAGCCGGGGCGGAGCACCTCCTGTTGAAGTTCAGCGATAGCGAAAGAAGGCACAAGACGACGTCCTTGAGAGGTCGCAGAAGCGAGTGGCGGAGCCAAGCACCGACTACTTGATCATACCGACTAAAGGTGCTAAACGACTGGGTCCACCGAAAACACAACACGCACACCTTCAGGTTTGTTCAGGTCCTATCGGGAAACTGTGCTTCCACAAGTACCTACCTTCACAAAACTGTCGGAAGGGAGGAGCACCCGAGCTGCCATTAGTAATAAGATTTTATATTAATAATAGAAAACTAGAAATAAGATATTAGTTTAAAATGCATGAAATAAATACTTTTTGTTAATAATTGTCGATGCGGATCGAGCGTCTCTACAACACTCACTCGTTTCGTACGTTTTGACTGTTATCTAGTTTTTTCCTCAGGGTTTTTTCAATATTTAATATTTAATTGATTTTATCCCTCAAGTACTGCTTCCCTCTGACCTCTGAGCTTGCTTTATATGTACGAACCACACTATGATATCGCCGGACACGGAGAAACTCGCTTCTGACTTCAACTCATTGTTTTGGATTTTACTATGGATCGCTGTGTGAATTGCGGCATAGCGACTAGTCGCTGTGATACACTAGGCCAACGACCTTTGGATGATGAGTTGATGCTGTCAGTGATTCGTGAATAGCATGCACTACAGCCTGAAAGTATGAACTTCATACTTCCTTTTGTTAGCTTACCAGCGACTACCATGCTGGTTACATTACCTTTACGATATTTATTATATTACATTCAAAACTGTTCCCATCTTTCAGATAAACAGCAGCTTTCATGTTTGTCAAGCTTACTAGGACCTAGCTCGATGACCAACTGCAAATGAATCGAGATAACTTGGGCACCCTAATGTTTGTCTCCGCTGTGGATGTTCGCTTTCATCACGAGCGATTTACTATGTAATAGGTCAACTCCTCAATCAAGTATTCTAATATTATACAGGAGTGGATCTTATTTGGTGAATATGTACGGGGTAATGATGGTTTTGTAATACCTATAGGTGTGCAGAGAGGTCAGCAGCAGCCTGCTACGAGAGCTGTATTATCCAAAGGTTTATTTTGTCTATCTTGTGTTTGTGTGTACATAAATGATTAAATAAATAAATAATCCTTCGGAGTCCACCCCCCTAACGTCCAGTGGTTCAGGGTGTGGGCCCTAGGACGTCCATTGCGTATGGCAGCGACTCAGAGGACGGCAGCGGTGCTGCGACCCTCGTCCCCATGAGCACCGTGTCTGGTTCCCGGGGGGCTGCAATGCGCTCTCGCCAGCGGCAGGGTAAAAAGCAAGGCACTGAGGGGCTCCTGGTGCAGATCTAATTATACCTACATTATGAAAAAGTAAAATAAAATTATATGAATATCACACCGAAGAGCCCAGGTCTGATGAGAGGGTCCATCTGGCAATGAGACTGCCTTTTAGTGGGGGCGTTAGGGCGGGGGTTTCAGTGGTTAAGAATCGCACGTACCCCGGTTGACCCCCAGACTCCGGGGACCTATCTAATGTTATCTCCGCGAAAAAAAATAACGATACCAAGATCATATACCTAGTACCGCCTGAACAATTTTTAGTAAGGTAATATTTTAATAAATTGAAGACGAATAAATAAATAATTATAATACTTAATAGTTTTATTTCTCCCTTCTTAAGGAGAATCATGGGAGTCTCCTTTTACTCTACTTACATACACAATATGACAAACATATAATTCATACTTGGTCGTAAGCGCGACTGAAGAGCTAGAGAAAAACCCAATAGTTAATCCATTGCTTGCATTGCATTGAGCAATGGATTAAGTATTGGGTTTCTCTATGAAATTCTGGGTGCTGGCTCAGGGTTGCAATTGATTTAATGGTAAAAGCCTCAATCCGGGGAACTTATTAGGGGAACTAAACATATTAGGCAAACTGTGGTTATATAACAATATATGCCCCGTTTTTCTTTACAAGATCAAAATCATAGCAATAAATGTATGAATACAGGAGTGATGGTTGATCGGTGGCCAGCCAAAGACATTTGCTAGGGTTGAATATTTAGTTTTGAACCCTATAAATTGCTTTTGGCTGGCCACCGACCAGCCATCACTCCTGTATGCAAACATTTTATGCTACGATTTCGATCTTGTAACGAAAAACAGGGTATACCCTTGCCTTACTCATAGATAACTACAGCCAAGATAGTGTATCATATAATTATATATTTATAAAAATATTAATTGTACTTAAAATCACCCATTAAGGTACCGGTTGTTACATAACCTCACTTTTCATAAATATCTTATAACTTATCTCTCAGACTGCCAAAATCCGCAAAATGTTCAGTATTAATTTAAGAATATACTAGCTATCAACAGACACAGCTTTCATCTTTTTACAACCTGGACCCAAAATTGTATAGAATCATCTCTGTCTCCTTTGGAAGTTGTATGAACGTTTTCACATATGATCACAACTGGTACGTCCTATGGATACCTACAGTAGGTAACTGAGTTGCTACTAAATCTAAGCGTCCTTTTTTTGGATTACCTACCATCTATACTGCGATTCAAAAGACGCCTGCCTAGCGTGGGGATTATGGCAACCTCTCCCGTTGTAGTGTGTAGCAAACCTTAGTTTGTAAGTAGTAGATACATTGTAATTAGTTATAGAGGTGGTCGTAATAAAGCAGTCGTCCAGAGTAGACGTGTTCATATTTAATCCCCCCGTACCCCGCACACCTCATGGCGAACCTGCCAGGCGCGGGCGCATACGGGCCATAGTTACCGGGTCGGATATCGCACCGCGTTCTACGAAGTGGCCAATTTCGCTGACGCGATACATTCCTGTGTGCCTCTGTGCACGAAGTTAGACTTTTTAAATATCCAAGTTATAAAAACCAGAATGACTTCGCGTGTAGTACAGACGGGTTGTAACAATTTTATCGTGTAAAAATGGGGAAAAGTTACTCTACAAACGAAGGCAAAGAAATATTTGTAACCCAAAACAGTGCAGGAAATAATGAAGATAAAGAAACAACCCATATTTATACCAACAATTTATTGTTAACAATATTTCTGGCTGTCCTCGGCATCGCCATAATTATTTTTATCCTGAAAAAGTTAAAGGACCGACAAAAGAAGTGGATCGGAAAAAACATAAACAATGAATTAATAAGAAGGATGCGTATGCGGCTATCGGGAAGGCGTGATGACCAAAACGAGCAACAAAACAATATTTAAGATGAGTCTACCAGGGTTCTAGTCTAAAGAATTTCATGTGCGACGAAGATTGCGTAATACCAACCAGTCAAGCGAAAACCCACAACCTTTTTCCGAAAATGTATGTATCTAATTATTCATTTAGTATCCCGTTGCGTAACATTTTTTTTTATCGTATATTCGTGAAGACCCAGAGACACAGAGATGCACGAAATAATTTGTTACAATCTAAAGAAAAGCGAAAATCTGTATATGATAAAAATATGAATAAGGTATTTTATAAAAAAGATGATTTAATATTGGTAAAAAATGAAACTGCAAGTAAATTAGATAATTTGTTTAATGGACCATATATTGTGATTGAAGACCAGGAACCAAATGTAAAAATTTTGAAAAATAATAAAATAGAAACTGTACACAAAAATTGTACAAAATTGTATAAGACATAACATATTGATCTATAAAATGTATTTGTACAATTGTTTTATCATCATTAATATTTTAAATGCGTTTAGTTTAAAAAAAAAAAAACATATTAATTAAGTTATTTTTTTTTTCTTGTACCCCGATGGTGTAGTGTGTAGCAAACCTTAGTTTGTAAGTAGTAGATACATTGTAATTAGTTATAGAGGTGGTCGTAATAAAGCAGTCGTCCAGAGTAGACGTGTTCATATTTAATCCCCCCGTACCCCGCACACCTCACCGTCTAAGGGGGAGTCCTTTTGTTCAGCAGTGGACGTGTTTCTGCTGTTAATGATGATAACGATGATGAAGTCTAAGCTCGAAGTAATAGGTGCTAATTATAAATTTTATGCTATTTGTTTGTATCAACAAACATTCACCACGCGGAACCGTCGCCAGTCGTTTAGGAAATGAGCGTCAGCTTTTTTATCTAAACGGCGGTGTGGGGACGTAAAAATGACGTAAAACGCCCGTTTAATACAATAAATAATGAAATAAAACGTAACGTCCAATATATCTACGCGTCTAGAAAGTCGTTTAATAAGTTTAGAAGAAATGTATTTTTTTAATACGTAATTAATCCAAATATATTGTATGTATTTCAAACATAGGCATTTCATAGACAGCGAAATTTATATTGCACACTAGCTGACCCACGCAGCTCCGCCTGCGCTATTTTTACGTTAACTAAACTTTGAATAACAGACATTTGCATCGAATACATAACCTCATTTTTTATAGTCGGTTAAAAACTGGGACCCACTTTTTACTTGCTCTCCGAAGCACAGACCCGTTTAGTTCAAATGGCCTTAACGGTCACCCATCTATTTAATGACCTTACCTAACGTTGCTTAACCCGATCGATTACAAAACCTTGATAACAACTCTCTATGAGTGTCCCTTACTAATATTTATTATATTGTAAAGAAAAATTGATAAAATCGGACCAAGCGTATAACCAACTACCCGTTTTGACTTTAATCCCTTCTCCCAAAAGAACCGTGCTAGATTACGGGATAAAAAGTATCCTATGTCCTACCTCGTAGTAAGATCTCAAATCATGCCAAGTTTCAATTGAATCCATTCAGTAGTTTCGTCGTGATGCTCAGCCGTGATACAGACAGACAGACAGACAGACAAAAATTTAAAAAATTACATTTTCGGCCTCAGTATCGGTATAGAATGCCCTCCAAATATAATTTTCAAAATATCTTCAATGTACAGAATTGGACCTGTTACAGTTTTATTATAAGTATAGATTAATTAAAAACAAGTCACTTTTCACTTACTATGTATGTACCTTACTATTTTGTATACTATCGCAACTTGCGAGATTAATCGCTAATTAATAGTTTTATATTAAATAAAGATTTTTGTAGTCTAACATTCCAACGAATTAGAGACGACACGATAATCATTAACTCAAAAAGTTATATTAGAAAGGAAGATATAAGAGACATACGTATACCTACACACTACCAAAAATATTAATTTATTCACATTAAGCCACTACTTTTATGCTACTATTATAATTCACTAGCTGCCCCACGCAGCTCCGCCCGCTAAATTTTCAAATTTTCTGCGCAACTGTCTTATTTTTTTCTGTAAGAAAGAAGAAGAGAAAACTTAAAAAAAACGGATTAAAGTCGTTGTCAAGTTATGGCGTGACCAAGAGAAATAGGGATTCATGTTAAATTATCTAATATATTATGCTATTCTGGCTTATATAGCGATATGCTGTATAAGCCAGGATCTGGTAGCAGTCACTAGCAAAGACACTAATTTAAAGATAAAGAAATAAACTCCACTTCCTCAAACCTTTCTCACGGAAAACAAACCAATGCCACATCATTAATAGAACACAAACAACAAAGAAAACAAAGTACAAATAAAGCGAATACAGCACCAACCACAGCGGCCAACAATGGCGGTTGTATCCGCAAGGTTCACCGCGGGGTAATGAAGCCGTATCTATAATAGCCCGATAAGGACGCTAAATGTTTGCGCGCACGCCAAATAATAACGATCATTTGCGAGGGGCGAGAGATGACGGGGAAAAAGAATTCGAGAATTTGATGGCAACGCTTATCGAGACGAGATGGGAGTGTGGGAATTGAATAAGGCTGCGTGATGCGCACCGGTTAATGGTTGTAACCTTCTGAAGATGGGATTTAGAAACAGTACCAGTTACAACTACAAGGGAATAAAATATTCCAATATGCTACAAGTGTCATTGTTCCAAATATATCATCATCATCATCACCACCATCATCAGCCAAAAGACGTCAAGAGCTGAACTATGAACTAAGGCATCCCTTAGAAGGGTGGGTTTTCTAAAATCCCCACGCTTGGCAGGTGTCTTGGAGATCGCAGTACACGTGGTAGGTAATCCAATAGACGGACGCTGCTGCCAGTCTTCTTGTTTTCTCTTAGTCCCTTCTTAGGGACGCCCAACTGGAGGAAATAGGTTGGTGCTATTCTTACCCGGATACCCCACAGGTGGGGCAAAATTATCAGTAATATAAATTAATAAAAGTCTGAAAGTCCAGAATGAACAGGTATTTCGATCAACTCAGTCACTTTTCATCAAAAAAGATTTGGCTGGATTGGATTTGGATTAGTGAAAATTTTACGTGATTATTGTAACTAACTTTATAAACATTGAAATGAAACTAATTTTACGGATTATATCGCGGTTTATTTTTGATTTTAATTACCCCAACATTTCGAATACTTTACAATCAAAATCAAAAATCAACCACGATATAATCCGTAAAATTAGTTTCATTTCAATGTGTAATATTCTCGAAAATATCACTTTGTAAACATACAACAGATGCCGATGGAGGAAGACAGTGGAAATAAAAGGTTTTGTCTTTTTACCTTGATACTGTAGTGTGCACGTATTATATAGCTATCAGCCGTTTAGGAAGCACATTTTATTTAGTTTGCGGCAGATGCGCAATTTTTGCGAATACCCGGCGGCAAGGCTGATTGGCAGTTAACTCCCCCAGATAAACCCAGATGGGGAACGTTTCAGATATCGCCTATCGTTCGACAAACTTCGTACTTTACGGTTATTCCCCAATAAAGGGAACTTTAAGTAAAAACAACTTTACAACCATCGTTTTATGCGAACGCTTTTATGTCGCGCGGTTATTTTTACTGCTATTACGGATCATCATAACTAGCGTAATTGTTTTATCTAACAACCTCGTAAATTATTATTCGTGAGTCTTAGTATGAGCTAATGTACTATAGTAGGCCCCTAATTATTCGGTAGGTACTTACTTCAACTCTGGCGAAGGTCCGAACGGAGAGCCCAAGGTCTCCCCATAGCTTCACTGAAGGCCACGGGAGGTTTTAGTGGGTCATCGCACATAGCCCAGACTCCAACAAAAAAGTACTTTCTTCAAACGCTTATCCGTTATTACCGGAGGTTGCAAATGTGGATGGGCCTAATTCTTGGTTTATCTGCCAGAATAATTTTAACAGTAACCCACAATTCGGAAACCTGTCTACAACGTGGCAAAAGACGCGACCCCTTTTACTCGAGACCTATTATTGTAGCGTCAAAATATTACAGCGTTTACTATCCGTATCTGCATCACCGTATGGATTGAGACTAATGTCACCACTCATTTCTACCACTGTGGTCACAAATGCAGTCACCGAGGTTTGACCCTCGATGAGTCCCGGAAAACGCAAAATTATCTTGGATCCCGCATCGAGTTTAATCAGAAAAGTAAACAGGTAGAGTAGGAAAGACAATATCATCGGAGGGGTTGCATCAAAGTACTGGCTTTTAAAAAGAACAGATACAGTATAAGCATTTGGATACAAAATGCACTGTCTGTATTTCCTTTGCACAACGTAGATATAAGGAAAACTAATTTGGAACCTCGAGCGGTTGTTAATCCAACAGCCGCCACTTATCGTCGGGGGCGTCATCAAAACTAAATTTCGGCTACAGACACAATCCCACATCAAATAATGGACGGAATGACGATCAGAACAAACTTCACACATCCCCATAGACACCTGGACACACGGTCATCATACACCAAGAACATGTAAGCCGGTATGTCAAATAATTAAAATATGTCCTTTGCTAGGTCCCTTAGGTATTTCAAGCAGCAATGTATATTGCTGTGTTCCGGTGTGAAAGGCACTACTCCTGGTGAAATTATAGGACTTTAAAGATTTATTGATAGACTATTTACTTGGGTGAGCGGAAGTACCGTTTATCAATCCCTGGGCAAGAGTATCTCATATTTAATTTTAGTTGGTTCGTGTCAAACATGTATGCTGCTGCGCTCAGACGCGCTCTCGCTAACGGCTGTCTAGGGAAGATCAGCACGGAGCAACGACACCCTGACATGCGTTAAAATAAAATTAAGTGTACTAGGTTAGTTAATATCATCGATATACTATTATATACACACAAAGACTTAATATCTAATGTCTTAAGGGTCGGCAACGCGCTAGTGATTCTTCTAGTATTGCTAGCGTCTATAGGCTGCGGTGACTGCTTACCATCAGGCGGGCCGCACGCTTGCTTGCCACCTTGGTTGTATAAAAAAAAAAAAAAAAAAAAAAAATATGGTTAACATAGATGAAATTCGTTGAATAAAATATTTGTCTTTCACTCATATTTCGCTGCACAACGGAGTAGACAGTGTATCACAAAAGTAAATCGCCAGATGAATATTGTTTCAAACGGAATTAAGCACGCGCCGGAGGGACGGGGATCACTTATAATTGTTATTTTATTCATAGAAACAACAGTCCTTCGGGACGCAGTGGATAGGTGAACAAATATTTTAACTTGTCGAGCACCTTTTAGCTCTAGTGATGTTGGATCATACGGACCAACGATGTTGAGTTTCTGTGTATACATATAGATAAATTGTACAGGTTATTGGTATGATACTTGCATGTGGTAAGTAAGTTAAATCAACCCACACATATAAAGGAAAAATACTTGGACTGTGTGTTGTGTTCCTAACAATTACTTCAAAAACGAAGAAACAGAAGAAGAAAGAAGCTTCGTAGTCAAATGCGTTAATACGAGTATATATTACAAATTTTATTCATAAATGGAGTCTATGCCACCAGACCAAAGCATTTGAGTTTATAGGCATTCGTGACCTACTGTAGAATTAAGATTTTAAGAAGTATACGTATAATGAAAGTTTTAGGCTCGTTCTGTGTCACCTGTAACCCGCAGATAACGGTAAGCTGGTGCGGACTTACCGCACAATAATCCCGCAAATCCGGCATCATTAAGTATCGCTAAGAAAGCGATTCGCGGACCATTACCATGTTAATAACTTGGGGGAACGGTGATTAATCAAGTTGACGTGCGGATCCCTTTGCGCTAACCTCGCTGCCACTCTGCGTTTGTGCATTGGTTTGAGATGTATCAGATTGCGGTTCTGCTTAAATTAGTTGTACTGGACGGAAAATATAGGGGGTTCAGATGTATAATTTTAATAAAAAGTAAAATCTCAAAAACTAAATATTCTTAAAAGGGTGTTAGAATTGTTTTAGTGAAAATTGGTACAAACAGTTTATATTGTTCAAACCGTTTTAAAAATAGTTTTATATTGCTCAAATTTCATTCAATACACAGAATCAAAGCCAAAAGGGTTATTTTTAGATTGTAAAGAAATACCTAGTCATACCTGTATGACCAGTACTAGTACCTGTAGTGTACTACCTAAATATCTAATCTACGGTTTTTGGATTAGGCGTTACACTACATTGCATACTAATGCAAAAATAACGCTTATACAAAATATTTTTAGCATTTAAAACAGATGAAACAATTCAGTGGCATTTGAAGCATTTAACCACCCTTTACATACTTATGTAGATGACGACAAAAACTGGAATATATAATAATTACAAACGCAGCATAACATAACGTGGATAATCTAGGGAAGGCGCGTGGCGACGGTCAAAAGCTGATATTTCTCCTTTTAATCCCTGTCAGATTATTTAAATTCCCACCTGCACGACCTGCCGCCTTTTATTTAACAAAAATAAAATATAAAAATATTCTCGTATTTGTTTTGGACGGGCGGAATCCTTTAATTTTCGGCACCGCTGCGTGACGTTCGCCCACTGTCCGCCTGCAGTTTTTGGGTCGCTTTGAGAAAAAAAATATTTTCATATTTCATGCTTACACCCCGAAACGTTCTCTGGATTTTAATATTTTATTTTATTGTCATAACAATGTCTGTGCCACGTTTGTTTGTTACAGAATTTTACATAATAACTTTTAACGTGGGAGCGCTTTTAAAATTAAAATTCCAGATTTGAACACAATGAAAAATTATATAAATTCGCTAGAACAATCAAACAAACCTTTTTTTGTCGAGATTTCTCTGCTGAACTCAGTATCACAAAAGAGAAACTAGAAGTTAGTTGTCCAAGCTCTGCCAACACGGAAGGCCGTTCTACAATAGATACAGATGTGGTGCTACAAATTTATCCTAGGCCCGCAGGCCTCAAGCGGCCCAACAAATGAAAACGAGCCCGCATTACAGTGTAGTATGTAGTGTATAATCAATGTGGCATTCGTCTGCTCTATCCTGCGATTTGCTTATTTTAGAGCGAGTTTGATGCTCTCAGCTAACAATTGGATTACAAAACAAGCTTGTGTCTTTTCTTGATTTTAGTTACCTTTTTTACCTACAAGATAAACGTACCTACTTACGTTTTTACAACTATTGAAACATTTTTTGCCACACCCAAAACTTTCATTAAGGCTTTTGAGTTTGACAATGTTGAACTAAAATATAGAGCAATTGATTAATATTCAGTAATATTAAATATCTAAGAGAATTACCAGGGCGTATAATAATATTCCTATTTGCGGCAATTGTAGCATCACCACGAAGTGGCGGACAGAGAAGTCGCGAACCGTTTCGAGGCTGGAATGTAGCA
This sequence comes from Furcula furcula, assembly GCA_911728495.1. Classification (NCBI taxonomy): domain Eukaryota; kingdom Metazoa; phylum Arthropoda; class Insecta; order Lepidoptera; family Notodontidae; genus Furcula; species Furcula furcula. The sequence goes on along the minus strand of OU452249.1, from coordinate 19,799,735 downwards.
ATTGTTGCCACCGGCTTTATCCCACCACTGTCGTTTATTTGCGCACTATACTTTAAATTCTTTCCCTCACTCGCAGTGCTTTATGCGATTTGTTCGCGTACTCTCAGCCCGTTCTGCCGCGAAAGCATCGTGTAATGAAAACTTTTTGAATTAACGTTGCAGTACCGTTCAATGCAGGGCTTTTCAATTCAGATTTGTACCTATTAAAAATTGCTCATGCGTACTTGTAAGTTGAATGGAAAAACTCGTTTTGAAACAGTTCACCATGTTTCGTAACATTTTTTTGTTTATACTTTGTCGTTTGTCATTTTGACGTTAAGCGAAGCGACGGCGGTGTTAAAGGGAGGATCCTCCGACCGAGCGAGGTGTGATGCTCGGTCAGGGCCGAAGCCCCAGACAGTTGTTGTCGGGATGTTGTATATATTCTCCAAGCTGGAGAAACTTTGCTTGCGAGATTCAGGACTCGGTGGTGGCGCCATATATCGTGTTGTATGTGGTACTACTTGCTTAATCGCATCGCAATCCTATAGCTTTCTGGCAATACCACATGTTGCGTCATCTTGATATGTCAAGTCGCCACAGACCTTTAAAGTCTGTAATACACGGCCCTATCGATCTTTTAAATTGAAACAGACGCTCCGATTGCGGTGCGGCCACACCTCCGCTAACGGGCGCGGTTCAAAAGCGAGACCGCAACAAGGCAGCCGATAAATCACACGCCAACTTCAAATAGAAATGTCATATTATTTCCACAAAAGATTTAACTCGAAAATAAATTATATTTTCCCCCTTTTTCGGGCCATTGTTCAGCGACGTGTGGAAGCCGCCGTTCTCTGCGATATTTAAAAAACCATTAAGTGCACGCTTTTGTATAGGAAAACATTGGGAACAGTAATGGGTTGATTCGTTTAGATTTGATTGAATGTTTGAATGTAGGAAAATCAATCGTCATAGCAAACATGTTATTTGGAATTACTTTTTTATAATAAAAGAGAAGATTGGAAAGCACATTTAGAAGCATCTATCTATCTTCTTCTATGTAAATAAAAATGAATGTTTATCTGTATGTCCTTTAGATAATCGTAAACTATGATCAAATATCATGTCATGATCTTCAGCAAAGTGTTGTGCATGAGCCCAAGAAGGTTTCTGAGTAAAAAGAGCGCGAGCGGTGCTACGCGGGTCAGCTAGTTATTTATAAAAAGTACGTATTGTATTACTAATAATGACATGGCTTGACAATAGGTGCCAGGGTCTGTACAATCACCCCTAATAGCAATATTATTTTCACCTTACTGTCTCGATAGAAATTGACAGAGCTATAAACTACGGATATTGACGTCTCTACCTCATGTCAAGTAAGATGATAATAATACTGCTAATAGAGGTGGTGGTAGGGCCCCAGAGCTTATACAAAAATGACATTTTGTTATATATTATTATGTATAGTATTTATCTTCTATAGTATATTAGTGTATATTCTATAGTATTAGTAATTTTACTTATTAGTATGTATTCATCTTTACTATATTATGTATATATGTGTGTATGTATTTTATTTACATTAATTATTTTGTTAGTTATTTTTATTTATTTTTTAAACACACTACGTCCCATTTCTTTTTTTTCAACTTTCCACTCGCAGGCCTGCTGGAAGAAATTTCTTTAGAAATAAGCTGTGCCTTTGTACTATTCTTTCCTATATTTCCGTTTTCCTGTAATTTTATTGTGTGTACAAAAATTATAAAATAAAATAAAATAAAATTTTTACAGAGAAACCCGCCAACATACTGCGATACCGCATATATACGATAAAATGAACTTAGTGCGATCTTAGTAACTAAGCACAGATAAAATTATTACTTTATTTGTAACCAACTTCAAAATGGATGAGGTACTCAATATTCTTGCGTATGCATTTGTTGTTTTCTTAAATATAATTAATAAATTAAGCCCATTATCAGATTCACTTATTGCACATGTATCGTCTTGTTGCTCAAGCATATGCGCTACCTGGTCCCGTATAGTTACATAGAAATATTTTTTTAAATATAAGCTAACTATGGGTAGGTAGGTACCTAAAATACATAATTAATTCCCTATTTTTAATCGGCTTCAAAAAGAAGGTTCTCTATTCGACGCATATGTAAGTAATATTGATAAAAATGCGTAATATTAATATATGTTAGTCTATGTGGGCTTCTAAACAAATTTACCAAATTTTATGAGTGTATGTATGTATGTATGTATGTATATATGTATGTAGGTATTGATGGTAGGTTTGTCCACGGATTTCTCAGAAACTACAAAATTCTTTTTGCAATAGTTAGAGTATTTTTCAACTTAGGGTAGAGGTTGCGTGATAGTGCTGATACCTATTTTGGTAAAATAAGTCACTAAAAAGCGTTAAATAAACTATTTAAAAAAAAATAAAAACCGACTTCAAAGTAAATTATGTCAGTCGGTGTCAGCTGGTGCTAGTGTTAGTTAACATGATGTGCTAGCACCGACTTCAATATATTTTCGTTATTTTATGCTTTTTAGATAATTTACTTTGAAGTCGGTTTTTATTTTTTTTTAAATAGTTTATTTTAAAGTGAAACTTCATAAGCCACTTCCAACAAGTTAACGCGTTAAACGTTAAACGCTACCATGGAGGGGGTATGAAAGCGCTCACGTGACCCAGTCATTCAGTCTTCAATCATTCCGTCATTTAGTGTCGATCAGTGTGGTTCAGTGTCGTCCAGTGTCATTTCAGTGTCATTCAGCGTCGTTCAGTGTCATTCAGTGTCGATCAGTGTCATTCAGTGTCGTTCAGTGTCTTTCAGTGTCGTTCAGTATCGATCAGTGTCGTTCAGTATCGTTTAGTGTCGTTCAGTGTCGTTCAGCGTCGTTTAGTGTCGGTCAGTGTCGTTCAGTGTCATTTCAGTGCCGTTCAGTGTCGTTCAGTGTCATTCAGGTTCGATCAGTGTCGTTCAGTGTCATTCAGTGTCGTTCAGTGTCGTTCAGTCGCGGGGAGGGGGAATAGAAAGAGACAGAGCGAGTGTGAAGAATCACTTCTTCCGCGCGGAGGTACTCCACGCACGCACGTTTGTTTTTCGATAGCTACAACAGCGCCCATAATCTGACGTAGGGGCAAAAGTTGGTCGCTTTAGGAATGCGTAAAGTTATATCGTATAAGCTATTCCAAAAGGATTTTCCTAGGAGCGGGGCAATCGCTGAACATTACGTAATAGTACGCGATCATCGCGCGAACGAACGACGCGACCATCGCGCTATGACTGGCGAATGTACTGGCGGTCGCGCGAGTTAGGACACTCGTTCGACGTCCATATTTGAGATACATTCGCGCGATGGTCGCGTCGTTCGTTCGCGCGATGATCGCGTGATTGCGTTCTATTAGGACACTCCCTTAGCGTAGCAAGAAGCACCCGCGTACGGGTGCGTAGCAAGAGCGAATACGTATATTTTTTTCTGTAGGGCACTTAATTTGCGAATCACCAGTGTAAATGTACGAATGAATTCTCACTAAGTTCTTACAGTAGGTAGCACTAATGTCGGCTAACCAGCGCCCCGCTGAAAAAACGTTCTCAAATTGTTAAGATGATGTGACCCTTAATCATGGTTTACATTCCATTTGCCCAATAGTTAAAAACTTCCGAATCGCACGTGTTTAGCGACAAACGCGGAAATCGCCATAAATCCACCGCTATGCTGATTTACCGCTGGCTAAATGTTTGATTTGTGCTCGTAAATCGAGATGAGCGTTTGTCAGCCGCAGCAGGTGAGACTTTTTGTGTGTTTTGAAAGGATATTACGGAGCTAAATAAAATGAGATACAAATACATGTTATGTTCACGATAAATATCTACGTAATTATAAATTAGCTTGTCTTTTTCTATTATAAAGGTAAGGTCTTCAATTTTTCAGCCTCCATGGGCTCAAATCAGGGTTTAAATTCGGCAGGAAGTGACAATTCCGAGTTGTTACGCACTGCAGGCTTTATTTTTTTTTTTTGACGCGGGGGAAATCTTCGAAAGATCCCGGGAGCTGTGGGGCTCGACCGGGGTATGTAGGATTCTTACCCACTAAAACCCCCGCGGCTGTCACATCGGCACATGAGAAGGGTCCCCAGGGCTCTCCGGTGGGATCTGCACCAGGGGCCCCTCAGTGCCTTGCCTTTGAGCCCGCCGCCGGGGGGCGCATTGTAGCCCCCCGGGAACCAGTCACGGTGCTCACGGGGATGGGGGTCGCAACCCCGCCGCCGTCCTCCTCGGAGTCGCCGCCGTACTCAAAGGACGCTCAAAGGGCCCACACCCCGAGCGTCCAGCGACTCCGAAGACGCACTGCAGGCCTAGCACGACTTGCAATCTTGACAGATCGGTGTGGAGTATGACGTAGTTTTCAACACGGAAACGTCAATTCTCCATACAACAATGTGAAATACTACGTCATAGTGACGTCATACTCACACTTGTCTGTCAAGTTTTGCACATCATGCTAAGCTTGCTGGTTAGGACAATGCAGCCCAGTCATATGTTTATCTGGAATGTAAGATGATGCGCTGGATGGCTATGCAAAAAGTCGTTCTTATACCTGACCTCTCCGCGGTCGTGTTAGTCTTCCGTATCAACGGCTTGTAAGAGTAGGTATAGGAAGAGAGCACTTGTGTCTACGCAAACTCTTGTGCACGATAGCATTTTTCGCGTAAATCTGGTTGATTGGTTTTCTCTCTCTCAATTCTCATTATTATTTGATGAACTAATATTTACAATAGTTTAATGCAATTACCCACAAGTAGGAAGTATAATTAATAGCTTAATTCAGCATAAAACAGCGCATAAGTTGCTTGCAGCGCAGTTCACGGCGGGCGGGCTGCACCCTATTCAGAACTACTAATGTGTAAGTGCGATAAGGCAAAGTTAGCATTTCAATTGACGACTTTGTTCACTTACTAAGAATTACGCAGCAAATGCCAATTGCTTAGGAAATAGAATTTAAATTTTACACTGCCATTTATACTAACTTTGTATTTTTGAAATAAAAAAAGAAAAACATATAAAAAATGTCAATATTATTATGGTGATAATTTATAAACTAGATTTTACTCCCTATAAAGTGACACAATAATTATTTATTTTATCACATTTTTAAGTCTCACATTGGTAATTTGTATTCTGTATTCTTCACTAAAAGCGCTAAGGGCTGATTTTTCATTTCTATATTTTATTCAACGGATATTGTATTTTTTCTGTCATTCACTACCTACTTTAATTGTATTTGTATTGTAGGATATTACTTTTTTAATAGGCTACAATGGTGAAGGGTCATTTTTTGTAAGGGGTAAGTCCGACACACCCAGGACATTTTCACTAGATTTTTTTATACAAGCAAGGTGTCAAGCAAGCATGCGGCTTGCCTGATGGTAGTCACAGGTCAATATTTCACCCAGCTGATGTATTTTATCCAACGATTAAAAAAATTGTATTAGTCGCACAAACAGCATTTACAATTTGGTGTTCGAAATTTGAATTCAAACGCGCTAAACGGTGAATATATCGCGTGTTTCCGATTTAAATCGTCGAATTAACGACATTGCGGCGCGAAACGGTCGGCTATTCATTGGATTTATTTCTATAGTGTGCTACGCTACGCGCTACGCGTGTACCCCGCTTTCGTATAGTCGTGCGAAATTAGTACATATAGATATTGTTATTTTTTATGTTATTATTATTTAAATACCGTGAATAAAATGTAAATGATAATAACTCACTCACTTTTACTTATTTACTCAGATCTTTTTCTTCTCTCTATATAATAAAGGTTCATAAACATTACATCAGAGCTCGCACTAGACCTCTATATCATATTCCTAATACCGTAGACCAAAACTCACCCTTGTAAAAATCACTTGTATATTGAAATACCCTACACAATCTTTCCGCAGATATTTGTTTTGACTCGGAATGAAAGTTTATAGCCACAGTAGGTAAATACTTCGAAGATATTAACACGCCTTTTACGATTGTCTAAATATTTAATAATAAGTAACTTGCATGTGTTTGGTTAACAACTGTGTAAATAAATCAATGAATAAATAAATAATACTTACTGATTAAAAAAATCGAGCTTGTAATTATTGATGGTAATTATTTATTATACTCTACGATTAATAAATAACATGATTTGTTAAAATATTTAAGTTCTATTTTAGTTTACTGCTCCATCGTTTACCAATTTTAGTTTTAGTTAACACGTATCAAAAGTGATAATGAAATGTTCCTTTTCCTTTATTAATTAACGAGCGACCCGCCCCGGCTTCGCACGGTTGCAAAGTAAAGGATAAAAAATAGTTACTTTTAGACTTTCGCGTTCCATTATCAAACTTTATTCTCATCGGGAATTAACGCGATTTACCTTATATTTTTTGGCTTGACATTTCGGCCGGGTTGCACCAGCCGTGGTCACCACGGGTGACCACGGCGAAAAAATAGTTATTGTGGGTTATCCCTAAGAGATAAACATATACCATCGTGGACTTTTTTGTAGACCTTGTTAAGGTGTATAATCTAACTCGTAGGGTTCAGCCAGCGTTTGCAATGTAAGGGCAAAAAAATGTGTATATTCGACATCACATTAGAAACCTATAAAATTAAGTGTTTCTTTGCTATGTTATGGATGAAATATACATATTAACCTTCCTCTTGAATCACTCTATTTATTAAGAAAAACCGCATCAAAATCCGTTGCGTAGTTTTAAATATCTAAGCATACACAGGTACAGACAGACAGCGGGAAGCCACTTTGTTTTATACTACGTAGTGATTTAAATTAAAAATCTCCCGTTTTTCTTATTTAAATATTAACTCATTTGAATAGCCAACTACTTTGCATTTTTATACTTTTGTATTTATAAAAATGTCCTATAATCTTAGTACCTATATGTTATATCTATTTCAGACTTTATAAGACTTCGTTTACGCCTATCACTATTAGTTTGTAATCTAACACCAGCTTTACTTCGACACTTGAAGCGGGGACAACAATACAAACCTAATATCATATTGATAGCTTTGATTTTGAGGCCGTAGCCCCTCGGGCCTCGGCTTTTTGTTCCTTATTTATGGCGCGCCAGATACAGATAGAACCGACGGCGATACCATGAAATATTAAACGCATTACAAGTGGCATATAGGCCGGAAGATGAGGTAAGAAAAAAACGTTCAGTTTCATTTGATTTAATGTGGATAGAATTGTATGGATCAGACAAGTATTTTTTTATCATTTATTTATAGATATAGCAGTGTCTGCCTACATGACAAGGCTTGAATTTTGTCGGTGCGTAGCTAAAGGCAACATCCAGACATGTCGAATTAATCTTTTGAATTTTGACAGGAACGTGCATGGCAAGGCCGGATACGCGACGCTCTAGTGGGCGTAACTTCATATAGTTAGTTCATTCTTTGCCGCATTTAAGATTTAAATTAAATCCAGCGATGACTCATTCGTTAATTCAAATACATTAATAAGGTATTTTTAAACACCAAAGAGCGAGAAAACAAAACCTAAGCCCTCTTATCTCTCATGATGAAGAGAGGAGGAGATCTTTGCTCAGTCGTTAAATATATGATTTATAAAATAGTCATAGTCCATTCTGTTGATTTAAGAATCAAAAAAACAACGTAGGAACAACAGCTGCTTGGGCTTAAAAAAATAAGTAAGTACCTAATTTATTAAATACTTGATCCAACGTGACCAACAATTTTTTTTTCTTAACCTAATAAGAATTGGTTTATGTAACAAGTCATAGCCACACTATTCTTTTATGTTGAAGTTTGGCAAACTTCTTCCGCACTCCGCCGCAAGTATCACGTTTACGAATCACGCAAGTTTATTCGCTCACTTTTATCGCAAACACTGGAGGCGCGTTAGCGAAAATGATATATACGATTTATCATAAATAACTTATTCCGACTCCATTTGGTGAACTATTGTTGCAACGGTATATTTTGTTGCAAAGGAAATTACATTTTTCACTTGTTTCGCTTTATTTGGCAATAGACTGACTTTATGTTGAAACTTGTATATATATGCGGTTAAAAAAGCATAATCAGTAATAGAACATAAACAAAAAGTAGCGTCTATAGATTACAAAAAAAATCTAGGTAATGGGACCCTTAAGAGCCGGAAGGGACCGCCCAGGAAGGTCTCCTCGCAGTGTCAGACAAGCTGCCGCTAAGCATTAGTTTTTAAACATACTGTGTTCCGGTGTGAGGATGCACCGCGTAGCTGATGAAATTACCGGACTTCTTAAGCCCGGCTTAATAACTAATGTCTCAGACGACGAGCGGCAGTAATAAAGTACATGGAGTAGTAAAGTACATGGAGCTTACCATCAGTAGTATGTCTTACTTGTCTAGTTACCAAGTTAAAAAAAAACTGTAGTTCATTTTACCCAATTTTACTAGAAAAATCCTTTAACACAAACAACCACGTAGTATATGAATACTTTTTCCATGTTCCCAGTATTTTAACACAAAATACAGAAAGAGTTATGTATTAGGGTCGGTAATAAAGTATCCACCAGGCTCACAATATTTCTAATATCATTGTAATCTACATATTATTCCAATAAGTGAGTTTTCGTTGGGCCGATATTGCTCCGGGAACGGAGTGGCCGACCCTCGGTGTGTTTTTACCTTTTATTGTTTTATTTATAACTTCGTGATTGATGAGGGCTGCGAACTTGCCTTCATAAATATTGAGGCGAGAACTCGCGCTGCGATATAGTTTCGCGAGCTATCTGCTACGAAGTCTCGTTTCAAGTATTCCCCTGCTTTTGCCTTCTTTCTTCTCTTTATGTAAAATAGAATTTAAAACAAAAATAATACTATATTGTAACGGTTGAAGAAGTATTTGACTTTCATAAACTATAATATTAAAGTTAACTTTTAATGGTTGCAACGAGATGGGAAAACTATGTTTAATAAATGAATGTCATAGTAATATTATTTTGTATATATTATTTTGATTAGATTATTAATATTATTGCTATTGTAGGGTAACTTTCCTACTAAGTTTATGTATTTAAATGAGGTTGATTAAACGATAGACACCTTGTACAATATCTACCGCAGTACCATGTCATATCTGCAGCCAAGCAGCAATGTAAGCATTTCTGTATTGCAGTGTGAAGGACATATAGCTGGTGAAATTACAGGGCTTAAAGAAATTTACTATGTGTTTGTTGAATAGAATAGAATAGAATAGAATAGAATAGAATAGAATAGAATAGAATAGAATAGAATAGAATAGAATAGAATAGAATAGAATAGAATAGAATAGAATAGAATAGAATAGAATAGAATAGAATAGAATAGAATAGAATAGAATAGAATAGAATAGAATAGAATAGAATAGAATAGAATAGAATAGAATAGAATAGAATAGAATAGAATAGAATAGAATAGAATAGAATAGAATAGAATAGAATAGAATAGAATAGAATAGAATAGAATAGAATAGAATAGAATAGAATAGAATAGAATAGAATAGAATAGAATAGAATAGAATAGAATAGAATAGAATAGAATAGAATAGAATAGAATAGAATAGAATAGAATAGAATAGAATAGAATAGAATAGAATAGAATAGAATAGAATAGAATAGAATAGAATAGAATAGAATAGAATAGAATAGAATAGAATAGAATAGAATAGAATAGAATAGAATAGAATAGAATAGAATAGAATAGAATAGAATAGAATAGAATAGAATAGAATAGAATAGAATAGAATAGAATAGAATAGAATAGAATAGAATAGAATAGAATAGAATAGAATAGAATAGAATAGAATAGAATAGAATAGAATAGAATAGAATAGAATAGAATAGAATAGAATAGAATAGAATAGAATAGAATAGAATAGAATAGAATAGAATAGAATAGAATAGAATAGAATAGAATAGAATAGAATAGAATAGAATAGAATAGAATAGAATAGAATAGAATAGAATAGAATAGAATAGAATAGAATAGAATAGAATAGAATAGAATAGAATAGAATAGAATAGAATAGAATAGAATAGAATAGAATAGAATAGAATAGAATAGAATAGAATAGAATAGAATAGAATATTTTATATAGCTGGAACCTAGGGCTGCATACTTGCGCCGCTTTGGCAAATAGAATTGAGTTAAATCTTCTACGCCACTTATAGCACTGTCGAATGCATCATTTGAATTTGCTTCACTTTTATCGCCTGAGAATTGAAAATAGAGCACAAATTAAAGCTTATAAACAAGAAACAATAATTATCTAACAGAAATTAAAATAAAATTAGGCCATAAAGAACAAGAGTTCTTAAGAAAATATTGAGTTCGGAGTCCTAAACAAGTTCAGACGAAGCCAAGGTGAATTTCCGGTGGACAATAAATATATTTGTGGCACAAATATCGTGTCCGCTAGCCACAAATGTCGCGCTATCATTCCGATCAGCTATGAATCCAGGCCGCCGACAATGCCTGTACACCGTGACAATTCAATTTGCATAAGTTTTTATCTTTATTGCGGATACAGTGATTGATAAATATTGAATAACAGCTCTTTTTTATCAACCTAGTAGGTAACGAAACATGCATCAGCGAAAATGTCTGCCTATGACAGCTGCAATGCCGCTGGTTACCTGAGAAGCGGCAGTGCATTATTACAACCTTGAGTCCGGTCGGGTTTTACCAGTAACAATGCTCTTCACACGCGAGGACATAATTTTGTGTTTACATATTACTGCTTGACGACAGAATTATACAGCGGTAGTACTTCCTTTTTTTTCGCGGGCGAAACCTTCAAAAGGTCCCCGTATGTAGGATTCTTACCCACTAAAACCCCCGCGGCTGTGGCATGGCATCAGCACATGAGAGGGAACCCCAGGGCTCTCTGGTGGGATCTGCACCTGCCCCAGGTGCAGATCTACCCTCAGTGCCTTGCCTTTGAGCCCGCCGCCATTGTAGTCCCCGGGAAACTGTCACGGTGCACACGGGGAAGGGGGTCGCAACCCCGCCGCCGTGCTCAATGGACGTCCTAGGGCCCACACCCCGAACCTCCACCGATTCCGAAGGGAGCGATAGTACTACCTGGGCGATCCCTTTCATAATCAAAATTTCCTCACATGGAAATATATTTTTTTAACATAGTTAATGCCTGCGGTCAAGCATTAGCTTACCTATATCCCACCTGATAGTAAGCGACGATGCGAGTCGATGATAGAGTTCATTAACTTCTACAAGGTCGCCAGTTACCCTTAGCCCCCCCCCCTCCCTCAAAGGTGATTAGCTATGATATTTTGTTAGACGCAGGTATACTCCCGGTATACAGTCGGCTCCCACACTTCCAATGTGTGTGTATACCCCATTTTTTTACGAGACCAAAATCGTAGCAAATAAATGTATGAATACCTCAAAGATGAATACAGCCAAAGACAAAAACAGGGTATACGTGTGTGTATTAGTGTGTTTGCGTGTGTATTAAACATTACCTAAATATTTTGTATTGTATTAAACAATGGAGACAAAAGTGTATTTATCTACATAGATAACATTTATTTCAATTTATAAATCCAGCGGACCGCAATAACAGTGACCGGCCGCCGGAAGGATGTTACCCCTGAAATGGATCCGCGAATAAACCTGCGTTTATCTCTGTTGTTTTAAAATATATTTTACATGACATTTATCATTTATCTACCTATACCTGTACCTATATAATCACATTATTCCCCATGGAAAGTATTACTCGATTCGTTTTTGAAAATATACAGACAGATATAGATATGCATATTTCGACGAAATGGTTCCTTTTCATTTCATCATCATTAGCAGCCGATAGACGTCCACTGCTGAACAAAGGCCTCCCCCTTAGAAGGGAGGGGTTGCCATAATCCCCACGCTTGGCAGGCGGCTTGGGGATCGCAGTATAGGTGGAAGATAAATCCAAAAGAAAGACGCTGCTGCCCGTCTTCCTGTTCCCGCTTAGTCACCTCTTACGACACCCAACGAGAGGAGATGGGGGGATGCTATTCTAACCCGGCACCCCACGGGTCCTAGGGCCCTTTATTAGGGTTTCCTTTTAGTTACGACTAATTTATTTATAATCTCTAGACTTACCAATAATCACCTCTCATCTCAATAAATGTATTCATATATTTTTTCTAAGGTCAAGGTTGTTTTGACATAAGCCAGTTATAATTTAAACGTCTACAAGAAACCTATAAACTTCTGTTAGCATTCTATTCAAATTGTAACGAAAGAACATTTTGGCGTGGACGTCATTATACCATGCCCCTGATATCATGAAGCAGGTACTTTTATTCAAGTAGGCTATCATCATAAAGGTGGCTCAACAATAGCGTTTCAGAGCCCGACAGGGTGGCGGCGTATCTCTCGAATAGCGACCGCCATAAAGTGGCATTCACAAAGAGACGTCCGCGCGGCCCGCCGACCGATATCACAATGCGGCAAACGACGACGGCACTTCCTGTTCCGGCCGCGGCGCCACCGTCGCGCAGATTTATGCGCGCCACTTCCTCCCGCCATATGCGTGTGCCGTCTACCCTCATTTACACAAAACTCGAGTTTTTCAAGCACCTGTGTTGTACATGAATGCAAAGCGGATGTCGCGTTTTTTCTGTTTCACGGTCCCGTGAATACTTTAAAGTTTCATTTTTAATGTTGCACTGTTTAGAAATTTCGCCGTAATGGCTTCGTATTTTCGTTTTTATCTACTCATGGTATAAGAAAAATGGTTTTCTAGTAACATTGGAAAATTTTATGACATTCTTATGAAAAAAAGATGATGGTCGAGCTTAATATATTAGTATATAAATGCTATACCATAATATACATTCAATTTTTTACCTCCATTTCCTGCATCACATGATTTACCAGAATTCGAAAATATTTTATAAATAGAGCACGCTACGTCATAATTAAAATTGGATGTTGGCAAAAAGGGTGCTACAGCAAGTCTTGTGAGCGAGGTAACGAAGTTAATCTAACGCGTTTACGTTAATAAAATATTCGTGAGTCGAGCATGAAAAGTTAACAGCCGTGGAGTTAACCAGGCTCGTGTTATGAGCTCATATTAGACAACGTATTACGGATTTTGAACTGAAGATAAGATTTAGCATTATTACTGGAACATTATTTAAGTATAAAATAAGTTAAATTTTGAAGTTTAAAACTGTGCTTTATTTAGAAAGTCCTGTTTTAACTTAAATACATCATTAAATGTCTTCTTAGCATGAATTAATATATTATGTATGTATATTTATGGTTGAGGGGAATGATGGCTGCTGCTCGAGTCAACTCGTGCGCGGGTGCTGCTTGGGGGGACTGGTCCGACTTCTATCCCTTTGGCCTTTTAGTTTGTCGTAATTTATTGTTTTTTTCTTTTCTTCCTTGCTTTATGTTTCGAACGGCAGGACACAATATCGCTAATGTCGATTCATTTGTAACAAAACAATGTTTAAAAAAAAAGTGAAAAAATGACAAGCCCGCTGAGTTTCTTGCCGGATCTTCTCAGTTGAGGCCGCGTTGTGATCCGGTGGTAGCTTTTAAAAAATGACGATTCAAAAGTGCTAGCGTTATGCCTATTTGAAATAAAGATTTTTGAGTTTGAGTTATTTTTCTAAGTCATAAGTAAGTCATAAGTCATTTATTCATTTGTATAACATAGGTGTAAGTATTGTATATAGGTGTAAGTATTATGTAGTGTTCTGCTTTGTTTTTTATTTAAATACATAGTTTAATGTAAAAAGAGGTTGCTACTTGCTATATGTGACTACTTAGTCGATTGGTCTGCAATTACCAACAGATATTTATTACCAATCTACTACAGTATAATTCTTCTACGTCTCTTTAGAATCCCCTTTAACAACTTTACACCAAAAAGGAATATTACGTTATTCATATATATTACGTTATTACGTTATTTAGTTAATCTTTAAAACTTTTACAAATCTTATATTTAGTTAAGACAAGAAGGACTTGTTCAGGTGATTGAGTAATTTAAATCACTACTTAATAATTACCTATCTTAAAATCTTCACTCAACTCTTCAAACATTAGTAATACCTCTGATAATGACTTGTACAACACACGTCAAGGGTGTGAGAAAAGGAGGCGCCAACAAAAACGAGCCTCGTACATAATGGAGCTTTGGCCGCGAACGCAAGACGCAAGTCTCAGAATATCTTAGCAGTACTGGTTACCCGTCACTCGAGTCAATTACCGACTGTATATAACGAATATGAAGGATATTATCTTAACCACTTGGAACAAAATCTTTTGATCCACCTGATGAAAAATATTAAGTGCTACCTATAGATAGGTACATGCAACACCAAAAACATCACTTGCATCTTGTAGATCTTGTGATTCTGAAGGAATCTACCCAATAGTAGTAGAAGGGAACGATATGGCGTTAGTTCAATGAAAAATGTCTCTAAAATACCGCTGATCCCTTAGTCGCTAGCACGACTGTAGAACTATTCATAAACGGAATCCTAGATAAATAGATCCTAAATATATTATGTACGGTCAGCCAAAAATATGGTTTACCACCCTACGGTTGAAGTTCATATGCATATCATAAAACAACAAGGTTGATTTTCCCTTGCAATTATTCATACTGCTCTCTTTATCATTTATTGTAGAAACGTCAACACGTTGCCTTGTGTTCCTAGTTTAAGGGGGTAACATGCGCCAATGACCTTGAGAATCTGGCCGCTCCGGCCGAGAGTTGTCATCGTAGAGGGCGCTACCAGCAAATATGAATATTACATTTGAAAAATCATAGACTAAAAATATGCAGATGTGTCGAATGGAGTTTTGTTAATTTTGCCTATTCCGTTATAGAATGAAATTTCATAAAATTATATCTATTGCAAATATACTTAATAATATCACTTTTGAATGTTTTGTTGATTATGTATACATAAAAGTAAAATAATAATAATAATAAAATATTCTTTATTCAAGTAACCAAGACTCATAAACAAAAACAAACACAAGACAAAAAGGTATAACTTATTTCTAATTATAATAATTAAAAAAAAAATAAACAAAAAAAATAAATGACTGATAAATTATTTAAACGCGATTTTAAACTCTGGCAAAGCTTTTTGTCATTTCATAGTGACACGAAAAGAACAAGACTGATGCAGTTTAAGAACGGTAACCCACTGTTTTATATCTTGATTTATACATTGGCGTGCCACCTAATTACAGTCTGACAACCCACCACTTACAGTGGTAACGTAGTTGACGTGTTGCATCTGGATATGGATTATTGCATTTCATATTCCAAACTTGATATCAAAGGTTCAGTCCGTCTATTATAGAATGGCCAATGCCTGACTAGTGAGACTTATACATACTTCTATTCTATTGTTGGTGGTTATTAGTTAGGTCCGGTTACAACCGGAACGCACTTCGACCCAGCTGAATACATTGTGCCTGCCATTCGGAATCCATATACATTCGTACTACTTATAACATACAGTAGGATTTTTGTGTGTCTGAAGTTAGGGTTGACGAACCATTGCGCAAGTACAGTTGAGAGTTCTGAATACATAAACATAAAAATAGCTACTGCGCAGCGTCTTGTCGTGACTACTGTAAGCGTACTTGAAATGAAACTATGCACAAAGTTCTAAGGTTTCTGTTCTGCGCGTCAAAACGAAAGCGTTTAACTGAGCCTTCAAAATATAGTTTTTTTTTTAAAAAGGGACCTTTTTCACATATTTTCCAAATTAGTTCCAAATTCTCTAACCAATAAACATCCATGTGATAGTTAAGCTTTTTGATCCCTGGAAAAATGAACTGAAACCAAATTGATGATTGATTGAGATGATCGAGTTTGATAAAGAGAGTGACTTAAGATGCTGCAATGCATGCCAGTGGCCCTGGTGAGATGCTCGCGGTATCATCAAAGAAGCGTGTAACTGTAATGTTTCCTATTCTAATACGTATATTCTCTTTAAGAGCGGCACAAGTACCCGAATCTTGGAAGCTTGCTAGCATCCAACCTTACTCAAGACCAGATACCCAACGTCGACCCAAGTCGTGTAAACCTAAAAATTATAAATTATTATTATTGCGACAATTAATTCGGTGATAAGAATAATAGCACCCATCCATCTCCTCCCGTTGGGTGTCCGTAAAAGGCGACTAAGGAAAAACAAGAAGACGAGCAGCAGCGTCTGTTTATTGGATTACCTACCACCTATATTGCGATCCCCAACCGCCTGCCAGGCGTGGGGATTATGGCAACCCCTCCCCTCTAAGGGAGAGAGGGCCTTTGTTGAACAGTGGAAGTTTCGGCTGCTGATGATGATGTTGATGAGTTCCGTGATCGACTCCATAATGGCCATCTAACTGAAACTATGATAAAATACTTAACTTTTTACATAATTAAGTACAGGTAAAAACGACCCAGACCCAGGCCAAACAGATTATGTTCATGCACATGAATGTTTGTCCTGTGTGGGAATCGACCCCAAGACCTTAAGGTCTGCTGACCTTAGTTTGCTACCCTGGTAGCAACCAGGGTAGCAAACTACAAAATCAATGGACCTGTGTTGTTATTCAATATACGTGGCTGCCAAAGGAATCCGTAGCACTGTTTGTTTGAACGCACGAATTCAGTAATAGTCTTTTTTATTGTAACGTCATATTATGTACTATCGCGGACACGAACGCTATACCAGTTTCCCGCTGTACCAATCAAAATCGTTCGATCGACGTTCCGGGCGTTTACCCCGCCCGCATGTATTTTGGGCCGGCTCGTGCAAGCGATTGTCGTCCTAAAGGTGATACATCGTTCGTGGCCGCGAGAGTAAGTAACGTAACTTCATCTTGAGTTCTGTACATATAGCGGGGTTTGAACTACGCGGAGCATTTGACATTTTATTTTATTTATTCTTTAGCACACTTAAATATGTACAAGGCGGACTTAATGCCTTAGGCATTATCTGCCAGTCTACCTTTGGATGATGCAGAGGGTAATAGTGGTAGGTGCATAGGTAATCTAAAATTTAAATAGATATTTAATTTACATTGATTCTAATAAGCAATCTGGTTTTAGAGTAAATAACATTTTAACGCGGTGGTATTTTTTCTCGTGCCTGCCAACAACACCATCAGTTTATTGTTATGCAACTTAGTTAAGTAACAAGGTTAGGTTTATTACCTGATAGAAATCAAAGCACCCACCCATAGAAAAGTCTCTTCCTGTCCCTGTCATCCAAAACTATAATTATAGCCTTTTGGTCCGATAGTTTTTTTTGCCAGCTACAGTGACCTTCTACTTATGTTACATAGCGGAAGAAATCTAAGATTAAAGTAGCGCCACCTAGATAGCACACAAGTACCCTTACAAATTAACCATCCAGATGTCTCAAAAGACGAGCAACTGTCCAATGCAACTGTCCGTAGGTAATCGTATCACACACCACCAAGCCAACCACCCAGGTACTCGTCTCGTTGCTAAGTTGCAAAAACCAACATGATAGTAATAATAACACCGTTCATGTTTTGACAAAAAAAATCATAATGTAAAAGATATCATAATGTATGTCATTTTGTCGACCTACACAGTATTAAATACGATTTAAATTAGTAAGATCATATATGACTAAGATACGCTTTAAAAGTTAGGCATAATACTCGGCAACGATACTTTCGCATACTCTATGATGAACCAAAAATATGGTATTACTATAAAAATATATTTAATTAAATATAGAAGTATAGATTTCATTTGAAATGATTTATAATGTTATAATTATACCATATGTAACATATCTTAATTAAAAATATGTTCAAAATCATTTAAATTAAAATTAGTCCTGTCAAAAAAAATTCGTGCACGTCCACCCTCCGTAACAGTCCACGAAGGACTGATGTAAGGCGATCGCGGGGGCGCTGCAAGGGGAAATGCATCGCGTACGTGGTTTTTCTATAATTTCTTGTAAAACATGAATGAAATTAAGAAATGTAATCAATACAAATTGTAGAATAGGTTATATGCTTTTTATAGTCCTAGTTTGACGTCTATCCGATAAACGGATATTGAACGCTAACACAATTCATATCCAACGTAGTACATTTTTTAAATACATATTGCTTGAAAACGTTATATTTAATCCAATATCTAATCAATAAAACTATTTGCTGAAGATCTGAGGTATAAGTACATATAACTTTCATAGCCAATGCAATAGCGGATTGATCCATCGAACTCTTTAAACTAAGGCTATTTTTGCAATTTTACCGTTGTTACCCCCTTAAATTGTAGCATCTGACTGATAGGTAACCCTCACATTTGTCTAAAAATTGTTTATACGGTGCAAGGCGAATTTTGAGCCAAATTTCGTCATACATTTATATTTATCAGCTTAGCTTATATCAAGAGGTTAGATTGAAATAATCCTAATTTTCTTGCAAATAGTGCTCTTTATTTCTATTGTAAAAAGATAGTATAGGTATAGTAGGTAGTATTTTGGTTTTGTTTTCGCACTTAGGTAAGTATATAATAACTAGCTTTCGCCCGCAGCTCCACCGATATGAATGTCGGTTATAGCACCAAAAGGTAAGCTATGTCCTTCTCCGAAGTTCAAAAAATATTTAAACCAAATTTCATCAAAATCGGTCCAGTGGTTCAGTCATGAAAGATGGACAAACAACAACTTTATCCGTAATAAAATAAAAATACAATTAGGTATACATAACTATATTAAATGCAATAAAGCAATACGATACAATAAATAAATAACATAACTTATAAAAATTACATCTTCAATTAAAAAATGCAAATATCTAAAATAGTCATATTAATAGCTCGTGTAACCGTCATTTGCGACAGCTTGGAGACGGTCACCCATTGAACCCACAAGCTTTAAGCAGATATCAGATCCGCGGGTTTCCTCCCATATCTCATTACATTGCCGTTTCAGAGCTTCCTTCGTTCTTTCGTAGCGGTTGGACACAGAACTCAGTGTTATTCCAATCGAAATTCAAGTGTTCTCTAGCAAAATTCAGTCAAGCAATTTTATGAGCGACAGTCATATGTATTTTTTTTGCATAATGCCTGTAATGCAAACCCAAGTAAACATCAAACATTTCGGCAAAATGTTCAGTCGGTGTGAAACCATTATTTTCTTATACGCGTCGCAAGCGCGGCCGCTTCGACGAAGATCATTTAAATTTCCTTCTTCGCCATCACGTGTAATCCAACGACGAACAACTTGTATCTAAAATTAAAGATTAACTAAATAAATGCTTATAGAAAAAATAGAAAATGTATAATATTTATACTAAGGCACGGTGAACTTAATAAAACTTACCAACACATTTAAAAATCTCACTAATATGAGGCCATTGTTATGTAGTGCAATTATACTCGCTCTTTCGGCTATTGATAAATTGCGAGGCATTTGCAAATTCGAGAAATAACAATTTAATCCATTTTTTTACATTATTACATATAAATAAAAATGACAGATCTTGATAGTTGTCAGTGATATTTTCTTTTTTCAGTTAAAAAGAGGTTTTCACCTAAAAACAAGAACATAATGGAATTTTCACTAAAAGATGAAAAAAAGACTAATGGTTATAATTGTTGAAAATCTTAGCTTATTGCATTGAAAATAAAGGTCAAAATAACATCTTTAACCCATGACTTCAGATGTTAGGCATCTCAGATAATAAAAAATACGTCATGATTGTGCATCTCTTTCATTATTAGAATGTTCAACCTTGGTGTTATTTTGATTGCATAGGAAGAATTGTCAAAACTGGTAAACCACTTTCTAGGCCGACCGTACCTAGAATAAATAATTATTTTGGCAAGCGTACGAGAAGATTTATTGTACTTAATAGATTTAATGCCTATCAAAAAGCCCTCTGGCTTTATGATAGGCATTAAATCTAGAAGATATCTAAAAGCTTAACTAGAAAGCACTACCTATCTTTGTGTCCATGTTAATTTTTAGTACTTTCTTATAATAGTATTGCTATTTTCATTATTAATTTAAATAAACAGTATGTTAGCGTTGTAATACGAAACTGACTGCCGACAAACTACTATGTATTTTGTCAGAAGGTGAAATTAATTAAATGTACTAGAACAGTACATTATATACATTAAATTTTAAAAAAATCTAATGAAATGAAAAAGATCTTTTTGTTTGGAAGTGGTTTTTTTTTTAAATATACTGATTGAAAATACCTACTGTAAATATTATGAGTCGTACGTATCAGACAAGTGCCCTCATACGAGCTGTTTGTCTGTCTGTCTGTATGTGTATGTATGGACTTACAAGAAACATAAAATTACTTACTTACATTTAAAACGTAATTTCAATATTCACGTAAATCGTATGTATTGTTAAATTTTATTATTGAACCCGTTCAGTACAAACTACACAATCATATAAAAATTAAATACTAGTAGGTATGTTGTTCGTCATTGGTAGACCGTACCGCTCTGCATTTCTGTAGCAAAGTTTCATATAAATTTTGTACAATAAACCTTAGCTGACGTTAACTTCGTATCTTTGTCTGATCCTCACGTGGGGGCAGGCGGTGGTGGGGGCAGAAAGGGGGGCTAGTGAAATTCCAACTAGCTTTGTGAATCAATCAGGATTTAATTGCGACCCCTTCGAGTCTAGTGGAGTTGATTCGTAGTACCAAACTTGATGCCACATATCGTATCACTTTTCAATCAGTTAACTATGCTTTGTTGTACAATAAATACACACGTCAAAAGTGTCTAGGGATCAACATATATTTTTGCAATAACTTTTCTCCTGATTGATATTAATTAAAATTTTCATTAATTAAATTTTTAATCGCTGTTGGCGTCCAGGGGTTCTCCAGTGTCGTATACGTCTTGTATCCGGTCTCATACCAAAACGAGACTCATCAGAAAAGCACACGAAACGCCATTGTTCTTCTGCCCATTTTTTTGCCCAAAAATGCTTGATCCCTAGACACTTTTGATGTGTGTATCTACCTGGGCATTTGCTTGTCTAGTGATTCGTTGCAAAGGGCTTTCCGCGACCTTGTATTTTCAGCAGTTTTAACAATTACGATAAGTCTAGACTTTTTTAATCTGACCAATCATCAAATTACCGTTTTATTGTTATACGATTGATTATTTCTCGTAACCATGAAACTAACGATCTTTTAAACTCAAAAAGTTTTATTAAGATTTGAGCCACGACTGTTTGTCTAGTCTAATCATAATGGTGATGCGGCTTCAGTACTTAAAATACGCGTTTAATGATTTACTATATTGTTTATTGGTGGAATAAATACAATATTTAACAAGATCGTACTATAAGAGCAAAATGACTATTAATAACAAAAATCCAAAGAGTTCTGAAGAACTAGCTAGTTAAAATAGACTTATCTTTTGCCTTATGGTCGCATATATTGCCTACCTACAGATCAATTGCTTTAAGTAATTATTTTCTGTGGTTGCTTTGCAATGCCACTTATCATTACTTAGCAGTAGAGTATCTTACACTGATACTCCCGCACAAAGGTCTCACCACCTAGTGATTGCCTTACAACGCTTATAATTTCATTAAAACGACTCTGAAAGTCTAAAGGCGCATGTTTGCCGTGTAAGTGAAGCTGAACAAGCGCTCAACTTGAAGTTAGAAAGCGGTAACTTTACTGTGATTGTTTGGATTCGAAAGGTACCTCGACGTCAAAGGAAAAGTTCTGAGCGGTTTGCAATAGAAACGTTTGCGAATGGAACGGATGTGGTTATCACGAATGGGAATTTATTAAACAAGAAGGAAAATTAGCATTAATTGTTTAATAATAATAATTTGTGAATTCAAACAAAATACTGCAGAAGTGGGGTGGCCAAAAATCTAGATGTTTTTTTAAACCTGCGAGATAAGCATTGCATTTGCTTACCTGATGGCTAATGACATGCCTCGCTATCGTTTTTAAGTCTCTCGGACCCGATAATTTAGCCAATTACCGGAACATAGCAATTTTTACACACAGCTGCTAGGGACCTACCATTTTGGTTCATGGTGGTGATGGTGGATTAGTAGTTGACGGTGATGAGTGCTAACAATGCCAGATATTTAATTGGATTGGAGCAGCAACAATATTGTGTTCTGGTGTAATAAAATTACTGGACCCAAGAGACTACAGCTAATGTCTCCGGTGAAGAGCGGAATTCAAATGCACATGTCCAATGGGCTGCATGTAAGTAAATAGTACAAAAACATTGTTGAGGCCCCCGTTATTGTAGTAGTTAAACATTCT
Source organism: Furcula furcula (assembly GCA_911728495.1). Classification (NCBI taxonomy): domain Eukaryota; kingdom Metazoa; phylum Arthropoda; class Insecta; order Lepidoptera; family Notodontidae; genus Furcula; species Furcula furcula. The sequence continues at coordinate 19,777,383 of OU452249.1, read as the reverse complement.
GCTGGCCATTAACCTAATAATCCAGGGTTCGATTCATCCAGGACAAATATTTCTGTGCTTGTACAAGTGTTTGTCTTGTGCGTGGGGGAGCCATTTATACGTATATCTACGAAAAAAAATGTAAGTATAAATATTTGTATTAATTGTCTGGTTGCCGTATTACAGCACTGACTAGTTTGTGACAGACGATGGTGTATGGATCATCCCAACATATTAGCTGTGATATTAGTCTTATTATTAATGCAAAACACATCACACAAAACACATGTACAGGATGCATTTTGGAGAGTATGCGAAGAATGAGAATGACTTGATTCCATCATCCCCATATATCATCGGACGACGAGGCGCACCGCAACTACGCATCCTTACGTTGTGAATCTCCCATCAGTCCGGACTAAACGATTTGCGTCCTCATTTATAATACGTACAGCCAAGGACTGGAATAGTTTGCCTGCGTCGGTTTTTCCCACCGATTATAATGTGGGTGTCTTCAAGACAAGAGTACATCGTCGCTTTCCATCAGGTGTGATTGCAGCCAAGCACCTAGCTTTTATGGAATAGAAAAACTTATCGTTCAGGCTCTTTAATGTATGTACGAGTATACCATTTTCATTCATGTATATTGTTAAGATAATCTCCAATCACATCTTACAAACTACTAAAGGTAAACAAAGCTCATCTATTTCTACCTGCACATCCGTTGCCAAAGCAACTTGCATTCCTTGTCTGAAGTGGCTCCGCAAGCCTGTCCGACTGTCTGCACTTGTAGTCAGACAAAGGCGACGTTGGAAGTGTACACACCATGAACCAACTTACCCTACTGAACTTAGATGTATCAGAAACATTTTCATTTGAAATACTCGTAGCTTTTTCGCTGGCATTTAATTTCTAAGATTGTGGTTGTAATGTAGGTTCATGTAGTTTTACAAAAAAAAAGTTGTACGGTCGATTCGAAGCTTTTCTCGTTAAGTCAAATGGCACATTCGAACAAATATATTTTATTTATTCAATATTTTTAAACTAGCCTGGTGCGGTCTGCGTAGCAAATGTTATTTGTTTATTTTAATATTTTTAATCATCTTAATTTTAAAAGTTTTTTTAAGATTATATTATAATTTTAGCGATGGTAAGTTCGGTATGGGTGAAGATTGTTGCAGCTGTTAGATATATGTCGAAAATATTACGTATGATTAATAAAAAAAATAATGATATTTTATGTATATTCTTTAACGACAATACTCCTATTTTTATATATCGATAAGTCCGTATCGGTAAGTCCATTATCCATTGCTATTTTATGGTTATACGTGCTCGTATGTATATATAGAAGTCGCTTCTCAACGCATCCATAATTGGTTAAGCAGGATCTCGGTATAAGGATATGTATCCTGTTAACCGCACTCCTTGTACCCCTGATAAGGGTAGTTTGCCGTCGAACGCCAAATCTTCTTTAGCTTAAGATAACAGATTGCAATTAGCATCTTCGCTCGTTGGGACTTAGCTTGCGGGCATTGTGTGAAGATAATTCACGGAAGGTATTATACGGAGTAGTTTAATGTTCGATACACACATTATACGTGTGTATTTTCAATAGTTTGTGCTAATAGTCTAGAGTGATGGCTACTGCTCGAGTCAACTCGTGTGCGAGTGCTGCTTGGGGGGACTGGTCCGACTATTATCCCTTTGGCCTTTTAGTTTGTTGTACTTTCGTCGTATTTTTTTTCTGTATTATTTGATCTTTAGAACGGCAAGACACACTGTCGCTCTCATCAATTGTAACATGACTAATTGTTTAAAAAAGAAACTGAAAAAATTACAAGGCCGCTGAATTTCTTGCCGGATCTTCTCAGTTGAGGCCGCGTTGTGAACCGGTGGTAGATTTTTTTTAAAAAGCCTATTTCAAATAAACAATTTTTGACATAGTTTTAATAGAATAATTATTACGTGTGAGCTTTTCGTTGATTTTCATTTGGATCTTATGTGTTCACGGATATCAAGCAGTTGTTAATACATAAATATAATTTAAATTGGCTACTAACGAAAAAACTTTATGTGTAATAAGTAAACATAAGTATCTATTCTGTTAATGATTACAAGTAAAATTAATTTTTAATGGCGCATCGTCTACGTTTACAAATTCCAGGCTTGAAATATTTCATAAGCTAATTAGTACAGTGATGAAGGTAACGCACGAGTAAGAAACGTTGAAGACTCTTGCCGTGTAAGTAATGACGTCACATTTATAATTCAGAGCTAAACTTTCTGGATGTGAGAGCCCTTCAACATCGTATGTATTAACATCGTGTGTATCTGTGTGTGTTTTGTATCTCTTACATTTGTATATATTTACTAAAATTAAAGTTAGATAAACGAGGTATTCGGAGGTGACTTCTTGGAGGGTTCTTTACACGTGGTTAGGGTCCATCGCTTTGGTTTATAATGCTTATTTTTAGGACCAAAATATTTTACTGAAGTGGACTGTCTTAGTACTTTTCACTTCTTGAAGCACAAGCACATGATATGAATTTAACAACAAAAAAAAAGAACAAACAAATTAACTATTTTACCTAATATGCAAAACAGAGCATACTCTATCTGTAGTCTATACGATAGGTTATAGTATACGTAAGGTGAATGCACTTTGAAGCCTAAGAAGGCTTTAAAATGTAGGACGTTTTTAGTGCTTAATTTATGTTCATCATTCATTCATTCATTTCATCATTCATGAACCAAAAGAGTGAAATGTATTTTCTGCAACCAGTCAAGAGTCACTAATAATAATAATCTTTTCCTTCAATATACCGTCTGTTTTGCTACACTATTTAGATCCCTCTATGAATTAGTACTTAAATTATTTATATAATAATTCAAAGCACGATATACCGAAATCCAGGGAAGCCAATCCGCAATAATTTTCACTCAGATCTGACGCAAACATGACCGATATTCAACCAATTTGCATGTCCGTTGCCTCTGTGAATAAATTATAGGCACCTGCCCCAAGGTACCTCTATGAATATGTAAGACAATGGCTTTCAAATCTTAGCCTCCAATTAGGAGGGGGTCATTAAACCCTTAGTTAATTACATCTGCCCGTTACAAAGACGAATTATGCATGGATAGATGGGTACGACTCTACATATATTTGCATTGCGTTAGGAATTTTGAACAGTCCAATTTGGCAAGTACCTTATAAGAAACTATAGATAAATAATAATTATTATTTCCTCCTAGACGATACGACCACACGGGAGATATTATAGTGCACAAGTACTTGCCTAGACACAAGTGCACTCTCTCTTCTGCAATGGGCGATTTAAAGAAAGACCGTTTCTAGTGCGAGCTATTTAATACTCCTCCAATCTGCGACGTTACATTGCTTTATGTACCAGTTATGTTATACATATTATAGGTATACTTAGGTGACATAGACAGGTAGAGAAACAGTACACACTAAACTTCTTTTATCTCTCACAGTCCGATGGGACGGAAGTACGACACGACCGGCGCAGGATTGACTTTTTACATGCCCCTCCGACGCATGGATCGGCTTAATTTACAATCAGGTGATCGAGCTGCATTGTCCTAACCCGTAAGAAACAACTGCACAAAGTTGCTGCTTCCCACGGGATTCGAACCCGCGACTCCTGGTTTGCAAAGCAATTGGTTTCCCACTGCACTACGGAGGCTACATACAAATAATAACACCATCGTCAAAAGCGTTATGTTCCTGTGTTAAGGTTACTAATGCTCAAATCACCCCCAGGCGGGCGATGACGCGGTGTAGGGGGAGCGTGCATTTCGGCTTCCTCCCGGGACGTGGTCTAGCGAGCGTCTGGCACTGGCGAGAGATGGACGAGGTACGCACTAAGTGCTTAGAGTCTCTTTTAGCATCCATGAAGGTCACCGGGAAGGTTTTGGTGGGTAGGAATCCCAGCCTCAGCCACGTGTTAAGGATACGTTATCGTGTTAAAGTCCTAATAATAATTTTTGTATAATATATGGGACAATCCACGCACGGTTAGCTTTGACCGTCGTCCAGGTCAAACAAAACCATAGCAGTGTCAGAAATTTTGCCACCAAGCAGCAATGTCAAAAGCTTTATAGCTGGTGAAATTAACGTCTCAAGAGAGTTAATGACTAATGTCTCGAGTGACGAGTAGCAGTGCTTGTCTATGGGCAGGCAAATAGCTAATTATCTTACTAACGATCTGCTTATCTGTCACTTAAATAGCGTTCAAGTTGCTTACAAAAACCTTCTGTTACTAGTTGCTGCTACTGCTTTTGCTATGTTGATCAATGCAGTAATATCCATCTAATTTCAGTTTTAGTAACACGCAGTTTTACTTATAGTGTTGCTAGAACCCTAGGTTACGACCATGTTGATTTGTCTAATGCTAACGGCGTATTATATACATCGCAAATAGCTAAGGACAGGCCGGCCGGCACTTCGCCGCCGGTCACCGTAATCTGGTTATATCGTTTAATCGAATACCACCTCGCCATCAAGTCGATACCTATCACTTTGCTAACGGACATCGCATTACAGACGGCTGCATTTCAGACAGGCTAAGTTTTTATGATCTACTATAACATTATTGTAATTCGGGAAACAAAGGAATGAAAGTTTAATACTAAAATGTATTTCTTAAATTCAATATTTTATATCAGGAATCTGCGGTAAGCATGCACGTCAATTTTAAATTTTCATAGATTAATATTATTTGAGCATTCTTACCACCATTCCGCGCGATCATGATTTGTTTGATGGTATCTAAATACATTTTTAATTTAAATGTGTTTTTTAAGGTGCAAATTTAAAAAAATAACAACAAAGAAAAATTGATAAAATAAAAAAATGTATTCTTGTAAACATATTTCTAAATTGAATTATTTTAAACCTAATTCATAAAAGTTAAACATTTTCTAAGTAATGTACCGTGAGAGCGAAATGCTCCACGCGGTGTCTGCAAAAAACCACTAGTAAGTACGTACGTGTACAGTTATGACCAAAAATGCAAACAAAATAACTTAACGTCATGTGTTTTATAACGAGCTAATTATTCTGGCGTGTGAGCATGTCGAGTATTAGGCAGTACCATAAATATCAAAGGCAAACACAGTATTAGCACCGGTCACGCTGCACCTTGTTTGTCTACGGCCTAAAACAACATGCGTTTGCGACCACCTAGTAAATTTGTTACCACCGGTCACTCGCTGACTCAGTACCCGCGACTGTACTTGTGATGTGAAAGAGCTTACAATTCGTTTCAGTGACATAATGTATATTTTTTTAAACTTTATTATTTTTTACGTACCTATGCGTTTTTATATTTTTTCACACCACCTGCTCGATAATGTTACATTATGTGTCATATAAACTTGACATAAAGTAGGTCATTATATCCCTATAGTCTAGCCGGGTAATAATGTTGTACTAAACTCCCTTGGGCAATAATGTGATTTGTTTTTTTTTGTCCTATAGTTCTCCCTAATTGGGAAGGCAAAAGGTTCTAGCTCATACAGCCTCGTCATAAGTAATCTCGTAATAAATCAATTTGTAGCTAGGCCTAAGCCAATTCTTCATTAAATTGTTGTCATTTTCCATTCATCTTTTCAGGCCGAAGCCAATTCTTCATTAAAATGTAATTTGAATTACGAACGTCAAATATTTTTTTACCACGGAGACTCTTTACAGTAGGTAGGTATACCACTCTCTCTAAGCACAGATTTGCACGAAAAAATACATTTGAAAATCGAACCGAGCGCCAGGAGCCGAATTGGAGCCGAACCTTGTTCTAAGTTCTAGAAAAGAAAAAATAGATAAAAAGAAGGCGCTAACGCTGTTGATATTATTTTAATTCTATCAGTTTTGTATAGTGTATTATCTATGGTTTTGTATTTTATTGTCTCGCTTCGCAGTAGGTGTGGGCGCGAACGCTAGTAATCACTAATCAGTGTGTTGATATTATTTTATTTCTAGCAGTATATATTTAACGTCGGGAAATTAAAATCAAAAATAAACCGCGATATAATCCGTAAAATTAGTTTCATTTCAATGTGTAATATTCGCGTAAGTATCAGAAATCATTATATATTTAATAATAATAATAAATACATTAATACACTTCATTGTACTATTGAGATTTTACACCAAAAAATACATGTAAATTGAACAATACGTTGATGATGTAAAAAGGTGGCCTTATCGCTAAAAATCAATCTCTTCCAGATAACCTAAGCAATCTCTTCCTAGTATTTGTATTTCATTACCTCGCAGTAGTTGTGAAAAGTAGTATATTCTCCTCGGGGATAAAGGTGTCTTTGTCTTGGGCGAGCTTGAATCTCTCGCTGTACTCAGGATTCTAGTATTAACTCCCTCGCTTTGCTCGGGAGTTAACTCTATACTCCCTCGCTACGCTCGGGAGTTGCTAGAATCCTTCGTTATGCTTGCGATTCAATTCCACGCCCGTGACATAAGACACTGCTTTATTCCCTTGGTGCATAAACTACTATTTCACACCACCTGCTCGATAATGTCACATTATATGTCATATAAAGATGACATAAAGTGCCTCATTATATCCCTATAGTCTAGCCGGGTAATAATGTTGTACTAAACTCCCTTGGGTAATAATGTGTTTGAATTTCGAACGTCAAACGAAAATTCCTCAACACTTTTATCACAGGTATCTGCACGAAAAACAAAACATTTGAAAATCGAACCGAGCGCGACGAGCACAACCCAGTGTTCTAGAAAAGAAAATGAAATACTTAGATGATAACGCGGCAAATCACCATGTTGATATTATTGACGGTCTCGTTGGTCTAGTGGTTAGACACCCTGGCCGCTACCCAATAAGTCGTGGGTTCGAGTACCACCAAGTGTCTGGGTGTTATTTAACTATTAATTAATATTAGTTATCTGGTTTCCATAGTACAGGCTCTGCCTAGTTTGGGATCAGATTACCATGTGTTGATTGTCCCAAAATTTGTTATTATTTTAATTCTAGCAATATTTGTATTTTATTACCTCGCAGTAGGTGTGAAAAGTAGTGTATTCACCTCGGGGATAAAGGTGCCTTTGTCTTGGGCGAGCTTAAATCCCTCGCTGTACTCAGGATTCTAGTATTAACTCCCTCGCTACGCTCGGGAGTTAACTCTATTCTCCCTCGCTGCGCTCGGGAGTTGCTAGAATCCTTCGTTACGCTCGCGATTCAATTTAACGCCCGCAACATAAGACACTACTTTATCCCCTTGGTGCATAAACTACTATTATACTACTATTACCTTATTAACGTAGCAAACGCGCTCACAGCTATCTTATTTTTTTTGGTAGGCAGCTTCCTTATACTGTGGACGCTTGAAACTCTACGGACATCATTTTATTTTTGCCGACCCTATGATTTTAGAGGAATTATTTTATACATTATAATATTATACATACATTATTTTTTATTACTATATCGGTAGTAAAAAGCGGTGATTTAGTATTACATGTGCTTCATTCTCTGGATTCCTTATATAAGTACAACTTTGAACCTTCTTATATTGACATTTTATTACACCATTATTTGTTACAGAAAATGTCTTTAAACGTTTAATTTAATACTTTTGTTACTGACTGTACAACTACGTGACTGAGACTAAATAGATTCAGAGCTGAAATAATTTTTGTATAAAATAATATTTTATTTGACAATTAAAAGCAACGATATAATTTTATTCATATAAAGATATTATTTTAGGAGATGTTAATCTGTATATTTGCCTTACAGACTTTTTATTTATTATCTTTGCATAGAACGCATAGATTTAATAACCAATTTATATTGTTAATCTCAACATCTGTTCAATAAATTATATTTTTAAGAAGATGCAGAATAAAAAGAGGATCCAAGTTTTTTTTAATGTAATTGTGACTGTAAAATTTTGATTAATAGTGTGGATCAAATTTAACCTGAAATAAATGAGTTGTATTTTTTTTTATTTATTAGGTAGATGGATTTACACTGAATAGACTAAATAAATAAATAAATAAATAGACAAAGGGCATTATTTGATGACACTCGTAGTTTTGGATTTTATTTATTACCAAATCAAGTTATTAAGACCGAACTACACTTTTTCTAGCCATTATGGATGGATATTAATGCAGAGACAACAGAAGTGGCTAAACGTTCTATCATGATTTCGTAACAAATCACTAAATATACACACGTCTGATAAATAACATAAAATCTATCGTTATTTACTGACGACGACGATTTTGACGGGCCCGTTGGTCTAGTGGTTAGACACACTGACTGCTACCCGATGGGTCGTGGGTTCGATTTCCACCAAGTGTCTGGGTGTTATCTATTTAAGTATATATTTACAAAAAAAATGCACCTATACAAATATTAGTATCAGTTGTATGGTTTCCATAGTACAGGCGCTGCCTAGTTTGGGATCGGATAACCGTGTGTGGATTTTCCCAAGATATTATTGTTATTACTAATTGACACTCATCTAGGTAACGCGATGTGGCAGTTGAGTAAGCCTACAATTTTTTTTTTACAGAATTAGTCATTACTAAATTCATTGTCTAACGTGGAAAACTTGTCATTCAAATCAGGGCGGTCGCGTCGATTGCGGCTAATGTTCGTGTCACCGTGCTGTTTGCGGGCCGCCAGCCGCCCGACCGCACCGCGCGGACATCGCCTAAACAAACACCGATTACTCCCGAACGTACGTGATCGTCACCGATCCGTGTCGTATCACGGTTACACGGTCATTAATCATCATTTGTAATAACTCGGTATTGGGTGCGATGTGTAATGTAATTGATATTTGTAAAAAAATCGTTCGGTTATCTACGGTTTTAAGATTTATATCGTTAAGCATTAATGTCGTATGTATGTATAATAGTTGTAGAGTCTCTATTCTACAGTTCTAACAAACAATATCGTAGGTAAATCCCTACCCTGCCCCCTGCCCTTACTTAGTTTTTTATCGTAATAAACGTATTAGAATAAAAAAACTAAGTAAGGGCTCCCACACATAACTGCTATGCGATGCGATACGGCGCCGCATCTCAGGAACTTGTATCGACAATTCATTTGTTTCTCGCAGATATTTGCGATGCGATGCGAATTCGCAGTTATGTGTGGGGAGCACTTACTTAGTTTTTTATTGTAATACGTTTATCCTATTCTAGCTTTGTGCTCTAAAAGGATTTAGTGTATGTTTAAAGGACCATAATATTTGTACTTTTTGTTGAGTGCCCAGGGATACCTCTGACACAGGTTCCTGTACCGCGTCTTTAGGGTTCCGTAACTACAAGGTAAAAAAGTAATCCTTATAGTGCGACTGTCTGTCACCAAGCATATTTCAGCAACTAGGTATCGATTTGATTTTTTTAAAACCTAATGTGCCTCTATTCAGGGCTGTCACCGCTTACTATTATGTGGGATCTTAGTCAAACACAAGCTTTATATTAGTAAAAAAAAACTTACAAGAATGTGACTCTATCTAAAACTCTATTTTACAATATCTTAGTTTATTTTCAAGGCTGTATTCGGCTGACTAATAACCATCATAAAATTCTGCTACCAAAAAGAGTAATCCCGTACAAACGCCGAATTAAAGAAAATCATAAAACTATAAGTTAGTAAGTTCATTTAGGATGCAGTGGGCTCGCCGCCGTCCTCGCGTCGCCGAGCCGTGGACCACGCGTGTCCGCCGCGGCCTGCTGCGACGCGCGCCGAATGAGTGATTGCGGAAACGTGCGACTGCTGAAATGCACCGCTGTAAACCCAGGAAAATAAATCACAATATTAACCTAGGAAATATTCCTTTGCTAGCACTGTTACGATACACATAAACAGTTTTCGATTTGAACTAAAAATTCTGAAAACAAAACCCATTATGGGTTTTGTTGGGGAGAAAGGAGTCCGCATGAATTCTCTTCCATAACCCTCCTCATGTCCCCTGAGTGGTGCTAAATGTCTGCTATGAAGAAAATCAATAATAAAATTACATACGAAATAAAAACAATAGTTCGTCGGTACGTTGGTCATAAAAAATATATTAAAATGTATACCTACTTACTACTAACGTGATTGTTTATTGTCTCACAGTCACATTCTAGTTTGGTTGCTAGTAAGTAATGAAATTGATCCTCTTTATTTATTACATAGACTGTGTATCTTCTAATATATAAAATTCTCGTGTCACAGTTTTCGTTGCCATACTCCTCCGAAACGGCTTGACCGATTTTGATGAATTTTTTTGTGCTTATCTGGTATCTATGAGAATCGGCCAACATCTATTTTTCATCCCCCTAAATGTTAGGGGTAGTCCACCCCTAATTTTTTTTTTATTTATATGGCAAAACAACGTTTGCCGGGTCAGCTAGTATACATATAAAATATTAATTTAATAAACAAAAAAAAATCACAGACATATTTACGCTTAACAAAAAGGTCTAATCTAAAAATTACCTCTGTAATCTACCTAATTCTATTAGACGATTGGGTAATGAACTTCCCATTACTGTATAAACAGCTTTAAATCCTTAATATACCTACTTAACTAAAATATTCCAATTTTTAATAACTGTTTGAAATTTTATGAAAACGAATATTTAATAGCTTAACTGAGTGTAGTAAAAACTAGCTGTCACAAACAAACTCCCACGACCCTCGAGGGCTACGTAACTTACCCAAACTGACCCCCAAACTTAACCAGTAAATACCGAAGCCGCTCAAACTATCAAAAACTTAAGCACTATTCCCAGTTGCGGCCGACCCCTGCCTAATACGAGAACAAGTGACCAGCTGGGGACCACGGCTTGTTTATGTTATATGTGTGTAATATTGACCCAGTGTACACATTTTTTTGCCGTCAGCCTAATAATAGAAAAATAAATAAGAGTATCACATAATTAAATAAAAAAAAACTATGATATAAACAGAACATTTACAAAACCTCTCTGAAAACGAACTCATAATACAGGCAACTTCTTATGTAGATGACAGACACAGTCCCAATTAAAGCAGCTTTTAAATTAATAAAAAACTCATCGAAATCCATCCATTTGTGTAGAGGCTGCGATACCATAAGCTGACAGACATATGCCTTAAACATTTAGCACCCCTCTTTCTCCATCGGGAAACCTAAAGCTTATATTGAATTATGTTTTTCTTTTACTTTTTTTGCGTCGACTACAGGACATAATATACATATTATGGCATGTACATATTTTTACTCATAAATCGACAAACTTATCTTTTAAAATTCATAAATTCCGCGTAGATCGACAGTTTTTCATTGACAGTGGCAACACTATCATCGGTATACATAATTTGGTCAGCCTGCCTATTAAAAATACACATTTAAATGTTTAAATTCAATCCTAGCGCGCATACCAAACTTAATTCCCCTCTATTCTAATACCGAGCCAGTCATAACATTAGCACAACTAGGTATACAGCAACCTAACCTGTCAAGATTTGAAACTGTATGAAGTCCAACAGATTTGGAAGTTACACTGGCTGGCTATATCGCCACGGCTGAGGTAACAGATTTGAAGCAGGCACTGCTCGAGCCACTTCTAAATTCAATTAATCATAGTTCAGATTAGTTCCCCTTTGACGATTTGTGGACTAGACGTGATTGTCTTGTGGAATCGCCTTTCGATAACCGATAACGTTACACTTTAGCGAAGTTTTAATTTAAATGTCGGTTTAAATTTAATGATTATTTTATATTAAACATAAAATAATAATTATATGTATAACTATATGATGAAAATGTAGATAGAGCCACGTCTCTAACAATAATTTAATTACAACACGCGTAATACAGATTTAATATTAGTATAGTAGTTAGAGGTTTAATTTTAAGTCGTTGATAAAAAAATATCAGTCGGGTAAACTATGAACCTATCAAAAAGAAACTACGAGTTTTAAATTCTTCGGTATATTACAATGTGCAATGAATGAAATTTAGCTAGAGATATAAAAATCAGCCTTAAGTCAAACAAAATTAAAATAAGTTTAGGTGCCTATATTAAAATTTATATAAACATAACTCATTACCTTATTAATATTCCAATAATAATGAGTTATTCTTGTTCAGTATATCATATCAAGTACCGTATAATATCCAAAATATGATGGGTATTCTCAAGATATCAGTAATAAATTCCAGCCAATTACAAAGTTAGTGTAACTTCCCTTGGTCAGTGCTCGAAAGGCCAACTAGTTAATTCGGGCGCGCCGAGCCCCGCCGGGAGTCGAACTCCGGACGGCGGCTAAGTAGCAGATTTATTAAGAGGCTATTCCTAAATGCCGGCGGGGAGAACTCCGCTTTAAAATTAAATCACGCTTTACTTCCCAACTAAGCCTTCTGAAATCGTGCTTGGTTAGTTGCAGATACGACCTCTCTATTGAGCTACAGTTTACGTTTCAAATTGTGTGGTGCGATAGGTACAATAGTACCTACCTATAGATGTTTAGTATAATATTAATAAGTATATTTTATTAAAGTGTAGGTACTGAAAAAAAAATCGCTGAAGATAATATGAAAGTGTTGTTTTCTTTTCTTTTTAAAGATGGAAGTACGATATCGAATTTCTGAATTATTTCTTTAATAATAATATTTGCTAACCGACAGGTTAATGCTAAGTGTGCATAGTAATTAAAAAAAATGCCTGCCTATTAAAGTATCTAATACGTCACGTTTCTTTGTCAATAGCTGGTTCTACAAAGGCCGCGCGGGCTCTCGTGGCGGCCTCGCAAGCTAAATGTGTGATCGGTCGAGCCACGTTCAGCCGAGGCAACGTGCGCCCAAACCCCCCCGCGCACGTTCACACTGACCGCACATCTGGCTCGCGGCAGCCGCGTGAAACCGTGCGGCTGGAGTACTGACGCTCATGTCAAAGCTCGGCACTACTTAAGTCTGAGCTTTAATCAGTCAAAATGAAAACGTTGTGTGGCAGCTACGTTATCCAAAGTCCCTAAGAACTAGCGTAGCACATACAATACTTTTCGGATTACCGGTGATATCAGTTATATTTCGTAACATTGACGTTCTATCAGATGCCACGCAGCAATGTATAATCATTGCTGTGTTACGGTGTGAAGGGCATTGTAGCCAGTGAAATTGTCGGACACAAGAGACCTAGTATCTAATGTAATGGGTGAGAAGCGGCGATTTGATGTACTCAGAAGCAGTGTATCGCGTTTAGGACGATAATCGCTTGCATGAGCCGGTCCAAAATACGTGCAGACCAAGCGCGTTCAAACGATTTTGATTGAAAACTGGTACACCGTTCGTGTCCGCGATAGCACTTGTCGGTGTGTTGTTTACCATCAGGCGACGGTCTTGCTTGTCTGGTCACTAGGTTGAATAAAAAAATATGAGGTATTGCTTCCAGCGACGCTGCATCGCACTTACACGACTCGTTCAATTTACCTGAACCCTGATGTTAAAGTATCATGAACGATCTAATTCTGAGTGAACATAGTGACGCGAAAGCGATGTGGAACGCGGCCGCAATGTAACGAAAAGCAATCTTAACTATTTAATTTACAATACTAGGTACTTATTAAAATAAGTCTTCCAACATAAAATCGTTTTCATAATCACAACCCTTTCAACTTTGGTATCACGGCAACAACAAATGGATAGACCAATAAAGAAAGCGGGAACTTTTCGAAGTATTTCTTTCGTTTGAATTCAAGTTTGTAGCCGGGAATTTCCTGCGGACAGGGAGGGAGAACGGAACCGCGAACGACTTCCTTTAGCCCATGTAACTGCATTCAAACAAACGGGTTTGCGAGAGAACACTCGTAGATATTTTGTTGTCTGTTATTTTTATACTGAAGTTGTGTTTAAGTCGAGAAAGAATTGCAGTATCATAGATATCAATTTTGTGAAAAGCATTTTATTGGTATTCGAGGAAAATTGTATTTAGATTTCTACTATCTGTAAACCTACTAGCCATGCTAGCCAAAGAATAGCATTTCAAGAGGAATAATGTAAGCGGCAAGCTCGTGATAGGTCCTAGCATATTTACCGCTGTGCTTGTTTACGCAAAAAAGAGGTTTTTATAAATTAGAAGACTTCCAATGTCTGTTAGTGGCATCGTAGCTGTCTGAAAGTTCTACACTTGCAAACATATCACAGCGTGTCCCACTTCAATTTACTCGGATTTTATAAAAAAAATTGCTGTTTTGTCCTCGTTCATTTCTCGACATCAATCGTTAATGTTTTGAGGCATTTTCTGCTTTACAATTACTTCTACGTGGCATACCGTTGCAAAATATAAATGCAGATTTCAGCAATATATATAGTGATTCAAGAGGTAGGGTTATAACGGGTGTAAGGGACATCGTACCGAATTTTTTTTATAAGATGTCAAATAATGTCCGTTACAACATTACAGAAACCATATATATGGAAAATGACAAATGACTGACTTATTAATTTTCGAGCATGTAATGCATGCTTGAGGAAGCATGTGAAGTTATGTTTTATTTATATAAACAATTAAACATTGAACATACATTCCAAATCTATCCGGTTTATTAGCGTGCCCATCAATTAGACCGCGGCCAACCAAACTAAAACACAACAAGTTATAACAAGCGAACAACACTGCATAAACAAACCCTGTTCAATATCGGTTTCAGTTTAACTAACAATATAATCAACCCTAATTTGTCTGAACTTCGAACAAGCAGCGGGATATTTTCACAAATTCAGAACTAGCAATGACTCAAGAGAGCCAAACATATTTATTTTAACAATATATTTATCCAATTGTTAAAATGTATTCCAACAACCAATTGTTACAAATGTAAGTAGATTAAGTAGTTTTTGTTTGTAACATTTAAGGTCATTCCAAGGTTTTGCAAATAAATTAAATAAACCTGTCTACGTGTCATCCCTTTATTTATATGATTAAGAAAATATAAGACAATAAGGATGTTAAATAATGGAGAGATTTTATTGGAAGAAATTTATGGCATTGGGTTAGAAGGTAGCTAACTAGAAACTAAAAGAACTAAGTAGGTATTATTTTTTTAAATTTCTGAATTGAGGGCATACCTTGGTACGGTTGTGAAACCGTAGAGAAAAACAGTTTTTTTTAAAATGAACATTATTAGAAAGTCCTAATTATAGATTATTGAACCGTAAATACCTATTACAAAATCAAGTGGAATGGGTATCGTTGTTTAATTTTAGATTTTCTTTTACTTTCCCCGACTTATACTATAAGACCTATCATGTACAAATACCATAGACAGATAAATGGGGTAAAACTAGTTCTGATGTAGATAATAGAGCATACAATAAACGATGTGAATTAGTAAGACATTGGCAGAAACAGCGCGACTTGTTATCTGAACATTAATTTCCTGTAAGTGTATTTCAATAAGCGAGGGTTGTCATTATTCGTTGACGCGAAGGCGGATGTGAGGCCTACCAAATACCATGTTTTGATAGTTATTACATATAGATATCAAGCTATTAAATAGGAGCAGTTCGACTTATAGGTACTTAGTATACTATTTGCGTTTCTTGTGTCTGGTGCCTGGTGGTGTATTTCGATTTCTATTCTTTACAAAAATTATGCATCCTTATTTAAAAGATTATAGTGTATGTAAAGCACGGTTAATTTTAATCTGATATCCAATAGCGTCTAGTAGCTTATTTTTGAATAATTAGTCAATAGACTGTATGGTAATGAAATTCTTTTTACTGCTTAGCAATAGATAATTACAGATTTATATTAACAGTAGAAGGTACTGCCAATTTTACAGTATTTTAATTGAAATGAAACTAATTTTACGGATTATATCGCGGTTTATTTATGATTTTAATTTTAATTACCCGACGTTTCGAATACTTTACAGCATTCATGGTCACGGGCGGACTGAGGTGGTAGCTGTCCATACGTCATAGTTGTCTTCGGGTACCCTCAGGTCTTCTAATTATTATTGTTAGTCCGATCTACGCAAAAAGAGCTTACATTATCTTGAGGTCTTGCAGTGGAATGCTTGTCTTTGGATTTGATTATATTTATGACGGGATCCCAAGCTGGTGGTAGCACCCAGCCATCTTCTCTATTGAAATTTGGATGTTTTTTAATTTCAATAGCCTCACGAATCATCCTTGGCAGGAATCGCTGTTCTATTACGAGGATTTGTGGTTCGTCAAATCTAATATAATGGCGGGAGCGATCCAGAACATGTTCACAGACTGCAGACTTCGTATAGCGTCGATGTTTAACGTCCGCTGTATGTTCTTTTACACGGGTTTTTACTGCTCGCTTTGTTTTCTCGATGTATGAGAGCCCACAATCATAATCTAGCTTGTATCTTGTAGAGGTACATGGCACTTGACTGATGGTAAAAACTGACTAATATTCTTTGGTGGCTTGAAAAATGTTTTCATTGAAGCTCGTTTTAAGATATAGCCAATCTTGTCCGTCACCCTTCTAACATATGGCAACACAGCAGGCATACGTTCGACTGTGGATGGCTTGACACGTACACAGTGACGGCGGCGCGAAATTCGGAGCTTGTTATCATGCAGGACCTGCTTGACATGTTGACGTATGGACAGCTACCACCTCAGTCCGCCCGTGACCATGAATGCTGTAAACCTTACAGTGTAAAGTATTCGAAACGTCGGGTAATTAAAATCATAAATAAACCGCGATATAATCCGTAAAATTAGTTTCATTTCAATATTCGCGTAAATATCAGAAATTAGTATTCTAATTATTTTATCAATGTTGTTAATTTTAATAACAACTATTTGAAATAATCTGTATTGTGTAGTACAGTAACTACCTACCTACCTAGGGTATACCCTAAGGTATGACATTCCATCATTTTACGATTAAGCAGCAGCGTACGTATGCGATAAATTGACGCGAGCACAGTGTGACGTGATTTGCCGTAATGAAAATCAAACTGGAGACGCCAGGGACATGCATACATTTAGATACCGGCTCCTGTGCGTGATTGATTATACCAAATATGTATATTCATGGTTATACTACTGTACTACTATGGTACTATACTACTAGGTGGCAGATCACTTATGGAAGGGACTGTACAGATACCACCGCTGTGTCAGATCTGACGGGCCTGTTGTTCTAGTGGTTAGACACCCTGGCCGCTACCCAATAGGTCTTGGGTTCGATTCCCACCAAGTGTCTGGGTGTTTTCTCTATATAAATGTATTACGAACAAAAAAAACTATAAGTATTAGTATCAGTTGTCTGGATTCCATAGTACAGGCTTGGCCTAGTTTGGAATCAGATGGCCGTGTAATAAAACAAAATATTCTACCGCTAATCAGCCGTGTGTACCTCCTAAATATTGCTGTGTTCCGGTGTGAAGAGCACTATAGTTGGTGAAATTACCGGGCTCAAAACTCAATACCTAGCTAATGTTTTGGGAAAGAGTAGCAGTACAAAGAGGCGAGTCACGTACCATTCAACGCCGTGATTGGCTCGTCACTCATTTGAAAAAAAATTATACAGGGTGTAAGGGACTACGTACCGAAAACTTTTATATAAGATTTCTCATATTGTCCGTTACATTACAGAAACCATTTATATGGAAAATGACAAATGACTAACTTGTTAATTTTTGAGCATGTAATGAATACGTGCGGAATAATATTTATTTTTCAAATTACATTGCTAATTTCAATCAAGCCGCCTGCCAAGCGTGGAGATTATGGCAACCCCTCCCTTCTAAGGGAGAGGCCTTTGTTCAGCAGTGGAATTTTCGGCTGTTGATGATTGCTAATTTTTCACAAACAAGGAATTTACTGTTATAAATTGAAATTAGGCTTTATTAATATACCAATAATGATGGTATCCTAATTTCATTAAAAAAATGCGGCATTTTTTTTTAAATTCATGAAAAAGCCGTTGAAAAATTTCAGCACTAGAATGTTCAGAATCATGTACTGGATCCTTGGTATCGGTTTTCGGTACGATGTCCCTTACACCCAGTATATTGGTATATTGATTCATATATGATGTTAAATACAACTGTACAACCATTATAAAGTAATAATTCTTAGATTCTTATGTAACTGTTGATATACAAAATACTAACATATACATATAATTATACATATTGATATATGTAAAACTGCAGCCTGAGTAGAGCAGTTTATAATGCCAGCAGCCCCATATTCTACGTTATGTTTCTAACCCGCGAAATATACTTATAAAAAGTAATATATATAAAACGGCCAATTAGTGACTATAACCATTTCGCTATCTGTATATTTGTTTTCATTATCATTTAGTAGAGAATTTATTCCGAAAAAATTATATGTGTAATACATATTTAAATGCTAATGAATACGTTCTTTTAGATTCATCATCATCATCATCAGCCGGAAGACGTCCACTGCTGAACATAGGCCTCCCCCTTAGAACGCCACGATGAACGACAATTGGCTATTTGCATCCACCGGTTACCTGCGACGCGCACAATGTCGTCTGTCCACCTAGTGGGAGGCCTGCCAACGCTGCGTCTTCCGGTTCGTGGTCGCCACTCGAGAACCTTTCTTCCCCAACGGTTATCGGTTCTTCGAGCGATGTGGCCTGCCCATTGCCACTTCAACTTGCAGATTCTGAGAGCTATGTCGGTGACCTTAGTTCTTCGGCGGATCTCCAAATTTCGGATTCTGTCGCGCAAAGAAACTCCGAGCATAGCTCTCTCCATGGCTCGTTGTGTGTGTGTTTTAGATTAACAATCTTAAAATCTAACATTCAGTGGCGTGCACAGAGGGTAGGCAAAAAAATGTATTCGGCTTGTTTCACCTATTTTAAGTATGTTATTATACCATTTCAAATATCCATAAGCAAGCAAATACTATAGAGATATTAATTTGCATTTGAAAACATTAATAAGTGTAGTGTACTGGTAAATTGTGTTGTGGGTAGACAAGTTTATCGTCTCAAGCGGGCACACTACGCAGGCACTGAGTGGGGATGTGAGAAAGACATAAAAGCCCCTCTAGTGTAGGAGGGGAGTTCAGTCGAGTGTTAACCACTGTGCGGGTCAGACGTGGTGTGTGCGTTAACGAGCAGATATAGTGTAGTGTTAATATTAACAAATATAGTGAACTCTACATGGCGACGAGGTGAAACCCGTGAGTAATTATATATTTTTGATAAATAAAAGTGCAATTTAAATTAAAAACAAATAAGTGGCGTGGACGAAATACTTTATTACGTGATAAGTTAATAAAATTAATCATAATAAACTATTTTTGAATAATAGAAAGTGACAAAATAAGTGTTTGATCATATAAGTACATACAATTAGTTTATTCACTTTTTGGAAAAATAATATTCAAGTGATGTGTGTGTGTGTAGAATTGAGTAGCAAAATAAGTATTTGATCATATAATTACATACAATTAAAATCTTTTACATACAATTACACAAAAACAGAACATAATTAAACAAAAACAGAAAAAAAAACAGAAGAGTGAAGTCATGATTATCTCGATTCTCAAGTAGTCTCCTCTATCTTAACGAGGTCAAAGAATGGCGACCATTTTGTCATAATATCTTTCGCTTCAGACAGATGATTTAGAAATATCTTAATACTTTAGAATAGCTTGTAAAAAAAAAAAAAAAAAAAAAGAAAAGTATTACGTGCAAAGGTGCGTGTACGTACGTACGTACAGTATGCGGGTTTAAACACAAAATCTTTTCTGTAAAATATCAGAACTTTAGTTGTCAGAACCTGGGCTTCTTTATAAAAATACCTTGATACCAAAAACGAAGCCGAAAAGACTTAAAAAAAAGAGGAAATATTATATATAATAATATATTAACCACAGATCGTAGTGCCCTTTCCGCAATTTAAAGAAGCGTTTTGATGCGCTTTCCCAGACAGATAGAATAGCTAATAATTGACTGACCTAAAGGCGTGTAGTTGGTTTTATTATAAGTATGTCCACAACGCCTCTAAAGTTCATAAAAATGGCACCTGTCCTGATACGCGCAGCTAAACCACAAATGTAAACGCTAAATAAAATTTCTATATACTTGCATATTATATTAACAATGAATGTCCCTGGGGCTATTATATCCCAGATTAGATTTTCCCACAAAATTTGCTTAAGGTTGTGAGGTGAACCTAATAAAATGTAATTGCATATATGAATGATTAATGGGTATAGATGAAACATAAATTCAATGATCACTCTCTAATTGTTATACGAGAAATACTACTTATAAGTAACTAGTCCCAATAGAAGAAATTATTCAGTTATAATGTGTAGGTGTAGAAGGTTAGCAAACCTTATCCTGATCTGTAATGTAAGGGTTGTTTTAAAGTACCTGAGTGCTATTGATTCTAGTATTTAATTTGCAGTACCTAACCTAAATGGTATTACTTACTTATATAAAATTTTGCTAAGGACATTCAATAAATTATGTAGGGCGGTGTCAAATTTCTAATGGTTGTTTAAATACCGTGCATTAAATTGCGAGGGTTTAAAGACCGTGCATTAAATTGCGAGGGTTTAAAGACCGTGCATTAAATTGCGAGGGTTTAATGACCGTGCATTAAATTGCGAGGGTTTAAATACCGTGCATTAAATTGCGAGGGTTTAAATACCGTGCATTAAATTGCGAGGGTTTAACAAACGTGCATTAAATTGCGCAGGGTTTAGATATCGTACGAAAAGTGGTTCACATTGGATTGTGAACGGGCATTCAATTGCGAATGAGGGTTTATATACCTTGCATTAAATCTCAAATGAGTTCAAAATACCGTACAATAAAGTGTATGGTGGAGGCCAATCGGGAGGTAGTAATATCAAGTATTACTGATCCTGATCTGATGGTTACCCTGGTAGGACAGAGATTGTTCAAGGATTGTAGTGTCGGTCACGGCATGGGGCATTCATAAGTATACCAAGCGGAAACCTATGCCATAATTGCCAGCATTAAATAAATGCAAAGGTGAAATGTAAAAGGTAAAACCATTTGCATTATCAGCGACAGTCAGGCAGTACTGAAGGCTCTGAATTCCTTCAGAGTTGCTTCTAAACTGGTCAAAGAACATGTTACAGGTTTGAACAACTTGGGAAGACAACAATGTCTGCCTTATCTGGGTACCTGGACACGAAGGCGTCAAGGGCAAGGAGAAGGCAGATAGACTAGCGAAGGCCGGCTCTTAGACAACCGAACCATTTGTGGGGTTCCATATGGAATATATCACCAAGCATTATATAAACATGCTAGAAATGAACACATGAAGGAATGGAGGGCAGCGTCAGGCCTAAACCACTCCAAAACATTCTCTAGCACAAGGGGGGACTGAGGGTTTAAATTATTAAACCTAAACAGATCACAAATAAGGCACCTAGTAGGTGCACTCACAGGACATTTTGGTACCAACGAGCATCACACAGAATGAGGCTGAACTGGTAACCCCGCATTGAACATCGACGCAGCCTTCGGATCGGACAACAGCACAGCTTCGCCATCGCTCTCTTCTGCAACAACCAGCGAGTCACAAGCCAGCCAGTATCCCGGCGTCATCGGATGACCAACGCATTGCGGCTGCGGATGCAAGCCTGGTCGACCTTCGGCCATAACATGGCACAACACCCCTGCACTATGGCCGGTCCTTGTAAGAAGAGCGCATCCCTCTCACCGGTACGCCTAGCAGCCGTCAGCCATACCCACTGCACACCTCGACTCACTGAAGACGTAGCAGCATCAGCTTCGACTTACTGGAACTGCATCCACTGGTATTGGCACAGCGACTGGAACACAAGGACGAGCTAGCAAATGAAGACGTTCATCGACTTCCAGTCTTCGGGGAGAGTGATGTGGCGACTCGACATGACCGGATGGCGCCACATGTGGTACAGCGATGCGATGAAAAGCAAGCAGCATCACATACAACGCGATACATGACGACACCTCCGATTCCTGAATCTCGCAAGTGAAGTTTCTCAAACGTGGAGAATATATACAACATCCCGACATCAACTGTAGGGGGCTTCGGCCCTGACCGAGCATCACACCTCGCTCGGTCGGAGGATTCTCCCTTTGGTACGTCGTTGCATCGCTAAAATTTTAATGAACCTTCAGTTTCCTTGAACCTCTTTCGGAACTCGGGTGATACTTTAAGGGGAAAACTTTGTGTGACTAGAAGTTCTAATAATCTGCTCTGTTAATTTTATATAAGTTTAATTTAATAATACTATGTTTTTCGAGTTATTTTCAGAACAATACTAAGTGTTTCGACAGCAAGACTCGCGGAGTAGTTGGGAGGTTTCTTCTCATCGAAGTTAACTGCAAGGGCGTGTTGGCTTAGGCATCTCGGTTCTGATCAGTAGGTAATCTTGATCCGGATGCATTAGAGTTAGAACTGATTGGCTGTCGTAAGCAGATTTGAATTTGATCTCAACATTCAATGTTAACAGTCTAATTAGTTCCTAGTTTTGGTTTTATTTCACTAGAGTCCATCAACTCTGTCAAGACTGACCGAGCAAATAAAGCTATGTGAGTATATTCCTCTATGGATCCACACACGGGGAGGCAGTGTCTCGTAGGATGGACGTGCTAGCGATGTCATTGATACGGGTGGCTGACTGACAGCGAAATACGGTGGTCTTATTTGAACTTTTCGGTGGAGGATACAATTGTTATCAATATTACCTATTTAATCGACTGAGTCTATCATAATAATCGATAATTATCCGGGGAGCAGTGGTAGTGAATCTACTGTAAAGATCCAATGCGACCAACAGATATTACGAGTCTTGTTGTTGTTGCCGCTGTACTTTCTTATTACTCGGGAATGTTCTCTGGTGATATTTCATGTAGTGCTGTGGGTTCGTATCACAGGGTCTTACTAGCTTGTGTAATCAAATCATATAATAGTTATGATCAACACTCTTGTGACTTTAGTTCCTAGGCCGTTGGAAAGTCAGAATAGGAAGCTGGTCGGCTAGGGTTGGCTGTGAGGGAAAGAATAAGATTGGTGTACGCGCGGGTGAACTATTTCCCGCATCGATGGCTGGTCTTGTCCCCACAAGATTGGCCGGATTGGCCGGTGTGGCAGGAGGATATTATTTATTGCTATAAACGCAAGCATCGGTGAGTCAACCATGAGTGCAGTTGACCACAGCCGGTACATTTAGAATGTCTGGCGAAATGCTTAAGAGTGCTTCTAACTTCCTTTGAAGAGCACGCCAACTTGCGGGCCAATATATCCTTCCCCGAGTGACCCCGCACTCCTTCTCAATACAAGCCTTATCCTTGAGATCCCCTGGGACCTGGTGTTTGTTAGAAACTCATTTCAGGGGCACTCCACTAAGCCACACTGGCAGGAGTAACGAAACGTGCTTTAGATACTCTGAGAATATATAATAAAATAGGTACTTACCTAGTTTAATAAAATGTAATAAATGCTTCTATGTAAAGAATTTAAAAAAAACATTATTTCATAAATGCTATTATGAAGTAGATAGTCTTAAATTTCTAACTAGGTAATTAAATTACGATGAATGTCTAGTTTTGACATTAATATTCTTATAATTATCAAAAAAAAAAAAAAAGATAGAGATGTATAAAGGACAGTGTATAATAAGATCAGTTAATGAACATTATTCATTTTATGATAGTTACATACTTGTTATTTTGAGAAACGATTATTAATTTACATTTAAATAAAAAATTAAATTTTCTTTAAAAAGGAAGGGATGTAGTGTACTGGTAAATTGTGTTGTGGGTAGACAAGTTTATCGTCTCAAGCGGGCACACTACGCAGGCACTGAGTGGGGATGTGAGAAAGACATAAAAGCCCCTCTAGTGTAGGAGGGGAGTTCAGTCGAGTGTTAACCACTGTGCGGGTCAGACGTGGTGTGTGCGTTAACGAGCAGATATAGTGTAGTGTTAATATTAACAAATATAGTGAACTCTACAATAAGTTTATTCAGCGGCTCCATACTGACAAAAATACTTTGCCTACCCTAGGATTTCTCTAAACAGTCTTAATTTAAAAAAATCTTAGTTTGGACATGAATTAACTTTTTTTTTTTAATGTAAATGGATATGTTGGTAATATTGGTTAATTTAAGGATATTTGTGCTGGAACACGAACAAATAGCATAAAGCATAAACAACTCGCAGATATTTTTGCCTGCTTTCAGTGCACGCCACTGCTAACATTATATATACTTAATGTAATATTATTTGTACTCAGCTACATCGTTTTACAACAAGCCAGTAGAATTGTAATCCAAAAGTTAATATTTCAATAGAGCATGTAGATCGAATCGTAAAATTTCCCAATATCGTTCTCTTTATAACACTGTAAAAGGGAATACACACTCGACGTATAATCAAATACGGCCAACGTCAGAGTCGAGTGGAAATAGAATTTTTTCGCTCTTAAAAATTGCGATCACGTTTCTAATATAGTGAAAACAATATTCTAGTGACCGGGTGATTTCTGCTCGCAGATGCTTGCCCTACCGATATTATGTAGGTGGGGCAAACTTTTTCATAGCTTTGATATACGAGTGTTCAATGAAATATGGAAAATTATTTGCAGTGAGCGCTAACTAATCGCTACTCCGCTAAAATTTTGTGTACGCCTAAAACTAGACTAATACGTTGGGTATTCGGAAATGTTTTAGCAATTTAAAATACTATGTTACGTAGAGGCCTCACGGGAACTTGTACATATTGTCGACTTTTTAGATATATTACCGGATCGTAACGCCCTCCACTGAGTTGATCCGGAATGAAACTCAGCGGGCTTGTCTTTTTTTATGCTTTTGGTGATTTGTTCGCTAATAATATTTATGAATTATTGTAGAATAGAATAGAATAGAATAGAATATACTTTATTGTACACCAAACAAATGAACAAGAAAATGGTACGACTTAATACAAACAAAAACAACAAATAACAACATTAAAGAACAAACAATAAAGGATAGTACAAACGGCGGCCTTATCGCTAATAGCGATTTCTTCCAGACAACCTTATTGAAATGGAAGAAACTATTTTAAATACGGGCAGATGGTGGTGTACCTATTAATGTATAATATATATATATATATATATATATATATATATATATATATATACATTTATATTGTACTAACAAAATGAACAAAATGACACCCAAAATATGGTAGCAGATGCATGTTCAACAATCATTTAAACATAAAACTTCACTGCTACAAAATAAGGTTCAAAGCGTTAGCAGATAATTTGAAATAAGAAGTTGAAAGACACTTGCGTAGTCAATTCATATTTTCTTGACCATTTTTCGAGTCGTCACACTTAATTTAGTACAATTAATAAATGGATACTTACTAGTTATTTTGATAATATTTTCAAAACATTCGGGTGCATAAGAAATGAATGATAGATATAATATAAGAAATAGATACATAAAATCATAAATAATAAAAAAAAAAAAAAAAAACCAATTTAAAATTTTGGATTCGGTTCACTTTTCTGCGATAACGTTACGACGATATCGTAATTTGAAATCGCATATATCGGTCGCGTTCGCGGTTTTAATGTGTACAGGGGTCGTTTGAAAAACGCCACGTCGATGGTGCGATATAAAAAACACATTAATCTGTACTTATCTCGGCGATATTATTTAATGACGCGTCGTTGCTCGGTTATTTGTACTTTATGGAGGGAATATATCGAGTTCGGAGATGCATATTTAGATAGTCTTTATGTCGAACATGATGTTTCGGGTAAGTGAATTTTTTATTGGTAACGTTAGAAGCATACGAAATATTTTTAAAACCGTGGACAGTTACTGAAGTTGCCCCACCGTTGTAAAGCAGAAGGGACAATAAAAGACAGTTGAGTTAAATGTCACAATGTGAAATTGTTTATTTCAAATAGGCCATAATTTTCATATTTTATCGGAAAAGCTATCACTGGATCACGACGCGACCTTAACTGAGAAGATCCGGCAAGAAACTCAGTGGGCTTGTCATTTTATACTCTATTTTATTTAATTATATACATAATTATATATTTTTCATTTGAACATAATATTACATCTGGTTCTCACAAACATAATTATTTTATCACTGCCAATGTCTTGCTAACGGAATTCAAAAAGTAAATAAGAACGAATCAAAAAAAGAATAATTTAAAAAATATAACTATTGAGTGACCTGCCAATCTTTGGTTGGATAGAATCTAAGAACTTGTAGACTGGGGGAAGGAGATGTTATAAAAAGAATATCTAGTTAATAAAAATAAATATCCCGTGTACAAATTGAGCAACAGATATCGTTTATCACGCAATACGATTACTCCACAACAAACAGTCGGTAGCGACGGTCGATTTGCATGAAATATAAAGGTGACCGCACATAGTTTCCCGTTGTTTATAGCGGTCAGCGAGCGGTCGTTTTGTAAGCCACCCCCGCATTCCTGTCTTCGTACCTTTATTGTCTTACTTTCCGCTCATGACATCTAAATAATATTTGTGAAATAGATAAACAAAGGGAAGATACCGGCGAATTCGCAAATTAATGTCGTCTAAAGTCAGGGTACACTTAACTCAGTCAAGTGCAAATATTTATTATTGAACAAACATTTAATTTATTTTGATATAAGTACCTACGTAAATGTATGTATGTAATACTAGATGTAAAGCTGTTTATCATGGCATTTATATGAACTGTGCCACTACTCGTAACTTATGAGAGGCAATGCAAAATGATTTTTTGTCCGACTTCAAAAAGTATAAGTATGTAATATTAATAAAAAACCTGTCAACTGACTCGTGCACCGAGTGTTCCATATGTTCTTTGGATAGGCTTAAAGTTATTTTGCTACTAGCTGTTTCCCGCAGCTTCGTTCGCTTGAAACATCACCGTGAAAACACTAACAAGTTTTTAGTCTGTGTGCTTAATGACCATTTTCCCACGGGAATGGCATATTTCCGGCGGTAAATTAAGCGTAATGAGTCGAAACCAAAACTGAAAATACTTCTTAAACATTTCGTTTGGCTTAAATATCACCGGGAGATAATAATACGAAAATAGTTTATTTACTCAATGTAAACTGTGCTTAAACGTAAATCCACCAAATAGAAGCGTATAGCTTTTTAGCAACACAAGAAAACGACCTCACTGAGATGATGATTCAAGTATTTATACACGAGTGATCTTCCTTCATCTATACTTATAATAAAACTGTAACAGGTCCAATTCTGTACATTGAAGATATTTTGAAAATTATATTTGAAGGGCATTCTATAGCCGATACAGAGGCCGAAAATGTATTTTTTTTAATTTTTGTCTGTCTGTATGTCTGTATCACGGCTGCGCATCACGCCGAAACTGCTGAATGGATTCAAATGAAACTTGGATGATTTGAGATCTTACTACGAGGTAGGACATAGGATACTTTCTATCCCGTAATCTAGCACGGTTCTTTTGGGAGAGGGGATTAAAGTCAAAATGGGTACTTGGTTATACGCTTGGTCCGATTTTATCAATTTTTCTTAATAATTATAATAAATATTAGTAAGGTAACACTCATAGAGAGTTGTTATCAAGGTTTTGTAATCAATCGGGTTAAGCAACGTTAGGTAAGGTCATTAAATAGATGGGTGACCGTTTAATGCCATTTGAACTAAACGGGTCCGTGCGTCGGAGAGCAAGTAAAAAGTGGGTCCCAGTTTTTAACCGACTATAAAAAAGAAGGTTATGTATTCGATGCGAATATCTGTTATTAAAAGTTTAGTTAACGTAAAAATAGCGCAGGCGGAGCTGTGTGGGTTAGCTAGTATGTAATAAAAATCCACAGACACAAAAAAATTATACCTGAATTTCTGAATGTGTTTCTGTATAAATATTCCATATTCCATAGAGGTCCTACAGAATATTGAATATTCACACTCGTCTTCCTTTTACATTTCACACCTCAAATGACACGTTTAGTCTGCACCGTCTCGCTTTCATTATTCGATTATTATCGAGAACTGTCAATTGGCTGTCATATTTCGAACAATCGACACTCGATCACACTTCTCGGTCTAATGAGGGGCGACGCATTCAAGTCCGAAGTGGAATTATTAAAAAACCATTAGATGTGGGGCAAACACCGTGATCGATGGACTCTACAATCCGATCCATTTCAATTTCAGCGTCCCGATGTCTCTTTACAAAGGGTGAGCGTCCCTGGAGTATGGTAATATGTTTTAAGTCGACCGTGGTCGGTCTCATTCGGATAACTCGCCGGAAAATAGACAGGAAAACGTTATGCGCTACATCAAATATTATATCTATATAGAGATGTATAGTGACGCTTGTAATGTTGCAATAACCGTTGGAACGTTACTCACACCTAACCAGGAATGATGAGCTGATAAATCATATCTAGTCGCCGATTTATATCGCAATAAACGAGGAGGGATTGTGGCAGTAAATAAAAAGTGCTAGCAACTCTTTATGGTGTTTTTTCTTTATTTATAGCTGACTTAATATTTATTTTTAAATGAATTTTTGACTGTATTTGTACAGTATGATAACGTTTTGAATATAAAAGTAGAGAACCATTTACGTAAAGCGGTAGGCTTACTGAGTGAGTCTGTGGCGCAGCGCGTCTACGGAGTTGCTACGAGCGCTAAAAACCCAGCCCGTTAACTCGACTTCACTGTATAAAATAACCATCTGGGAAAACCGCCGCTTATCCCCTAGAAAAAACTCTCTTTGTGAGGATAACTCGCACTACATCCCCTCTTATGATATGTTTATGTACTTTGAGATTTTATGTGGACGTTCCGACGCCGAGCACGAATTTTATTGGGTTTATAGAATTTTATGACGCCATATTCCATGCAGTGGCCGCTCTTTTTCATTGTCTATTGATTTTGATGCGAGCGTTTCGGTGATCGTGTTAAACTGTCGCCCATAGGAGTCAACAGAGAGCTATTTATTAATAGTTTATAGAAAATAAAGTACCTATATACTGTAGGAAAAAATAATATATCTAAATAAATGTTTCATATAAAGTTACAACAATTAATCGCCTAGGGAAGCCATAACAATTAATTTATAACAATTATTAAAGACAGCTTAACTTTATGTTTAAAAAAATACGAGTGTTGTTTGGTATCCATCCAGACAAACCCGATGTAAGGTTTTTGAGATACTTACCCTTACTTGTTTACTGATATGTACCCTTTTTAATTTAAATAAAGAAAAAAGAATTGAATAAGTTAACAGATAAAAAATACCTAACTGATTAAAATAATTCACAATCTGGTACGCCCCTTAGATATGTAAAAAAAAACCGAAATAGACCTGTGAATTTTTCGACAGAGTATCCTGCGTTTAGGTAAGAATACTTGATACTGCGTCAGATATTCTAATCAAGATTCTATCGCAATGTAGCAAGGTAAACATCTAATAATGATATCTGATATTTACGAAGGCCTGGTACTGATCTAATTGTAAAAAAACAAAACTTGTTTTAAAAAAAATATGTGAAAAAATTACAAGCCCGCTGAGTTTCTTGCCGGATCTTCTCAGTTGAGGTCGCGTTGTGATCCGGTGGTAGCTTTTAAAAAAATGACCGTTCAAAAGTGCTAGCGTTAAGCCTATTTCAAATAAAAATTTTGAATCTTTGAATCTACGCGAATACTACACATTGAAATGAAACTAATTTTACGGATTATATCGGGGTTTATTTGTGATTTTAATTACCCGACGTTCGAATGAATGAATGAAGCATTCGTATGAATGCTGTAAAGTATTCGAAACTTCGGGTAATTAAAATCATAAACATCGCTAAGTTTCAATATGAAGGGCAACAAACTTAATAACTAATGTCTCTGCTGACAAGCAAATGAAATTGTCTATGGAAAAGCGTGCCCTAGTACAACCACTTTGACAAGCCACAGTGTAATTAAATTATCTATGGAAAAGCGTGTCTTAGTACCACGAACGTCCTCCGCGTCTTTGCAATAAATTGCTTTGAATACCGAAAAAGTGTACCAAATAGTACAACACAATACAAATACTCTTTATTGCACACCAAAAGCAAGATACATTTTTGTGATACAATTTGAGGCCGTTCAATCACTAGTGTGGTAACACGAAAATATTGTTACGCCAATAAACAAATATGGCTCCGTGTCTGAAGCTAGGTAATCTCGGCTCAAAACTACGTTCGAACGGGCGAGCTTTAACAGTTTGACGGCGCACTTAATGTATTTATACCGGGCAGCGGGCAGCGGCATCTGTGGCTAATGATATCGCTGGACCTGCCCGGCACCCCACAACACCCCCGCCACACCCCCACCGGCTCCCAATAGACCCCCATACTCGGTCATTAGTTAAACACGCACAGTCGCCCGCATGTCGCAAGTTTATCTTTGGCTAAACTGTAGGTATGTGGACTCGATTAGCCCTTTGATCAAATAATCCGGCGATAAAATGGGGTTCGAGGAAATTAAATTACATTAAATGTCATTGTTCGGGCGCTGCGGCCGTGAAATTGCTTCTGTTAATTTCGAGAGCTGTGGGTGATTCTATACGATTTTGCCTATGAATCATATTCATATGCAATGATATATGTAGTAAGTACATAGTATTTAAGTTACAAACGCATCGCTCGAAGAACTGATTACCGATAGGGAAGAAAGGTGCTTGAGTGGCGACCACGAACCGGAAGACGCAGCTTAGGCAGGCCACCCAGGTGGACAGACGACATTGTACGCATCGCAGGTAACCGGTGAATACAAATAGTCAATTTTCATTCATTGTAACGTTCTAAGGGAGAGGCCTAAGTTCATCAGTGGACGTCTCCCGGCTGATGATGATGAAGATATATACGTAGTAGTAAGTTACCCGTGGGGTGACCGGGTAAGAGTAGCACCTACCATCTTCTGTCATTGGGTGTCCGTAAGAAGAAACTTAGGGAAATAAGTAACTACCTGTATAACTGCGATCTCAAGACACTTGCCAAACGTGGCGATAATGGCAACTCCTCTCTTTCTAATGGGCCACCTCAGTTTAGCAAACGTCTTTGGGCTGCTTACTAAGATGATGATGACTTTGTAAATTTACTATTACATACTGTGCTAGTAAAGGGCCTATGATGTTATAACAACGAAAATATATTAAAACTAAGAAAAATAAAAAAAAAACTCGATACAAGAACCAAATGTCCATAATAAGCGGCGGAAAAGATTTTCAGCATAGCTAATCTGCAATCACAATTAAATTAAGTTTTGCATATAAAAACACTGCATTCGTATGCTTCGTTTGGGAGCTATGATGCCATAGACATAGGCTTTAGATTTACAACACCCTTCTTTTTCAAACGACATAAGTAATTAGACTTAAAGCTATTATTACTTTTTAAGTTGGGCAGGTCTTATGCAATATACTAGCAGTGCGGACAACGATGTACTGTAGGAAGACGCGATCGTTATCCGCACGCGTTGCAAGATAAACCACCCGTTAGTTTAATTGGCGGTCACCTGCACGCCTGCTTCTCATTTGGGCTTGTTTCCACAACACTAATTTATTTAATGACTAACACATGAATTTGATTGCAGTTGAAAACTGGTTAAAATAATTAAATAACGTGCTAAGTACGAAATCGTAAAATGTAGGGAGCGAAATAAACTTACTGAATTATTATCGTATGAAGTTTAAATTAATTAAAATGATGCTACAACGGTAATAATAAGTACTAATATAAACTGTTATCCCCAAAAGCCCGCAGTTAATTACATACCTACTTGTGATTTTTTTTACTGTAGTGCATTTTAAATAAGTAGGTACATCATATACGATTAATATAATAACTAATTGAAACAATGTCCTAAGATTTTAGTGATTAAAAATATTGTTATGTCCAGTATGCAATCCATTGTTTATATTTTAAATTAGTTACATAAAGCTACTTCGCGGATTTTCAGTTTAATAATCACAATAATACGAATCACTAAATTTATTACCTTCCTAATAATACATGGACACGGAGACACCAAAAATATGTACGTGTTTAAACGTTTGTTCGTGACCGAAACAAGCAGTGCTGCAGCGGCCACTCGATTAATACTGCCATTAATCTCGACCCAAGCTGCCCGCGGCCGGGGGGCTTAATTTATGCCGGCCTTTTGACGATTGATGGGGAAAGACACCCTGGACGTATTTTAAACAACAAATACCCGCAGGTGAGATTAGATCACCTTAGTGCATAAGAATAGCGATAGCGGTGAGAGGTGCGGGAGCGGAAAATAGACTTACTTTAAAGAGAACAAAATTTTTAAAACTTATTAGCCAGATATTCAGTCCGCTGTAACGCAAATCAAGAAACTTGCCAGAGAAAAATACTACAATAGACTATTGAAAATTGGCGAAACCTGAGTCAGACACGGGAATTTTATCCAGTCTTCTCTAACATCATATTAGTATAATTCAATTACTTACAAAAATAAAGTCGCAAGAGGCTTTACTTGCTTATGTACAGCCACGGAGTGTTTCAGCGGAACACTCCGTGGCTGTGCTGTGCTGTCCTGTGCGACTAGCGGTTCCCGCCCCGCTGACACTATCTACTCATCCCAATCCAGTCACCCTATGTCTATATAAGTAACTTTTATGGGTATGTTACTTTCTTTTATTTGTGTATTATCACAAGGTTTTTAAATGGTGGTGGTGGCGGCCTTGTTCGATACTGCAGTTTTAGATACATAGTTTGCCACAAAGCAGCAGTAATAAATATCGCCGTTCCAGTGTGAAGACTCAGTAACTAACCAATTCAAAATAATAATTATTGTTTCAGCTATTGATGTCCATAGTAAATCAATGGTAATCAGTTGACGAGCAGGGTTGTCCAATTTACAAAGGGCAGGCATGTTGCTTACCAATAAGTTATTATCCTAGTCACCTTAAACCGTCTTGAAATTTAAATATTTCTAAGCAATATTTCATAAATGAACTTCTTCAAAATGACAATTTCAGCATCGTTTTAAAATATTCGCAACTGAGCGTGGTGGGTAATCGTTCCTAATGAGTGGTCCTGAACGGTCGGCTTGCGAGCTAGGCATGCGTGAGCCAGAGCCCCCTGCTAGTGACGGCCAACGAATATTAATTCACAGGCAGGATCTAGCAACATCGGTCGTACAAATGAAAATACTTTACTCGTACAATATAATATAGTATTCTAATTATTTGTGTGTATTTTTTTCCTTTTTATGATGCAAATATTAATTATTTTATATTTCTTATACACACTAAATACATCCCATTTCTTTCTACCAACTTTACTCGCAGGACTTGGAAGAAATTTATTAGAAATAAGCTGTGCCTTTGTACTATTCTTTCCTATATTTCCGTTTTCCTGTAATGTTATTGTGTGTAAACATTAGAAAATAAACAAATGCAACAAAATGCAATATTTTTTTGTTTGCTTTACATATTTTTATGACTTCTTAGTCAATATTTAATAATTTTTAATCCAGCTCTACAAACTATACAAGAGCCCTAAAGGTAGCATCATTGATAGTGTTTTTAAACAAACAATGATGTGTAATCGATTTACTCGATCATTTTTAAAATAATGATTTAAAACCATCATGGGAGCTACGTTTATGGAGTATAAAAACTATTTTTGTAATAGTGCTTTAATTTGAATGCAATGTGTTGTCTGGTTGTCGTAGAAATATTTTCACCAAATAAATTATTTAATTAAATACTAACATTCTCTAATTATTTCAACTGCAGCGTTAATTACTGAAAGCAAACAATTATCATCGGAAACTAATTAAAGCCTATACCATATTAGTTTTGCGTGCAAAATTATTAATTCCTAGCTGACACAGGACCCGCTGCAGAACTGATACGGAATAAATTTTCAACTTAATTTAACTATACAAACACAAAGGGCCGTACGAAAGGGACCAACTTAATTTCAGTATTGAGGTGGAAACTAATGATAAGGTAGTTTGCTCACTATGCACATTAATGTATAAACAGTTGGAATTAATTAATATTAGTACTACGTACGTACGTCTACGTACGTCTACGTGGTTGATATCTTGTGCAAGGGTCCGTCCTTTTAGGTACCAGCGCAGTGTTAGTGCCGCCAAGCAGCATTGTGTAAGCATTGCTGTGTTCCGGTGTAAAGTACTATCGCTGGTGAAATTACCGGATACAAAATACTTAATAACTATTTGAATGAATATCTAGAAAATAAACAGATTAATAATTCTAGTTTAATCTCAGAGATCTGTGCACTATTTAGCCCAAAAATTCAGTTTCATACATCAGCCGATAAAATTTCAGATTACTACCGAGGGGTGGGAAAAAGACTCTCATTACAATTATATTGAATGTCTATCAACAATCCTGTTTTATCTATATCTATACTTATAATAAAACTGTAACAGGTCCAATTCTGTACATTGAAAATATTTTGAAAATTATATTTGGAGGGCATTCTATAACCGATATTGAGGCCAAAAATATATATTTTTTTATTTTTGTCTGTCTGTCTGTCTGTATCACGGCTGCGCATCACGCCGAAACTACTGAATGGATTCAAATGAAACTTGGCATGATTTGAGATCTTACTACGAGGTAGGACATAGGATACTTTTTATCCCGTAATCTAGCATGATTCTTTTGGGAGAGGTGATTAAAGTCAAAATGGGTACTTGGTTATACGCTTGGTCCGATTTTATCAATTTTTCTTTATAATTTATAATATAATAAATATTAGTAAGGGAACACTCATAGAGAGTTGTTATCAAGGTTTTGTAATCGATCGGGTTAAGCAACGTTAGGTAAGGTCATTAAATAGATGGGTGACCGTTTAACGCCATTTGAACTAAACGGGTCCGTGCTTCGGAGAGCAAGTAAAAAGTGGGTCCCAGTTTTAACCGACTATAAAAAAGGAGGTTATGTATTCGATGCGAATGTCTGTTATTAAAAGTTTAGTTAACGTAAAAATAGCGCAGGCGGAGCTGCGTGGGTCAGCTAGTTTAAAAATAAAATGGTAATACTAAAATGACAAGCCAGCTGAGTTTCTTGCCGGATCTGCTAAGTTGAGGCCGCGTGGTCCTCTCATTAAAACTTGACCGTTCATAAGTGCTATCGTTAAGCCTATTTGAAATAAATGATTCGAATTGAATTTAAATATTAGTAATGCTGTGTCAATACATTTTTCACTGTCCTTGCAAAGATAAAGGAAGGAATTAAGGAATCTTTCGTGGAAGATATTACGTGGCCAGCTCAGAATATTGGACGATATTGTTTGGAAGATTGAATTTCACATGCCGCATCCATTTTAACATAAAATTTTGTTGC
This sequence comes from Furcula furcula, assembly GCA_911728495.1. Classification (NCBI taxonomy): domain Eukaryota; kingdom Metazoa; phylum Arthropoda; class Insecta; order Lepidoptera; family Notodontidae; genus Furcula; species Furcula furcula. The sequence continues at coordinate 19,741,994 of OU452249.1, read as the reverse complement.
AAAACATTTGAAGCCACGTCGCGTCGCGCTCGAGCGTGCGATTTCGCGCTCGACTGTTCACCCGCATCTGTCGCTTGGATGTTCGGATATTCACTAATCTACATTTAACGAATACTCGCTTTAAAACAATATCATATTTTAAATTTATTTCTGAATTTTATCCCAAAAAAATAATCAAGAACGTAATGAAAACTAACAATAAAAATTTGTGCAATATCATTACACTGAAAAAACTAATCATGCTCATAATGCTGCTCACCTATATATTTTTCAACAAAATATCATAATGTTGTCTTTTACTTACGCGAATATTACACATTGAAATCAAACTACTTTTACGGATTTTATCGCGGTTTATTTTTTGATTTTACTATCCCGACGTTTCGAATGCTTTACAGCACCCATGGTCACGGGAGGACTGAGATGTTGAACGTCCTTATGTCACAATTATTATGTGACCATGGGTGCTGTAAAGCATTCGAAACGTCGGGATAGTAAAATCAAAAAATAAACCGCGATAAAATCCGTAAAAGTAGTTTGATTTCAACAAAATATCACTTTATTTGATATCAGTGTACCCAATATGTCGATTGAAACTGTAACTTTTAAACGAGTATCCGATATTGGTTATTCAAACAGGTGCCCGAATAGTCAAAGGTCATAATTTAATCAACGTGGAGTGCAGTAGTTCTGCGTCTATCCCAGTTATTAAACCGCAGACTGTCATGGCTGAATTACAACGTAACCTCATCGTGACTGATGCGCTTGTATGTAAGGCTGGACGCATTTTGAACTAGCTTGAATTTTAGGTGACTTCAAATTTGCTGTAGCGCGTTTTTTATTTATATGGATTTACAAAGCAGAGCGTCTGCAGCGCTTCAGCCACGCTGAAAATTTGAAATCACCCTTAGATCTTTCTCCGTCACGTGGCATTTGTTAACCAAGAAACCCTACGCTGGTCAAAGTGATCATCTAGTTGGTAATGTATGTAAGTATCTACTAGTTAGTAGTAGTAAGTTTATAGATATTCTTGCTACCCAAAGAAATTTGTATGCATGAACATATCTGTTTGTACAGACGTATCTAGGTGCACCTACCTACCTATCTGTGTGTACCTATATTAATCTGTATTTAAAAAATATACCTACATATATGTATCAGTTGTCTAATTTCCACTGAGGGTCTACCTATTTTGGTGTTAGATAGCCGTATGTAAAACGCCTCAAGATGTATAAAAAATCCTGCTGCTTATATGAAATACTATTTCTGAAGATATTCGGATTCTAGCATAAGAAAGAAGAAGAAACGTTACAAGCACTAGGTAGTGACACCAAGTAAATAGAGTGGAATGCATGACGATTAAAATATAAAAATTGCAGGAATGTATCAATCAATTACCTACTCAAAAATATATGACACGTTCGTTTTCTTCTTAGCAATGCTATACGTAGAATAATAAGAATGTAATCATATACGTATACGTACGACCTAAAATACGTCTAAATTATATTCGGCCTAACGGTTAGCTCGCAGCACACCGGATCATAGCCGCGGTCGAATCGTCAATAATAAACTTATTAGTGCTATTGGGCATAAAGCGAAACCTCGGCTTCAGTAGTTTGTTTTATTAAATATCGAGGGTCGATTTAAATGCGCCTATATGACGTTATGCGTACGCTTACACGCCATACGCTTTGGTCTTAAACGTACTTTTTGTACGCATTTTGTGTGAAGTTTGTCTGGACGCGATTATAACTGGCTAGTGATGAGACCGTCCAATGAAGACCTAATTAAGACTTGTTTAGTTGCTAATAAATATATAAAACGTGTTCTTATTGTGAGCACTGGAGGTATATATATTTAATTTGTATCTGTATATCTGTGATATGTATCATGACTGTAAGCTATTGGGAAAATGTAACGAAAAACCAGTTTAAATCAAGCAAAAACTGAATATAATAAAAAATAAGATGTAATTATTACATACATACTAGAATAAATAAAACTAAACCAATGGAGTCCGCTTTTATTTTGAAGACTTAGATTAAATGTTCCATGTGTGTATTATGAATCGTGCTGTTTATTTTGAGTTTCTTGACTTGACTTTCAAAGGAGGTGTTTAAATAATGCTATATCTAAAAAAAAACTAATAAATCTTCAGGCAATTACTTTCTACAAGTTTCTACGCTTCATTAGTTCCAAACTAAAGCTTAGTTCGCGATACATTTTCATTCGGCAGAGGCGACGCCCAGGGATGTAATTAATAAAGCTAATATGATTAGTAGCTGTTCTCTTACCGCCTGTGCAAATGTTCGAATGTGTATGTGAACTTCGTACCGTGTTTGTTTGTGCAATTCGAATATTACTTAAGGATATTTCTTGGTTTCGGAGGTGACTTATGTGGCAAGTTTAACATAAAGAATGTTGGTTTTAAGTTATCAGCTAAGTATTTTATCAAGCATTTTGTTTAGTGTATAAAATTTAAATAAAAAATGTACTTAACTTTTTTAACCCATTTACTTTAGCTCAATCAATACATAAAGACTGACTTCAAAGGACCATGCCCATCTGTGCCCCAGAAATGCCGAGATAAAGTATATTAAAAGATTGCTCTAATAAATAAAAACTAGAATTATGTTGTTAATTTTAAATCATATGAAGCACTGGATAAAAAAAAATAAGACGTTCTGTTGACATTGCAGTACTAGTGTATATAACCAAATTGTTTTCACATACATATTGACACTATACAATGGAGACAGACTAGATAATTCCAAATAACTGACATGTTTATCTGATAACATACAGATAAGTATATAAAAGAACACTGATCTGTCTTAGTTTATGTGATGATCATGAAGTTCCTAGTGAAAAACTAATAGCAATGCAACGTTAAAATGTATAAAAAACCAGTAGGAAGTTATCATGTTTAATGTCCAATATCTTTTGAACCGGTGCTTTAGATGACATTCAATCTAGTTATCATATAAATACAGTTAAAAAGTTATCATATGACATAGAGCTGCAATTTGGGCATTGTATGGCATTTCTGACTTTCAGCTCCATACTAATATGGGCATGGTCCTTTGAAGCGCGGCTACAGCGCGTCTGCAGCACTGCAGGCACTCTGCTTTGTGAATCTATATAAATCGAAGGCATGTGCAGCGACTGCAGTGCGGCAGCTGCGCTACTATCGCGCGTTTTTATTTGTATATGGATTTTCAAAGCAGCGCTGCAGCCGCGCTGCAAATTTGAAGTCAACCTTCGGCCATGCCTTAGGAGCATGCATTCTTTGCCGACACCTGCTCTAGTAATCGTCTCATCTGGCATTGGAGAGAGTCTAGCGAAGACCGAACGGAGAACTTAGTCTCTTCAAAATGTCGATGAAGGCCACTGGGGAGATTTTAATAGGTATGGGTTAAACCTATAGCTCACCACCCCAACAAAGAACGTACGTTTTGAAGGTTTCTGTAGGGGACAGAAAAAAAAGATGCACACTTCCATCCAGCCACCACCAAGTAGAATGCCATCAAATACTAGCTTACAATAATTAAAAAATATTGCAATGTAAAAAAAATATACTTAAATATATTAATGTATAATAATAATATCTACCAGCCCTGGTTTATGTCCCACTGCTGGGTACGGGCCTCCCTTTAAGACGAGGGGGCTTAGGCCGTAGTCCACCACGCTGGCCAAGTGCGGGTTGGCGGACTTCACACGTCATTCGAAAGCTCACTCATGCAGACATGCAGGTTTCCTCACGATGTTTTCCTTCACCGAAAGCTAGTAACAATCGCACAAAGACGATTCGCAGATGATTAATTAAAGAAATCAGAGGTGCGAGCTGGGGTTCAAACCTGCGCACCTTGTATCCAAGTCGAGCGCTCGCCCACTGAGCTGTTACTGCATTTTGTTGCGGGTTCCAAGACAATTTAGCTTTTAACTGGGTCTCGCCGAGGGTCAAACCTATGTGTCATCACTGGTGATCACTGTAGATCCTGGCTGGCAGGAGTCACAGCGGTGGGAATGAGTGGGATTAATCCTATTAAAAAAAAATAGGAATTATTTCGATTGCGAATTCAGGTCCACCGCTCAAAAGTAATTAAAATGCGTAACCAAATAGAATGGAACGATGTATTACAGTTTTACAGCGGGACGATTGTCGCCGGGGGTCACACGGGGCCGGCCACCGGCGGCGACGGCTGCCGGCCGGTCAATTACGGACTCATATCACTTGCCTCAGGGCCGTGCTGTCTGTGTGATACATATTGCCAACACTATTTCAGCCCTTACATAAAAATAAGGCGCTTTTATAATTCCGATGTCTGTCTATATATGATATATAGACATTAGGGATATATAATATATCCCTGGTACCTAACTGCTGGCCTTTTAGAGAAGCTCAGCGGAACACAACGAGCTATGAAGACAGCTATGCTTGGAGTTTCTTTGCGCGATAAACTGAAGTCACCGGTTAAGCACTCAGAATCAAATTGAAGTAGCAATGAGTAGGTCACTGTAGCTGTAGACCCGATAACCGATGATGAAGAAAGGTTCTGGAGTGGCGATGATGAACCGGAAGACGCAGCGTAGACAGGTCTCCCACTAGGTGGACTGACGACATTGTGCGAGTCGCAGGTAATCGGTCGATGCAAATAGCCAATTGTCGTTCATTGTGGCGTTTCAAGAGGGAGGCCTATGTTTAGCTACGGACGTCTTCCGGCTGGTGATGTTGATGATGATGGCTATCTATATATTTTTATTTACTATTGTAGCTCGCAGATACATAAACAGATTGAAGTAAGATTAAGATAAGTAATACCTCTCCTCTGAAAGTCTACAGTAAAATAATGCCACGTTCGATTGCCAATGTATTCCCGTGGAGTGTAAATTGCCAGGCGCCTGAAGGATTCAGTAAATCTGACACAGTGATTTTAGCATTCAAGACTGTACTGTATTATCGTTTATTGTAAAGGGAAGTGGACATTATATTCTTCTAACTCCTCCTATTTACTTTTCTAGTTAAATTAGTGGCGCCGAGGTTGACCCTCGGTCTATTTATTCTTTATCTGGTGGGATTAGTCCCATTTAAAAAAATATCATAATATCGTAAAGTGAAAATGCAATGAGGCTTCATATTTTATTAAAAAAAGCTTTCGTAAATTGTCTTAGTAAATGTATATACTTAGGTACTTACATACATTCGAAAAAAAGCCTTTGCCATTTATGCAAATCGAAATGATTAGGAATGTAAGTTTTATACGGTAAAAAAACCGAAATATCCAAACTAAGTTCAAACAGAAACTAAATAATTGAATATTAGCGCCGAAGCGTCTGTTTATTACAACCGCAAACGAAACGTAACTAAATCACGTTCCTCTGTGAAACTATATATCACGAGCTAAGACTAGTTTGGGAATTAAGCTACAATTAAATGGTCGTAAATTCGAAGTTTGGGTTCGGGTCACTTCGGGGAGCGCGGGGCAATTTATCAATTATTTACGCCAGCTGGTTGCAGCGCGTCCTCTGCCGTCACCTCCCGGCCTAGGTAGTACTGGCTCTGCGATCTGTTGATTGACTGATTGTTAATTTTAATTAGCTACAAGTCTGTATTTTTCTAAGGAGTCTACGAGTCTGCATTTCCTAATGAGCCTAAAGGTGTGTATTTTACTGCTTTATGTACAAACACTCGCATATTTTTAGAACAAACTCTCTAAATTATGATGTAAACAACATCAAAATATAGTATGTAATTTAGAAGAAAAAACAATTAGATAGAAACACAAACGCGAATAGCGAATTGTTTTATAGTATTTAGCGACTACAGAATTAAATTTATTCGATCTCCAAAATATTTTTACAGTTATTTTGTTTATTATTCAGTTCTGGTAAAATAGCACTACAGATATTTTTTTAGGAGTCGTTAAAGAAATACAAAAGCTGATTAATTGGATAAGTCTCATTTTTATTTGTTAGTAGGATTATAAATAAAAATAATTCCATATATAATCTTATGATATCGCTATATAGTGGAACTTTGTGTAGATATCTAAACTAACAAATTTAGAGTGACATCTGAGCCTAGCGACCATCAGTCACTTAGCCGAATGTTACAGGACCCGCCTCGCGGTTGCCCCGCATCGATCTCCGTCAAAGCTTGGGGATCGGTCTTGAGTCAAGAGTCTAAGACAAAACCCAGCTGATCCTTGGAATCATATAAATCCTTTATATGCATGCGGATAAGGATAACAGGAGGTGGTGCTGAATATTTTCATTATTGGACAATGGATTTATTTAGAGCAAAATTTATTGTGCGAAAATATTGCATATCTATAGTTAAAACTAAAAATGTTGATATTAAAGTAAATATTTACGGATTTTTTTTATAAATGAAATTAACTGGAGTTTTTTTTAGGTTTACAACGTTATTACGTATCAAAATTACTAATAATTATATGACGTAGTCATAGTAGTTTTCTTGTTCGTAATTTATTTAAGATTATTATATTTTGTTATTTTATTTGTTTATTTAAAAGTACGTTTATATTTTGTGTTTGTTTTTTTTTTCTTTTATTAAGCTCTGAAATGTGATATTTATCTTTTACACACTACATCTCATTTTTATCTTCCAAAGGAAACAGATACGCTTTCATACAATCTAGGGCCTGGGTAAAAATAAGATCGAATTAGATGAAAATGGTAATAGTTATAGGCTAATACATCAATAAACCATTACTAAAAATCCCAGTGAGGTAACCAACCTGAGAGCTGAGTTTTAAGAGTTTTAATAAGTTATGGTGGACATTTTTATCAGCGGATGTTTGGAGTGTTATTGACTTTTTTATGTGCTTGGTTTCTTATAATTCACTTTAATATAAATTTAGCGTATGATCTCTGTACAAACAAAGGATTATTATCAATGAAAGACAATCAAAACACAAAAATGCCCAAAACAAATCAAGTTATTCATTTCACAGCATAGAGTATCGTGCAGTCGCGAGTTGTCACTGTCAGACAGAATCAGATGTCAGCATAGACTAAATATACGGAATCGATCACAGCACTTTATCGATTCCTAAATGCGAGTAGATTTTTTCATATAGCAGGTATCTGACTTGAACTTCTTGAATATTAGGTTATAGAACTATTTAATAGGTTCCTTTTATGGGGATTTAATTTGTTTGATTAAATTAATCCTGGCTAACTCCCTAGATAGCCTAATTTTTGTACTTAACTAATTAACATTTATTGACTATCGATAATCGATTATGTTTTTATTGTGACTAAAACATATTTCTCCGTTATCTCATTTCCAAGATTAATAAATGTGTTGATTTCTTGCCAATTGATATTGAAAAAAATTGCCCTTTTTTTAAACCTTATCTCATCTTTTTCGACCACAGAATTATCTTGGCCCAGAAATATCCACCTCCTTTCCACCCGCATGTTTGCTGGAAGAAATTTCTTTAGTATTTCCTAGCTGTGCATTTATACTTCCTATATTTCTTCTATCCTTTCTTGTTTACTATGTGTATGAAATTGTGTTATGAAAACTGCAAATTAGATTTCATAAAAAATATAATACAAGGAATAGTCTAATTACCTATTATGCTTTACTTTTAACACATTCTGAACTGTGAGATCCGAAGAACAGCAGACGGACTATTTTAAAATATTAAAAGGTATTTTCTTTAAATTTGAATCCAGACACTGTCCATATAAAACACATAATATTTACGAGTTAATTAAGACTTGGAAAGCTGAATACGCAATAGCTCCTTAACTGCAAGTGTTACCGTGATTTACACGGTTCATTTATTATCTGTTATGTCGCAACCATTGTTTTGTATCCAGGGATTTAGTACTTACTTAATGCATGTACGGTTTTGTACAATATATTAGTTATCCCTGTTTTCAGAAATAACTTTAATGATTGCTAACCTCCGATAGGAGACGGCACTTGAAGTAGCAACAGTGACAAAATACCAAACTCATAAATAATCCTAGAAGAAATTGAGTGACGTTGCTGCTAATATTATATGGGAAATATTTTTCGTATAGACATATGGGAAATGAAGGCGTCTGCCTTCATTCGCCCATTGTCTAGTTACAGGCCAAAGTTGTCACACGGTAGGTGCTGAAGGATGGACGTCGGCGCCGGGAAAGGCCACACAAATGTTGGCGTGATAAGTTAGACACATCCAAGAAGGATTGGTCTGAATTGGACCACGACGGGCATTTGTGGATAGTCATTGTCATGGGGGGTCATTGCCCAGCAGTAAGCAAGAATATTATATTGACCTAAGGGTTTGTGTCAATATAATACTCGTACTCTTCTTTTTTCTTGTTAATTAGTAATAAGCTAGTTCGGTCATTATTGGAAAATTACATTTAAGATCTTTTCTCATTTAATACTGAACTGAGAACTATCACAATTACTTGTGGTCACGGAGGTACTCTCGCGGTCACAAGCGGTGTATCACCTTTAGGACTATAATGCCTTGCACGAGCCGGTCCAAGCACGCTAGCACGTAAGTGCACGTAATTCCTTTCAAACGATTTTAATTGAAAATTGGTACACCGTTCCTGTCCGCGATAGCACGTGTACAAAAACAAACTCTTTGAAAATACATCAAACTAATATACTTAATTATAAGAATAATGATTCGCAATATAAACTTAAATCATTCTAACAACCCGTTAAGAACAGATTTGATCTGTAAGCGATGGCCCGTCAGCTGTTAAGCCAGGCTTTTTATACGAATCGTTCAAAAGGAGAGGCGTCGGAGCTAACTTAAGCCTTTTGTTTGTTAATGCCTCGGATGAACGGTGAGCTTCCTTAGTTCTGTTACACTGCTATATAAATTGCTGGAAAGCCGCTGTAACTGCATACAGCATTTTAAGTGATTAATCTGCGATGCCATATTGTTGTACTTATATAATAATCGTTGCATCTTGGTTTCTGTCTACAAAAATGAATTATTTTGCAGCCGTTTGGGAGAGTTGCACTTTCTTGCGTTATAAGTATATGGGTATGCAGGACGAAGGTTTTGCTTTCGATCATCAAATTACGAAAATTTATTTAGTTCCATGTATAGAAGGGTTAGTCTGATTTCAATAGAAATTTAAACTGAACTAGGTCGACACTATCAAAATGGTAACAATATCTGACCTATATGTACAAAAATATTGTGATAGCATTTTAATTAAATTTTGATATTTAACTGCAATACATATAATAATGTGTAGTAAGTAGGTGTACGAATTACTAATTATATTTATATTAGCCAATTTATAGTGGCCTCTTAAGAACTAAAACGAAGGTAACCAACATAGCTCTGGTAGTAAGTAAGATAAAGTAGCAATGGACAGGTCATATAGGCCGGAATACTGACAACAGGTGCGGAAGAAGATGGGAGTGGCGAGCAAAGCCTGGATACGCATTGTTGAACGGTCCTCCATTAGATGGACTGACGATCTAGTCAAGGTGGCGGGCAGCCGATGGATGTAGAACATTTAAACTTTAAGATGAAATATCAAACATTTAATATAAGAGTTTAAAATTACAATTCAGTGTAGGATTACCATAAGAGCCCCAATTGTCTTGACGTCATCAGTCACGAAGAATGAAAACGGTAACAATACAGGATTAACAGTTGACGCCTTTATAAATATTCATTTTGGAATTATTCTATTCGAGAGCCGTACTCCAGCCGAAGTTTACGTTTTGTTTGTGCGACAGATGTGTTGACTTCCAAAATTACTGAACAATGATGCCTTTATTGAATCTCAAATAATCCTTCTTAATATACCCGTGGTATAAACTTTGGATGTTAACATTATGTCTGTTAACTTAAATCCAAATACTGATATCCTTTTATACTTATGGCTAGAATTACCTATAAGTACTAATGAATTCTGATAACCTTAACTGGACCAGGTCCGTCCTAAACTATAAAGGGCGGACCAAAAAAAGCTATCCAAACACTTTTAAAATTACATATAAAAGAATAAATAAAACAACTGTTTGTTTTGGTAAGAAAGTTTGGTTTAAAAAAGTTATAAGTGTTCTCTGTATTAAATTTGTTTTAATTTCGTTTAACTCTTTCATTTTGTAATGCATAAGATAGTGGTAAGCAATGACGATATCAGTGTAATATATTCTTTTTAATATTCTGGGACGATCCCCACACGACCGTCTGATTCTAAACTAGGCAGAGCGTGTACTATGGAAACTAGACAACTGATACTAATACTTATATACTTGGCACAACACTAGCCGCGCTATAGTGAGGTAGTGGAGCGCACTATCGCGGTATCTTCACACTCGGCCGAGTGGAAGCCTTCTGCTCCATCAGCCGCGCCGATCGCTTTACGCACTTACTGGTAAACAATATTTTTTAAGCTGCCATGGATTCTAAAGTACATACAGTCTTATTATAAATAAGGCTAATAAAAAAGAAGATAGGAGAAAAGCTGAAACAACTGTAACATACGGATGTCAAGTAATTTTGTCCTCCCGTGATAATAGATCCTGTAAAGCAGATAAGTATTCGAAGCATTGACAAAAGAAAAAACCTAGTTAAACTGCAACAAAAAACAATGATATGAGTTTTTTTTTACTTTATTTAAGCTGTTTCTTGACTTGATCCCATCTGACTGTAAGGGACAATTCACATTTGGATGGCGATGGTGATTTGGATGCCAAAAGATGTTCTGAAGATGGATATCCATTTTAGGCTTAGTCAGCATAATATTAATCTCTGCAGTAGCTACTGCCTATAGCCAACTTACATTTGTACTGGCAATAAGAGAATTCGAAATACGTTTGAAATTCGAATCCTTATTTGAATTTAAACAAGATTTAAAAGACATACTTAAACCTCATAGAATCTGAACGAATATTTTTTTTTCTTTAGTGTTTCCTAATATTAAAGTTATTTTTACTTAGGTACCTACTTATTTTTGTTAATAGGATAGCGTATTAGCTTATTAACTAGTTGATTATTATCAAACGCATTGTTATTATTATTTTGATTCCAGGCTCTACCCTAAGAGCATCAGGTAACATATTATATTCTAATAGTATTATCTATAATGTATTATTATGTATTTGTCAACATATTATTATATGCATAACTAACTTCGACTAGGTACATATATTCTATAGTCAAAGTTACCTAACTAAATAGGTACCGGCCAATGACCGTCTCTAATTGAGACAATATATTATTAGTCACAGTTCATTAGTGCAGTTATGTGGCTCATCAATACACTATAATCGACTAAAATCAATATCGAATCGAGTATCTACATCAAAAGCAAGCCATTTATGACGGTGCACGACCTCCGATACTGTTTACAAATAATTAATTGTCGAATGCAACTGTGGCTGTTGATATTGGCATAATAAATGCTATGCAATATTCTCTTCTACATAAATAAATATATTACATACTATAAGTACAAACACAAAATTGAACCGTAAATATTACAGATCAAAGTTTAAAATATCTTCACACAATCGATACGATATTGTCTGTAACGTATTTACAGGCAGTTCTGAATGGTCTTAAATACGGAATTCAAAAAGGAATTAATTTTATTCATTGGGAAATAGAGAATATATTGGCTTGGATTAGTTAAACGATTCTGTGTGCGATGATACAGCTCAGTTATCGGATTTTTAAAATTGGCTTTTATCTCTTAGTTTATACGATTTATTATTCACTGGCTTACGGAGATACATAGGTACGTCAAATTGGCGTGTGTGCATGGGGTGATACAGGGTGGTTGGATTCGGTGCAACGCGTGCCTGTGAATAATGCGTCGCTAACGGGCGATTAATGTCCACCATCGGCCGATCAGCCGTTTTTCCTTTGCTATCGTTACTACAAATAAACAAAACCTTTACTTAAATCTAGGAAAATATCAAGAAAAGTTCAAACTTAAATCTTATACCTAATATTTTCGTTCTTGATTCGTCTCTTTAAATGACTTGATAGTATTTGTTGACATTAAAGTCACTTGTTTCTTACACTGCAGTACAACGTAACTTATATCAGTTTCCGTTCCATTACCAACAAGATATTTTCTGACTTTATGTATATACAATTGTACCTACTCTAATTACTATAGATAGAGCTAATTAACAACGTTAGTTAGCTACTAGATATTGGCTTAGGATTAAAGTCGATGCCAAACTGTAAATCAATGAAGCCTGTCTAGTCAGGTTAATCAAATGTATCCACTAGGGCTTAGGAATATCCTGAGTACAGTCGCGTTGAAAACTTTTACGCTACCTTAGTTTGTTTAATAGGGAAGTAGAAATAAAAAAACGTCATTGAATACTCAGAACTCTTACATTTATTGTATTGTACATAATACACTGTATAGTAATACTTTATCCCTACTGCATGTAGTGTACCGACATATCCAAGAAAAATCTTTTTAATATCCATACTAACGTGGATACCTAACTTGAGTAACTTGTATATTACCAACTGATATTGTGCCCTTTCGAGTTAATATTTTAATATAATAGATTAGACAATAAGCGTTGTGAAAAGAAAAAGTATAATTCCTAATATAACCAAGTAAAAACAGAAACCAATTTAAATTTATTTGTTGCCAGTTGCCACGGTTGATTTTTTATAACTAATATTTCTAATAATCATCAGGTTTTCAATGGCCCTCGAATAATTAATAATAATGTTAAACAACCTGAAATACAATAATGAGGAAACATTTTGTGTTTGTCTGTACACAGTATCACGTCGTCATGTGAGCACATTCCTGGCATAGCGGTGCGCCAGCAGGGTTGGCGCTCATTGGCACAAATCTAATGCGTACATTGGACCTGGCTAAGCCTAACAAACTACGTGAATTATCTACACTAACGTACACACTAACGTATACAACCTTTGGTAGAATTAGCTCAAGAACTCAGACCTAAAATATTCGTGTTACATATTTTATAAAAAAAAAATAAAGACCTTTATCGAACAGTCGATACGGATTTTCAACAAACATAACACTCATCCTGATTAAACAAACTTAAAAAAATAGCCATTAGTTTATAGAGCTACGATAGATAAAACTACGAGTATATCGATGTAGTCAATTCGTTAATCGATACATATTTTGTTTTTTGTTCATTCTATAGAAACTGTATTCAAGTTAGTTAACAAAGTTACGGATTGTATAATTATAACACACATACACACATATACTAAAGATATTTACCGTATTTTAAAACTAAAATAATTAAAATTTTCTATTTAAATTATTATTCCTGAATAATATGGGGGCTTTGAAATAATATTTTCGATGTCAGTTGTACCTACCTTTAAAATATAGGGTTCTTTGTAACGCCGACACAATAGCCTCATAAAGAGATATCCCGACGACAGTGAAAAATGACACTCATCATTTCAACACCATTTTTATGAGCACAATTTCTTTCACATAAAAATACAAAATCGGCGCGTCTTTATAAAAACATCTCTTCAATTGTCATTCATGGCGTCGACGCGCGTATTTGTCACCCGCCATGTCGGTCGCGGGTCGCGTTCCAAATATAAAAATGCAATTTTAAACAAAAATCCATGCGGCCGCGGGTTCGATCCCTCACAATAAAAAATAAATGCGCGGCAAACGCAGATATTTGCCACGCACGGTATTGGATTTTTTTTATTTGAGTCGTAAACATAATATTTTACTGATACGTCGTCGCTAGTTTCGGTAGATTTCAAAAGAAAACGTATGAAAAACTATACGAAACTGAGGTGAGATATAGATTATTATTAGATATACAAAAATTTACTGATCGAATTTTTCTCCCCAAAACTTTTTACCTACCAGTTACAGTAATAAGTGATTCGGGTTTGTAGTTACGTACGTTAGGTTCATTGAAAATGGACTCAATAGAAAGAGTTCGTTAAACACTTCATGCGATAGATATTTTTTCTACTATTTGGATCGGTCTTTAATATATAAAATATAATAAAAAAAAATAAAAAAAATTGGTGTATTCTAAAATTAACAAATAAACATTAAAAAAAACAAATAAAGATAGAAGTCTCTAGACAAAGAGATAGATAGAAGTAGCTATCTTTATTTGTTTTATGGTACATGTACATAACCTAACGTATAATAAAATCAGTCGCACCACTGTCACAATAAAATAAATTACGATGTAATTTTAGAATACACCAATATCAAATACTAATACAATCACCAATAAATTTGATTCGTGGAATCAAACCGACGGTCTCGCGGGAGGGTTCTGCACATGAATTTGGTATTCACTGCGTCGTCAAGAAGACATCAGGAGGCAAAGTAGCAAAATATTATAATAGCATAATGGTGTCAGGTGGCGTTGTTCTATAGGGACCCGCATTTACCTACAGGCTTTTCTTTAATGTTGGTCACATAGTCTTATCGATATCGAGTAATACACGTTACAAAATCATAGTTTTTACGTTAAACGTCAAATGCCTACTTATTACTTCCATGCAAATGCCCGGCAAACAATGTTTTTTTTTCTATTATGTGACTAAGGACAAAATAAAAATAGTTTTTATTAATTATTACATCTTTTGGGAGGGGTTTAAAGCCACATACATAACACACGGAAATATTAAGTACTAACTCAATTAAGTTTAAGTATTAAGTACTTATAAGTAAGTAGTAAAAACTGTGTTGGTCAAAATCCTTATTGCATCCAAATTTTATTTATCATCGATATCGATAAAATTACTTACACGAAACTGGCAGCATTACCGTCGACTGTAGCGACGCAGTTTCGATGTGGCACCGCAGTAAGCGGGCTTTGCGCTCGTGATATGAAAACGAAGTGACGTCACAGCGCTTCAGCCCAAACAACCATGAAACTTTGTACGAGATCTCGCCGAGTTTTATTGCTAGTCTGATTGTCGTGTGCTTAGTTTTATTGCACTCCCGGTGTTTAGATACCGCCGCTGCGGCGTGAATGCCAAACAACCGAATATTCATGTACTCGAAATCAACGCGAGCAACCCGACCGTTTTTATTACTGTTCCAAAACTAGGAACATCCGGGAACTCTATCTACGTAATAATAATCAAAAGCTCTCTATACGCGTTCGGTATATGAATTAATTCATAACCAACGACAGTACTGTTTACTCGAATAATGGTGATTAGCCAGAATGCATGAAAACGGCAATTAAGAATGAAAAATGATCATTACGGCCGTTCATAATTAAAAAGCAGCGGCATGTATGCGTAGATATCTAGTCTGTTCCGACTTTGATTAATATTGGACGTGACAGTTCCGTGGATGTCAAGGTACAGCGAAATGATCATTAATTTAATATGGGGCTTTGTTATGTTGTAAAGAGTCATAAGGAATTAAAATAGATATTACGACCTGCATGGAAAAAGTAGAAAAATAGTAAGATTACCGTATTAACGCATGGGGTGTCCGAGTAAGAATAGCACCCTCCCGTTTGGTGACCGTAAGAGGCGACTAAGGGAAAACAAGAGGAGGGGCAGCAGCGTCTGTCTATTGGATTACCTACTGCGATCCCAAGACGCCTGCCATGCGTGCGAATTATGGCAACACCTCCCTTCTAAGGGGAAGGGCTTTGCTCAGTAGTGGACATCTTTTGGCTGCTGATGATGATGGCATTATTAAGCTTAGTTATTTATTACTTACAACCCACCCCCTATACGTATCCGGTAGGAATTGCCTTAAATTTTAATTATAATCGTGAAAGTAGGTATCTTTCTGAATTGGTTTCATTCACACAGCAACGAAACAACAGAACAACGTGATTGCATACCGACCTAGGAATACTTAGTGAGTGATAGGTATATGAGGTTTCAATAAAGTGACCAGAGTCTCTCCATATGTCAATCAAGGCCACAGGGGAGGTTTTAGTGGGTAAAACCGGCCTCCGTAAGGGTGGGCCCTACGGAGGCCGGGGGTACCTTTTCAAGGTTTCCTGCCAGACACCAAAAAAAGGTACCTCTGTGTATGTGAAGTACAAAAACTAAGTGCACTGAAGTAAAGCTGCCAATTTACTAGAGTAATTGCCCCAATCACAACTGAATGATTGCTAAATTCTATGAAAATTGTAAGCTAATCAGCACAAACCTTCGGAACAAGCTTAAAGTCAGACCATATCACAATCATCCATTTAGATTGTACCTTTTTCAAATTGTAAAATGGCTAAACGACAAACACACAGGATCAACTCATCGTGGCGGCTCCGTTTAATCCATACCTGTCAAGTTTAAATCGGAGTTTCAAACGAAACCGTCAACTTGTAATCTATGTAATTAAGTGAACGTCAAAACGGGTTTATACTGATGGGACGTGTTATTATATTGGCTTATGGCGACATTCATACTAACGTCCTTATGATACGGTCAATATTCTGTTAAAAACAGCCAACTATAACATAGATCATCAGTGTTTGCGTAGGCGCACTTCCTTTTTTTGATACTCTCAGTACTACCAATCCAATGGGATGAAAGACCGATACGACCCAGAAGAGGGCCAACTTTTTACACGCATGAATTATTTTACATTTTTATTAGCTAATTTAGTAGGTATTCCGCCTGTAAGCGCCTGATACACGGGCACACACACTGTTTTGTGTAAAATATACACATTGCTTTGCTTTCCCGTTCCCTTTACACGACACCTTTCACTTGTAGTTACTCACGAACCAGATTATGCATAATTGAAAGTGGGATAGATCACACACACAATCCTGAGTAAATGTTATTTGTTGACTCTAAATGCACTCTCTTCCTATGTTAAAAAGCTTTCGTCCGAGAAAGAGCATACGTGCAAAGCTATTGACAGGATCATAAAATATTCTTCCCAAACGGAAAACGCAAATCAACATCAGTGACGTGAGACGCGAAAACCCAAGAGATTCGCGCCAACGTAGTTCGCGAGTTAATTTTCGCTAAATGAATTATGCCTTCCCGCCGAGGTGGCGCCCTCTATTGACGGAGTAAACTTCGCTAAATAGTTTCGTTCCCGCTACTATTATTGTTGCGAAACTGTCGCATAAGTTCGGTGTCGAGTGTGTCGTCTACTGACAATAGTTTAGCACTGGTTAAATTGCTGCCTTCATAGAATCTCGGATGATGTGTTCATCCTTTTAGTGCAGGTACATGTCAACTCACATAGTCTTTTTTATATGTTGTTCTATGTACAAATAAATAATACCAGCCCTTGTTTATGTCCCACTGCTGGGCACGGGCCTCCCCTCAAGATGAGGGGGCTTAGGCCATAGTCCACCACGCTGGCCAAGTGCGGGTTGGCGGACTTCACACGTCATTCGAGAGCTAGTTAGGCTTTCTCAGACATGCAGGTTTCCTCACGATGTTTTCCTTCACCGAAAGCTAGTAACAATCGCACAAAGACGATTCGCACATGATTCATTGAAGAAATCAGAGGTGCGAGCCGGGGTTCGAACCTGCGCACCTTGTTTGCAAGGCAAGCGCTCGTCCACTGAGCTGTTACCGCATGTACAAATGATTAATGCCAATAGAAAGGCCGTGGGTGACCACCAGTGACCTGGTTGCAAAGCGTAAAAAAATTACCCAAGAGATATAAAACAGGGCTCAGGAGACAACTCACAACCGTATGGCTTGACGCAGTACTACAAGGTCTTCGGAGTCCATTGCGTACGGCGGCGTCTCCGAGGAGGACGGCAGCAGGGTTGCAACCCCCGTCCCCGTGAGCACCGTGTCTGGTTCGCCGAGGGGCTCCTGGTGCAGCTCCCACCGGAGAGCCCTGGTGTCCCCTCTCATCTACAGATGCGACAGCCGCAGGGGTTTTAGTGGGTAAGAATCCCACATACCCCGGTTGGCGCTCACAGGTCACGGGGATCTTTTGAAGGTTTCTACGGCGAAACAAAAAGAAAAAAAAGTACTTCCTTAAAAGTGGGCTGACCGCTAATAAATTGGGACTATAGCCTATACAGGGTGGAATTTTGTAATGCCACCTGAAGGGGAAGTACTCTTAATACTGTAGATAGAAAATTTTACTCAAAGAAAACATTCCTTTATTTTTTTAAAGAAAGAAAACTGCATTCGAAGATTTTTAAAAATTCGGTTGCCGCAGCCGGTAATCGAACCGACTAAAATCTCTAAAAGTTGCACCCTGTACTTTTATTGCATCGATCGTTAGGGTCAATTATGAGGATGAAATCTCTCTAACAAACTTCATAAATTAAATAAACGGAAAACAATGAAATCATAAATTATTATAATTATTTACTAGGTGGTAGGTTCCTTGTGCAAGGAACCGTCCAGGTAGGTACCACCGCAGTGTCAGATATTCTGCCGCCAAGCAGCAGTGTGTAAGCATTGCTGTGTTCCGGCGTGAAGGGCACTGTAGCTGGTGAAATTACCGGACACAAAGACTTAACATCTAATGTCTTAAGGGTCGGCAACGCGCTAGTGATTCTTCTGGTGTTGCTAGCGTCTATAGGCTACGGTGGCTGCTTACCATCAGGCGGGCCGTACGCTTGCTTGCCACCTTGGTAGTATAAAAAAAAAAAAAAAAAAAAAAATGGTAAACTAACTAATTAATTGCTCGAAATGGGCTCCATCTTCTTGGTTACACAAATTTATTCTTCTAACGAATTAATTTCTAGTAACCTTTAATAACGTGTTGTGGTGAATGTTATAAATCGTATTCTGAACTTCAACTCTCAACTCGTTTACATTCTCATAAGATTTAATGTAAATTTGATTTTTTACATATCCCCACAAAAAAAAATCTAAAGGGGTTAGATCTGGTGATCTCGCAGGCCATCTGATTGTGCCGTTTGTACCAATCCAGGTATTAAAATGGTTATTAATGTAGGCAGTAGTGATTCTGCTGTTATGGGCTGGAGCACCATCTTGCTGTAGAATTATTTGGTTTCGCTCTTTCTCGGGGAAACCATTTAACTCATTTCTTAATAAATCCAGTATTTCTAAATACTTGACAGTGTTTTAGTGACCTTCGTACACATGGACCAACACAACCATATTTCTCATAATTCCGCACCAAACGTTGAAAGAAAATCTTACTTGACTGTCAGTTTCGTGAACACGAAGAGGATTCACTCGAGACCAATAGTGGTTATTGCGGCGATTGTACATGCCGTTATTGCTGAAGTTGGTTTCGTCAGACCATACAATGTTACTCAAAAAATTAGGGTTACGGTCAATTTCTCTTAGCATGTCTTGACAAAATTGTAGTCGTGTCTCATAATCCCCAGGATGCAATTTTTGTACCAACCGACCATCGCGATAACATTTAAACATATACTTTTTCAGCACTTTAAGTACGCGAGTATGGGTTGTTCCAATTACTTCGGCAGCATCTCTGCTTGAAGCCTTCGGAAATGCTTCGAAGTATGTTAAAACATTTAGATCAAAATCGAAGTTGTTCTGCTGAAGAGTTTGCCGTCGCTTTTTGAAACTACCCGTATTCTTTAAATTTTCTACCATTCTTTTCAGTACAAACCGAGTTGGTGCCTGTCGATCTCGATATCTCTCTCCATACCACCGCAGAGCACGATTCACATCTTTGTTATTTAAAAAATAAGCTTCCATTAAATCAAATTGATCTTGATAAGCCATTTTTACCGTGACACAAATATGAAATGATTTGTAAAAACAATCAAATGTGAATAACAGATGAAAATCCATTTTCAAATGTAACAATCCATATTTAAACTACGACACACACGGAGTTATGTCGCATCTAAGAAAGGAGTCTGCATTACAAACACGTGCAAATTGCAATCGTCTTATCTAAATAGTAATACGTCATTTTAATGGATAAATGACGTCAATGATAATTATTAATTAATAACATAAGTAAACAGATGGATCTTTGAGTAAAAGTGCTTTAACTTGATCCATTGAATTAATAATTTAAGATTTCATTGTTTTTGATTTAATTTATGAAGTTTGTTAGAGAGATTTCATCCTTATAATTGACCCTAACGATCGATGCAATAAAAGTACAGGATGCAACTTTTAGAGATTTTAGTCGGTTCGATTACCGGGTGCGGCAAGCGAATTTTTAAAAATCTTCGAATGCAGTTTTCTTTCTTTAAAAAAATAAAGGAATGTTTTCTTTGAGTAAAATTTTCTATCTACAGTATTAAGAGTACTTCCCCTTCAGGTGGCATTACAAAATTCCACCCTGTATATTGGGAATAAGTAAGTATATATGTAGACAGATCAGATTCTATCTATCGTTCATAAAATATCCTTCTATCTGATGGAAGGATATTTTATGTACGAATGATGTATTACTATCTTATTATTTACTCGAATTTATAGTGAATCACTGTCAAATGTTTGCTGTTAACCGCTTTGTGTTTTCGGTTTGTTTAATTTTTCTTATTTAAACAGCTGAAAGGACATGACATAATATGATGGTGTGGCATTAGACGTCATTTGCATGTTAAATTTTAAAGGCCCAGATATTTTTTACTATCTGATATACAATAAGTACTGCTAAAATAAGTTAATGGTTTATGGTCAGGTAGAAAAAGATAGGTGATGTCCTAACTAAACGCGATCACGCGATCATCGCAAGTTCGAACGAACGAACGAAATTTTAAACATTATGGACGTCGAACGAGTGTCCTTACTGGCGGTTGCGCGATGCGGTCGCGCGAATTTTGTTCAGATTGCGTTCGCGCGAACAGAGTTCTTGCGATGATCGCGTGATCGCGTTCTATTAGGACACTCCCTCAGTGACTATGTTCTTAGCTTACTTATTTTCTTAAGGGGGTAACATGCGCCAATGACCTTGAGAATCTGGCCGCTCCGGCCGAGAGTTGTCATCGTAGAGGGCGCTACCAGCAAATATGAATATTACATTTGAAAAATCATAGACTAAAAATATGCAGATGTGTCGAATGGAGTTTTGTTAATTTTGCCTATTCCGTTATAGAATGAAATGATGCAGTTTAATAACGGTACCTGACCCACTGTTTTATATCTAGATTTATACCTTGGCGTGCCACCTAATTACAATCTGACAACCCAACCACTTACAATGGTAACGTAGTTGACGTGTTGCATCAGGATACGGATTATTGCATTTCATATTCCAAACTTCTTTCGTATTCAAAGTCTGTATTCTACGCAAATAAATGATTCTTATTCTTATTCATATCAAAGTTTCAGTCCGTCTATTATAGAATGGCCAATGCCTGACTAGTGAGACTTATACATACTTCTATTCTATTGTTGGTGGTTATTAGGTCCGGTTACAAAAGGAACGCACTTCGACCCAGCTGAATACATTGTGCCTGCCATTCGGAATCCATATACATTCGTACTACTTATAACTTAGTCACAGCGGATTTTTGTGTGTCTGAAGTTAGGGTTGACGAACCATTGCGCAAGTACAGTTGTGAGTTCTGAATACATAAACATAAAAATAGCTACTGTGCAGCGTCTTGCCGTGATTACTGTAAGCGTACTTGAAATGAAACTATGCACAAAGTTCTAAGGTTTCTGTTCTGCAAGTCAAAACGAAAGCGTTTAGCAGAGCCTTCAAAATATAGTTTTTTTCTTAAAAAGGGACCTTTTTAACATATTTCCTAAATTAGTTCCAAATTCTCTAACCAATAAACATCCATCTGATATTTGAGCTTTTTGATCCCTGGAAAAATGAACTGAAACCAAATTGATGATTGATTGCGATGTTCGAGCAGTGGCGTGCAGTCCATATAGGCAAAAAGTGTTTGCCTACCCTGTGATTTCAAATATCTCTATTACATGATAACAAAAATAATTTAAGTGCACAATAACATTTTGTTTTGAATTATTTCATTATTATAAATAAACAAATTCGCGCGACATGTTTGAATGAAATAAATCAGCTGAGCGCTCCGCGTCAAAGCGGGCGAGCGCGCAGCAAGTGCAATGAACTATTCCTAAGTACGCGGAAATTTAAAGTTCGCGCGTTCGAGCCGCGAGGCCCGATCAAAAAGGCAAAATCTTTATTTGCACACATTCAAACGAAAAGTTACTCACACCTGTAGGCACGCCGACCATGCGAACAGAATAAATGTCACGCACACATGCAAACATGATACTCTAAGATAGGCATAAGATAGGCACTGTCTTTTCGGTGACAGTCGATCCCTGATTGGTCGATCCAATATACTCTTTTAGATGAGTCAACCAATAAGGAGCCCGATGCGTCGAACGAACGCAATACGTTATACTACAAATTATAAAATACCTAGTTTGTTCAAACTTCAATATTTTATAATGACATCCATTTTTTGTTGGTTTTTATTTTCATTTATACGATTGTTTTCGTTCGGTGCAGTATGTTCGAAAAAGTGACTACTCCGTGTATTATTATTTTATTAGTGTTTCCAAATTAAAAAACTTATAGTAAATGGAAGTGGTAACGTGTGTTCGATGTTCTGGCCAAGTGTGTATAGAAAAATTAAAAAATCACGCATTTTCGTCCCTTTCTTACGAAATTAAAAGAAAAATAATTGAAGATGGCCGTTGTATGCCGAATTTGGAATTAATTCAGGTCAAAGGTAAAGTCACGCGAAAATTTAATAATAAAGAATATAAATAAGAATACCTACTCGTAAATATCTATTCATTTTGCAACTGATTGCAGTCACTTTTTTGTTTGTACGCGTACCAATAAGCAATCGGGTCTTTATCAAGGCCACTTCGTGTATCCTTAAATTAATTTGTCTATAAAATCAGTTAATTTTTGGATATTTGAGGTGGCATATTTACAATCATCTTAGTGTGTGTGTACATGTGTGTAACTCGCAGTCTCTCTCATATTGGTAAGATTTTTTACTCTACTACAAGAATAGAAGGGTTATGTTTTTAGAGTGTGTATGTATGTCTGGTACTTCCTACGTACTCATTAGTAGTGGAAGTGAAATAGAATATGTATTTAAAAAAAACAGTAGGTATTAGTTACTCAACAAACAATTAAGTAGGTATGTTTCTTTTGTGTTCACATCATTAAATTAAAGTCAATTTAGTTTTGCCTACCCTGTCATATAACCCAGTGCACGCCACTGTGTTCGAGTATGACAAAAGAGTGACTTAAGATACTGCAATGCATGCCAGTGGCCCTGATGAGATGCTAGCGGTATTATTAAAGAAGCGTGTAACTGTAATGTTTCCTATTCTAATGCGTATATTCTCTTTAAGAGCGGCACAAGTACCCGAATCTTGGAAGCTTGCTAGCTTCCAACCTTACTCAAGACCAGATACCCAACGTCGACCCAAGACGTGCAGACCCAAAAATCATAAATTATTTTTATTGCGACAATTAGTTCCGTGATAAGAATAATAGCGCACCCATCCATCTCCTCCCGTTGGGTGTCCGTAAAAGGCGACTAAGGAAAAACAAGAAGATGAGCAGCAGCGTCTTTTTATTGGATTACCTACCACCTATCTGCGATCCCCAACCGCCTGCCAGGCGTGGGGATTATGGCAACCCCTCCCCTCTAAGGGAGAGAGCGCCTTTTTTCAACAGTGGACGTTTCGGCTGCTGATGATGATGTAGATGAGTTCCGTGATCGACTCCGTTATGGTCATCGAACTGAAACTATGATAAGATACTTAACTTTTTCCATAATTAAGTACAGGTAAAAACGACCCAGACCCGAGACAAACAGATTATGTTCACGCACATGAATGTTTGTCCTGTGTGGGAATCGACCCCAAGACCTTAAGGTCAGCGGCCAGGGTAGCAAACTACAAAATCAACGGACCTGTGTTGTTATTCAATATACGTGTCTGCCAAAGGAATCCGTAGCAATGTTTGTTTGAACGCACGAATTCAGTAATAGTCTTTTTTAGTGTAACGTCATATTATGTACTATCGCGGACACGAACACTATACTATTTTTCAATCAAAATAGTTTTTGATGTAAATCTGGTATAGCGTTCGTGTCCGCGATCCGGGCGACGACGACGTTCCGGGCGCTTACCCCGCCCCCCGCATGTATTTTGGGCTGGCACGTGCAAGCGATTGTCATCCTAAAGGTGATACACCGTTCGTGATCGCGAAATTACGTAACGTAACTTCATCTTGAGTTCTGTACCCATCGCGGGGTTAAAACTACGCGGAGCATTTGACATTTGATTTTATTTATTCTTTAGCACACACACTTAGATATTTAATTTAGATTGATTCTAATAAGCAATCTGGTTTTAGAGTAAGTAACATTTTAACGCAGTGGTATTTTTTCTCGTGCCTGCCAACAACACCAACAGTTTATTCTTACGCAACTTAGTTAAGTAACAATTTATTACCTGATAGTAATCGAAGCACCCACCCATAGAAAAGTCTCTTCCTGTCCCTGTCATCCAAAACTATAATTATAACCTTTTGGTCCGATAGTTTTTTTGCCAGCTACAATGACCTTCTACTTATTTTACATAGCGGAAGAAATCTAAGATTAAAGTGGCGCCACCTAGATAGCACACGAGTACCCTTCCAACTTAACCATCCAGATGTCTCAAAAGACGAGCAACTGTCCAAGGCAACTGTCCGTAGGTAAGCGTGTCGCTCACCACCAAGCCAACCACCCAGGTACTCGACTCGTTGCTAAGTTGCAAAAACCAACATGATAGTAATAATAACACCGTTCATGTTTTGACAAAAAAAATATCATAATGTAAAGGATATCGTAATGTATGTCATTTTTGTCGACCTACACAGTATTAAATACGATTTCAATTAGTAAGATCATATATGACTCTGATACGCTTTAAAAGTTAGGCATAATACTCGGCAACGATACTTTCGCATATTCTATGATGAACCAAAAATATGGTATTACTATAAAATTAAATATAGAAGTATAGAATTCATTTGAAATGATTTATAATGTTATAATTATACCATATGTAACATATCTTAATTAAAAACATGTTCAAAATCATTTAAATTAAATTCGTCTTGTCAAAAAAAATTCGAGCACGTCCACCCTCCATAACAGTCCACGAAAGACTGATGAAAGGCGATCGCGGGGGTGCTGCAAGGGGAAATGCATCTCGTACGTGGTTTTTCTATAATTTCTTGTAAAACATGAATGAAATTAAGAAATGTAATCAATACAAATTGTAGAATAGGTTATTATGCTTTTTATAGTAAAAGTTTGACGTCTATCCGATGAACGGATATTGAACGCTAACACAATTCATATCCAACTTAGTACATTTTTTAAATACATATTGCTTGAAAACATTATATTTAATCCAATATCTAATCAATAAAACTGTTTGCTAAAGATCTGAGGTATAAGTACATATAATTTTCATAGCCAATGCAATAGCGGATTGATCCATCGAACTCTTTAAAGTAAGGCTATTTTTGCAATTTTGCCGTTGTTACCCCCTTAAACTGCTGGATGCGATATTCACTATCCCTTTAATTCCTTCCGGATGGTTCACGTAAGTTCATTAAACAATAGATCAAGCAAATCTAGAGCGGTTCGCTAACAGAGTAATACATATTTTAGGAGTGCGGAATAAATATAGAAGTAAAGGGATGTTATTATAATATCCAGTCCACAGAGCACGTAGTGTCGAAGTTGTAAAGCGGCTTTGCTTGCAATAGGATCCCTGCGACGCTCCTAAAACCGGAATACTCAATTAATATGTTAATAATATGGAGGATTTGCAGCTCAAATTTCAGTGCGAGGTGCACTGAAATCTGAACTGCCAAGTCTTGTTAAATAAGCGAAACTTCCTCTGTATACTGCAGTACTTTACATACATGTACAAGGATTGTAAGGAACTCGACAGGTACTTTAATAAGAAATAACAGTCTTAATTTAATAATGTAGTTATAGTACATGACTAGTTATTGTTCATTTAAAGTAGGGCCAATTTAATACATCACGTTTGACACTTCATAAAAATTTAACAACGTAACCTTGTAACGGCGGGCATAAAATATTATAATTTTTTTTCGAAGTTAGAACTGCACAGTTGCTTAACTTTTTGCATTTACAATTACATATTTATTGTAATAATAGCAAAAGAAACAGTGGGAATAAAGAAACTGATAGATGTCAAATGTGATTTATTAAATTGGCCCTACATTGAGTTTCCTAGACAGTAAAACCAGTATTTCAGGATGATAATTATAATATATATTTTATTTTACGCGAAATATACTATTACAGTCACGAAAGCTGTACGCGGTTTTCAATTAAAATATTTTGAACGATGACGTTATGTGCGTTTAACCCGCCCGCACGTATGTATTTTAGGCCGGCTCTTGCAAGCGTTTGTCGTCCTAAAGGTGATACACCGTTCATGACCGCTAGAGTACATGTTATCAGTTTCATTTTTACCAAATATAGAGTATTCAAAACCCATGTCCGTTGTGTAGCCGAGATTACGTAAAACAAATCATCGCATTTTTTTTCGTATTGTTAAAAAGTATAAAACAAAATTATAAAAGTTAGTATAATAACTCATTATCATAAATATTTTTTTATCGCTTGTTTTTCTCGTAATACCTACTAACAGCCTATTAAGCAATTCTTAAGCATACGTGACTTTCTTTACTAAGCGGCGGCCGTGTGGTAATCTAGAGCACACCTTTCACATTATATAATGTAGAAGTACGTTTATATACGGACATTTTACCGGTTCTTATATACCTTCGATAGCTCAGTTGGTAGAGCGGTGGACTGTAGCTGGTATAACTGTCATCCATAGGTCGCTGGTTCAAATCCGGCTCGAAGGAGTTCATTTTTATCAGATTTATACCAAAAATTCTTTTACACTTGTATAGTGAACGTAAAGTATACTTTACCCATTAGAAACCTAAGTGCCTACTTGGTAGGTGATTGGTCCTTTCTGCAAGAGCCATCTAAGTATGTAACATTGTAGAGGCTACTTTATGAAAAGCAGCAGTGTGTAAAGTGCTTTCTTCTTCACTCTCTTTCTCTCTCACTTTCTTTCTTTTAGGTATAAAACCCGCGCAAATCTAAATGTCTGGAAGAATGCACCTATACAATATACCGTAGCCATATAAAAAATTGCCTTTGTATAGCGGTTTGCTGCAATGTCAGCACTTGTGACTGAGGAAGGCTAGTTTCGCCCTTTTGCTTGTCACATGTTATCCTACATATTTTTATTTAACGTAAATATAGAATCCTTTCATCCTTTGGTAGAGTATTTTGATTTTAACGGAATTGCAAAAGTACAAACTCAAGGTCTGTCAAAGGGCAATGGAGCGCAGCATACTTGGTGTTAAGCGAACAGACCGAGTTAGAAACACCACTCTGCGTTATACCCACATTACGGATGTGGGAGAAAAGTCGGAGTGGGCAGGCCACGTCGCAAGAATAAATTTGCAGAGGTGGGCTAGAAATGCCATATTCTAGATACCCCGCAACGGTCGCCTAAGATAGGATAGATTAAGGCAACGTTGGAAAAAGAGGAGGAATTTGCTTAACTTTGAGACATGACAGGCTCATAAAAAAATATTAGAATCCTTTGATAGATAGGGCTATGGTCTTTAACTGGACAAATGTGACCCACAGGTTGCTTGTTCCATTAATCTGACTACAAAGAAAAAAAAATCAGTTTTAAACCAAATACTGCAGAGAATTTTCTACTAATGTCTTATCGACGTCGCTAAAACTGTAATTTTACTAACAAAATACATACCTTCGATAGCTCAGTTGGTAGAGCGGTGGACTGTAGCTGGTGTAACTGTCATCCATAGGTCGCTGGTTCAAATCCGGCTCGAAGGAGTTACTTTTTTAAACGGACCAACCTTCAATGCAGTTATATTATTGGACCATAGATTGTTGAGTATTAATATACTACTAGAAGGAAACTTTTTAATAGAAATTGTAAAAAATTGTAACACAGTGTACAATTTTTTACAATTTCTATTAAAAAGTTTC